>JAJIZL010017327.1:1098100-1133359 GCA_023969395.1 Amblyomma maculatum | reverse complement strand
TGGGAAACAAAAGGGAAAGGGCGCAGTTAACGGAACCACGGCTCCCTTTACACTTTGTTTCCCACAGCGGCCGCACCGTATCGCCCCAAGTGGGTTTCGAGGCTATCTGCCTCGCGCTCGTGTGTTCTTGCTCATATTGCTCATGATAGTACATCTGAAGCACTCTCAAACACAATTGCTTTAAACAGCTTTTGAGTTGTCACAATTTATTCGTCTAAAGCACCGCCTGACTACTGGTTCCGCTGTCAAAAAGGGATATAATTTACTTTTTTATTGCGAAAGCAATACTACTCTACGTTTCGAGCCTTCAGCGTAGCGCGTCGGTAGCCCCGTACATCTTACCCACGTGACGCTGTGACGTCACACCCCGCGTGACACTAGGGTGAGAGCTGGGCTACCAACTCAAGCGGTCGGCGAAGCGCGGCGGTTGTCACGTCTTACCTACGTGATGCTGTGACGTCATACCCCACGTGACACAAAAGTGAGAGATGGGCTCCCAACTCAAGCGGTCGGCGTGGCGCGGAGGAGCTGCCAACTTGGGTCTCTCGTTTCACATGGGACGGTTATGTCAAAATCAGCCTGCTAGGACACTGACATTCACGTTACCCCTATAGGCCACTAAGGCACGTTCATACGGGTTGGTTAAAGTGGTGCTTTATATGTGTGCTGAGGAAGAAGAAAAAGAGAAGAACGCTCGGTCGCCCGCAGCTAATGCTTTCGCTCAACATTTGGTTCAGCAGCGTTGAACTGTTTTCATTTTTTTAACGGGCCAGTAGCATAAATCGGATCAAGTTAAAATAAACACAACACTGCCAACGGAAATAATTCAAAAGTAGGCGACAGTAAGGCTTCCGCTTCGTTCGCCATTGGCGAGTGCATGCAACCCAGCCACTTTATCCCGGATTGAAACGTATGACGCGAAAGCGCTTCCCATTGCGGATCCTAGTCTCAGTACAGGGACATCGATACACGCTTAATCAGTAAGCTCTTAATTTGAACTCTTATTATCTCACGCGTAGCCATTACCATAAATATGTAATCCTTCTCGATGTGTGAAGGAGCACAAGAGAGACAAATCGCCCGCTTCAAGCAAACCGTACGAACATTCTCGCGTACGCTGCGGGTAACGCGTCAACCAAGGATCTAAGGATTCTGGGTTGGATTCACATCTAGAGCATCCTAAAGCTCCTAAATCTAGGTTCACGTTACTTCCTGATACGACATAGAGTGCTGATAAATCAGTGCCTGGCATCACACCAATTAGATGCACGATCATATTTCTTTCGCAATGCCCACAACAAGGCCGATGCACATTTTTCCTTTGAATGGAGCCGCTATATATGTTCTTAATCCTGAGACCAAACAATCATTAACTGGCTCATCGTAGTGACTGTAGAGCTAGAAGCCTATACGCCACTTCGGTGTCTATGCCCTGTGCATGACTTCTATGAAGAAGGTGACTTTTCTATGATGGTGAAATTTTCACTTTTTTTTTCCATGGCGGCAAGAAAGCTACCTGTTCAAGGTGTAGCAGCTCTAATTCGTTCATCTTTCTCTGCCCAGAAGCAATTTCAACAGACACAAGCGTACCCACACAGCGGACCAGCCCTTCGTATGCAAAGTCTGCAGGAAGAGATTCAAGGGGAGCTACAACTTCAAAAGGCATCTGCGAGTTCACACGGGGTACAGGCCGTACGAGTGCTCCCAGTGTGGAAAGGGGTTCTTCCGGAGTGATCTCCTCAAGAAACACCTGCTTGTACACAATGCGAGGAGTCCTCAGGCCGACTCACCTGCAGTGCTTGATGACGCCGACGCATCAAACCAAGACGAAGAACAATTAGGCGTACTGGACCTGAGAGTCCGCGTGCGTGCTTGCCACGAATCAGATAACGAAGACACACCAAAGTGCACCCAGTAGAGACGAGGACGTACAATTCCTATGAATTCCCACAAGCGACCGAGCGGTAAAGGACGTTGAAGAGGCCTTCAACAAAATAAAGAGACAACATACCATGAAAGACAGAGCGAACGCCTGCTTCGTTATTTGGTGTTGCGCGAGTATATTCATTCAGAAGAACGCACGGTTCATGTCCCTACGGCCTTTACATGAAATGTTTCAAGGCATACCGCATGCAGAATTCCAAAAAACATACCCTTGCATAGCAATTTAAATACGAACTTAAAATAAGGATTTAGTCTGGTGGAGCTGGTTACTAATCCAAATAACTTTGCCTTGAATCTGCGAAAACTTCATTCGAAAATAGTTAAACTTGCTGTGTTTATTCTCCAGATACAAATATCGTAGTGCTTTTGAGTAGGCCTGTTCAGTTATTTTGTTAGCATTTCATTTGTAATTTACGCCACATCAGATTTCTAGCGCTTGCCAGTTTGTGAACGTCCACCGTCAGTGCTGGGGCATTTATTAAAGAGCTGTATATTTCAGTGCTTCCCCAACGCCAAAACGATTCGTCTTGGTCTTTCTATGCCTGCGATTATGCCTTTAAATTTCACCTAAAGGCTGTTTCACATGATGTCGTTCATGCGCGTCACACTCTGTTCAGCAGCTCATGAGCAAATAAATGTTTTCGCAATAACAGAGAAACGACTGCTGGTGGGTCCTACTTTAGGCAGTTGTGGTTTGCAAGGCAGCGCACATAAAGCAGGTCTGTATCACGCGGAATTTCTCAGCAATGCACGATTACACTTAACCTATGCCTGTTTAATATTTAAATCCGTACCATCCATGCAGCTAACTACTCTGAAGGCACCTTGCCACGCGAAGGAGACTGACAGGTTGATGCCGTTGGTAAGCTGTCACCGTTTTCTTTGCTCTTTTCTTTCTGTCTTGCTATGCTAAATAAAACATGCCATTTTTGTTTCTTATAACTTGATCTACCGAAGTTCGCAATGTTCCAATTAGGCTAAGATTGTGCACACTAGCATTGCTCTCAGATGATCTTTGTGGCACATTAGACCCTTTCTTGCTGTCCACTTCGGTAAGTGAACTTTGATGACGTTGTTATATCTGATGAATGTAAGAGCTTTGCATGCCTCATGGCTCGTAACCTGCTTTTCGTTTTCAGCGTCATTCCTGACGCTTGGTTAATAAATAAAACGGAGGCTCATATATCATGGTCCACTTTGACAATCCTTCACTTTAATAAGCGATTGCTTCAGGCTCCCGTTCACCACATAAAATGGCATCAGCCATTTCTCGTGAAATCTGCGTCACGAATGGATGCATGTAAAAAAAAAAAAAACGAAAGCATGATTTGTAATGTGACTATACGGTTGGCGCAGGTCTCAAACTCAACTTTATAAACCTATTGGCTTCACGCAAATAAAAAGATCAAGATTGCGTATCTGCATTCTAACAGGCGATACTCGTGGTCACCAGCCTGACACGCTTCAGACTAAGCCACGTAGGCACGAGCGACTGAAGCAATTCAAATGCAGACGGGTCTTTCCCTCAATGTATACTACGTGTCTGCTATTCATTCTGCGTGTAAATATGGAGGTTATATTTCGGAAGTAGTATTCAAGTCAGTAGCAAAGAGCATGTTGGCAATGCATATCTTCCTTCTTCAATGTAGCATAGTGACGCCGGCATACGGCGACAACCGCAAACCTCCGATGTTAAGATGTACACCGCTACCCCGAAAGATGAAGCACGAGAAATACTAACATTTTCCAGCCCAGAGCCTGCGTTTACGTGGACGCTCCCTTTTTGCTTCATCGTTTGCTTTTCGGATACGGCATTCGTGATAAAAACCGCACATTTGTTTCTTGATTTCTATTACCGTAAGCACATCACAGCTTTAAAACGAAGATTAAACGTCGTCCTAATTTTTATCACGAGTTTCAATACAGTCGCGTGGTGCTTCTATCAAGTACTTCTCTTACTGCTGTTTCATATTTTTGTCTCAGCACTGACGCGGCGCTGTTAATATTCATGACCTCGACAGGAGGAGAATGCCGGCCTGCCCTATAATGATGCAGGTATAGCTTATTGGACAACCATTTTTTTATTCTATACCAGTACTTCATAAATTAAAGATTAATGCGGCGGCGTCTGCACGCCGTAAAGCAGGCGCGTCGCATCCAAGAGTCGTAAAAGATAGTCTTCCGATGAGATTACCTCATTCCGGAAGTGCTCATTATCATTGCGATAAGATAGTTTTGGTTGCTTCGCGAAGTGGTGCTGCAAACATAACAATTTTTATCGACGGTGGCACAGATAATTAGTGGGAATGGAAAATATAGGGAACTATAGCCACCACCATCATAATCCTGACTATACCCACTGCAGGGCGAAGGCCTCTCCCATATTCCTTCAATTAACACGATCATGTGCTAGCTGCATCCAGATGACCCTGCGAACTTCTTAACCTCATCCGCCCAGCTAACTTTTTGCCGTCCACCACACATACAGCTGCAAAATCAAACACACACAAAGGGAAACACAACTGCAAAATCTGCGCATATGCTGACACACCACTCGTGCTGCAATAAAAGAAGAGCGCATCGCACTACGCGCTCTAGAATGATAAAAAGCCTCCTCATTTTCCTAGGCTCATGGCTTGACGATGTAACAGATAACATAGCCTCAAAAACAACACAAGAAAATAATGCAAGGAGGTGAATCCGCCAACTCAACGCGACAAACTCGAGTGACAAACAGGAATCGAGAGATATGGCAATATCGTGATGTCGTACACATACTATCCTCAGTATTCATAAGCAGCTGTCCCCAGGTTCTAGCCAGGCCGCAAAGCATAAAAAGGATAACGGATACTGGCTGAGGCAATTCTGGGTTTTCTCTCGATCACACCACAGTGGCCGTCATTAATATGACCAGAAGTGCAGGCTGCGATGCAAGTTCCTTCCAACGATGATCTTTGTTCTCGACCCGGTTCGCCCTCCGAAGACGGGAACAGTTTGCTTGGTCCATCCATGGCTTCACCCTCCGACACATCTGCCAACTTACTGTCGGATCAAGTGAACCGCCAGAGCAAGCAGCTTCAGAAGCGGCAAAAGAAGCACAACTGCTCCCATTGTGGCTACTCCAGCGACAAGAAGTAAGCCAAATTTTTTGTCTCGCTCGTTGTGCTATTGATAGCTGGTAATCTGGACTGCAACCATCATCCGTCATTGTTTGGCGCCCCTTTGCCACACGACTAATTACGCATACACAAAAAGTAGCAAGGTTATTCCACGATTTCAGTTCTTTAATGAACAAGAGTGCGACGCGTTGTTAGTTCCATGAAAAAGTAGCGTTTACATTCCTGAAACGAAGCACTAGCATGATTTTTATCTCCCGTTTACATCCGGAAAGAACTCGCTTCTTTAAGGAAACGCATCCACTGTGCCAATAGAGGGTAGAAATATAGATTGGCTACCTCGCACATAGGAGTGCCGAGAGAGGGGTAAAATGGTAGCTTTTCTGAAGTCTCTGAATCGTTTGGAACTGGCGGTACGGTGGGAAATGAAGGTTCGCGTTCATAGTGTCTTCTCAGACCTTCAGTAGCAGGAGGAACCAAAGATGGCAAGAAAACGACCCTTGAACACGGGAGCGGGATTGGCGAAGCGGGGCCCCATATTATCGCACTGTGACCCCCTTGGGCACTACCAGCGTCGGTGCTCATTAAAAGGTCAAGTCGCATTGAATTCAGAGACCAGTAGCGCGTCGCAGCGATAGAATTCTCAATCAGTATGAGCCGCTTTCTCATCGCTACATTGAACTGTAGTAGACACCGTAGCGGGCCGGGCCTGCGGCACTACAGGTTCGCTGCACTTTTCTGTGCTCCGTCTGAAGCGCTCCCAGATACAATTGCTTTACACAGCGTTTGAGTAGTTACAATAGGGTTTTGATTTACCGTGATTCGAGATCCACTACCGTGATCCGTCACCGAGTTTTCCACTACGCATGCCCAGATCCCCTTGACGCCGATAGATGGCGCCACGTGCTGGATATTGGCACTTATACCTGCCGCGCCAGGACCAATCAGCTTGTGCGCCCAGCCCACGCGCGGTAAAGGATCACGGTGGCGATTCGCTAATCACGGTAAATTAAATCCCTCTGTACTGGCTGCGCTGTCGAAAAGGGATAACATTCGGACATAATGCCGCTGGGGATAGCTGACTTTTCTATAACGTAAGCGACGTGTTGATGGCACGTCTATGCCGTGTATATGATGACTATGAAGCAGGTGACGTTTCTGTGACACACTGAAAATTTCACTTTTTATTTTCCAAGCCGTCAAGGAAGCTACCTATTCAAGTTGTAGCAGTTCTAATTCGTTCATTTTTCCCCCACCCAGATACAATGTCGAGAAACACGAGCGGACCCACACTCGGGAGCGGCCCTTCGTGTGCAAAGTCTGCTGGAAGGGCTTTGTAAACAGCTCCCATCTCACCAGGCACCTGGTAGTCCACACGGGGGAGAGGAGCTTCATATGCCAAGTCTGCGCGCAGAGATTCACAGAGCGCGACAACCTCAATAGGCACATGCGAGTCCACACGGGGGAGAACCCCTACGAGTGCCCCCAATGCGGAAAGGGATTCTACCGGAGTGATCACCTGAAGAAACACCTGCTTAAACACACGGCGAGGAGTCCTCAGGCCGAATCACCTGTCGTGCTTGAAGACGCTGACGCACTACAACCAGACCAAGACAGAACAGGACCTACTGGACCTGAGAGTCCGCGTGCGCGCGTGCCACGGTTCAGATAATGAGGACGAACCCAAGTGCACTCAAGCAGTGACGAGGACAATTCGTATGAGCATCCAAAAGCGATAGAGGGGCAAAGGAGGACATGGAAGAGCACTTCAACAAAATAAAGAGAAAATATACCGAAAAAGACAGAGCGAACGCCTGTTCTGTTATTCTATGTTGAGCGAGTATATTGAATCAGAAGGCACGTTGTATGTGCCCACAGCTTTTACTTAAGAACTAAAATTGGTAAACAAGAAGATAATCGATGTGTCGTAGAGGATGTGACGTCACGCAACCGGAAGTAGAACCAGAAAAGGGATTAGCAAGGAATTGGTGCTCAATTTGAAGGTACCAAAGACAAAATTGGGTATACAAGAAGTGAATTAAGCAGCCAGAAACAACCAACAGCAGCATCCGTGATTTCGCATTACTCCAATGCCGATTCTGCAGTGCTATTTCTCAGTGTCAGCCGTTAACAAATTAACCTTTAACGTGACGTTGTCTGCACGCAATGAATCTGGCGCATTGCAAGAATCTTACGCGTAGATCGCCACGCAGAATCAAGCGTAGGGCATTTAAAAGGCAGTCTTGCGATGAGAGGGCCTCATTGCAGAAAGTATCTTTATCATGGCGATCGCCAAGCTTTTGTGGCCTCGTGCAGTGGTTAACAATCTTCAACGACGGCGATGCAAAGAATGATTGGGGATGGAAAATGAAGGGGACTATCGCCAAACACAAAGACAAAAATAAAACACAACTGAAACAACCGCGCACATTTCTGACACACCACTCGTGCTGCAATAAAACAAAGAGCGCATCGCTCTGCGCGCTCTAGATGAATAAAAGCCTCTTCGTTTTCCCAGTGTCATGACGCGACGATGTATACTTCCTTGTCTCGTCTCTTCTGCTATTTGCTTTTACCACAATCAAACAGATAGCCTAATTTCAGACAAGACAAGCAAATCCTGCAAGGAAATGAGTCCGTCATCTCAATGCGAGACCTGAATGACGAAAAGGAATCTGCAGATAAGGCAACGCTTTACACATACCTTTCAGTCTGTGTAAGCAGCGCTGGCCCCAGATTCAAATCACAAAGTATAAAAAGAGTAAAGGAGCAATAGGGGAGGGAATTATAGGTGTTCTCTCGAGCATACCGCAGTTGCCGTCATGGTTATGACCGAGAGTGCAGGCTGCGATGGAAGTTCCTTTTCCGGGTATTCTGCGTTTACGGCTCGATTCACTCTTAAAAGATGGAAACAATTCGTGCGGTCCATCTACGGCCTCACTCTCCGACACATGTGCCAGTTCGTTGTCCGACCAAGTGAACTGGCAGAAAAAACAGCTTCAGAAGCGACAAGGAAAGCACAGCTGCGCCTATTTCGGCTACTCCGGCGACAACATCTAAGCGAAAACCTCTCGTTGTGCTCTTGATAATTGGTATGGTCGCCAACAGTGCCGGCATTATACTGAATCCCACATCTGGCATGGTTTCGCGGCCCTTTGCCACACGACGACATCAAAATACGCATGCCGCCGCAAGTTTATCCCAGGACTTCAGTTCTTTAATGAACAAGAAGACTCCGACGCCTTGCTAGTGTGTCGATTCAAGACACAAATGCGCAATCACAATAGGATAGACTAAGTGAGATTACACAAAAACATTTTTGTCTGCCATTTCCATAAATGTATTTACATTCCTGAAATGAGGCAACAACGTGACTTTTTCTCGCGTTGACATCGGTTAAGAACTCGCTTCTGTACAGAAAATCATCCAGTATGCCAGACGCGGTAGAGTGACCAATCGGTACCATCGCGCATAGGAATACCGAGAGTTGGGTAAAAAATTGGCCGTGGCTTACCTCGGCTATGTCAGGATATACCTAGCGAAAGATGCCAGGCCTCCTCCTGCTTAGCAGACTTGTCACCCACCATACTGCAGCCTCAACTGAGGTTGCGGCACACGCGAGCTCTCCTTTTCAATCCTACGACATGTTGTCAGGCATGCGACAGAGCTGGCGAAGTGAGCGTAGGCGAACGCAACGACTAGACTGCTAAACAAGCGGTGTAACGTCATACCAAACGGTGGCGGCTTCGCGGCGAGGTGGGTGGTATGGCCAGTATGGCGTCATGCCAGATGGCGCGGCGAGTGCGCTACGTCAGCTACGTCCGCCAGCTGCGGCGGTTGCTAGGCAACAGCTCAAGGTCGGTCTCTGTGCCGCCTCGGAGCACCGCCACAGCGAAATCGCAAGTCATGCCCAATGTAGCTTTCATAGGTTCGCGAGCATGACATCTGCTGAGACCATGAGTAGCAGGAGGCGCCAAAGGCGACAGGAAAACGCCCACTGGTCCCGGGAGCGAGAATGTCGAAGTGGAGCCTTATAATAACGTACTGTAACCGACTGAGGCACCACAAGTGTCAGCGCTCATCAAGTAGAAAAGCCGAATTCAGGGACCAGTAACGCGTCACAGCGATGGAATTCTAATTCAGCATGCGCGGGTTTCACATCGCAGCATTGATCTGCAATAGAGACCACAGCGGGTCGGTCCCCCGGCGTTACAGGTGCGTTGCACTCTTCGGCAGTACGTCTGCAGCACTCCTAGGCACGAGTGGATTACAATTGCGTTTGAGTAGTCGCAGTTTCTTCGCCCAAAGCGCCGTCTGAGTTCAGGTTCCGCTGTCGAAAAGGAATATATTTCACTGTTTTAAAGCGCCGGTAACATGGAGCAGCGCAAGTTACAATAAACATAGCAGCTCCACAGGACATCATTCAAAAGTAGGCGACAGCAGGCCCTCCGCTTAGTTCGCCGCTGGCGAATACATGCAGCCCAGCTACTTCACCCCGGATCGAAGAGTATGACGCGACAGTCCACTGCCCTTCAATATGCGGATCCTATTTCACGTACATGGACCTCGATCGATACACGCTTAATCAGCAACCCCTAATTTTAACTCCTGGTATCTCACGCTTACCCATTATCATAAAGTCTTAATTTTTCCCGTTGTGCGAAAGACAACCCTGACAGAGACGTATCGCCCGCTCTAAGCAAACCGTATGAACATTCGCGCGTAGGCTAGGGGCAGCTCGTCAAGCGATGATCCAATATCCTTGACTGGATTCACATCTCGCGGATCTTAAAGCACCTCCGTCTAGGCTACACCACGTGACTACCTGACACTACATAGCATGCCGATCAATCAGTGTCCGACATGTAACCAGAGACATGCTCATTTCTTTCGCAGTGCGAACTACAAAGCCGATGCCGGTTTTTCCTTCAATGAGGACACTATATGTGCGAGTGAAACAGCGGACCAAACTATCATTAACTACCCCTCATCATAGTGACAGTAGAGCTAGCGGCCTATACGCCGCTAGGGATAGCTGACTTGTATATAACACAAAGGTCTTAGACCAATAATTCCTTTTCAATGATCCAGTGTTGTGCAGCTCCTGCTATTATTGTGGGTGACTGTAATGTTCACCACCCTCGGTGGAGTAGTGCCATAATGAGCAATCGAGGGAGAGACCTGGCAGAGTTTATGCATACGCAAAATCTCGTCAATATAAACGAAGGCTCAACGACGTTTCTACGTGGAACAACCTACAGCAGCTGCTTGGATGTGGTTTTGCACTAGCGATAGGGTTTGCACTACGTGTAATGATTGCCTTGCTGAACAGCGGATTCACATTTACAGCGTTAGCCACGGGCAACGGTATCGGCCGACGACGCCCGGTTTACCTGTACTCAACGATGTCGTCGAACGGTAGCTCTCGCTGCGTATATCCTGGCCATCTGAGCGAAGTCACCTCCATCTTTTTAGTTACTGTCTACATTAACGACATTGCGAAGTCACGGAATTGTTGGTCTGGGCAGTAATTCCTTGCCCCGGCGCCAAGGATTCCCTCCACCGTGAGGTACAGTCCTTCAAGCAAGAATCGCGGAGGGTGGCAGACGATGACGCCACTCAGAGATGGCTATAATGTGGCTAAGGTGACCGGTGGCTAAGAAACCAAAGTGATTGCCAGTGTTCAAGCGCGCTCTACTCGCAGTCGCACCTGTTAACAACCCACTTCAAGCCACTGCCAGAGACACATCTATAGATTACATGTTTCCACTACATGTCGTTTTAACCAGCATACGCTTAAGCATAACGTCATTTTATTGCCTTAAAGAACCCCAGTTAAACATGTTATGCACAAAATAACCATATTAATGATTGTTTTATGCGGTTTAACGTACCAAGGCGACTCAAGCTATGAGAGATGCGGTAGTGGAGGGCTCTAGAAATTTCAACCAAATGGGGTTTTTTACCGTGCACTGACAACATTGACCACACGGGCGCCTATAGTTTTTCGCCTCCATCAAACAGCGGCTTTCTAGGCCGGTATTCGATCCCGTATCCTTCGGCACAGTAGTAGAGCGCCCTAACCACTCCGCCACCCTGGCATGTGCACGAACTATATTGTTCTACTTCAGTTACGACAGGATGTTACTCACTGTCCTGTGCGACAGCACATGAGCGCGCGCGGGATTAAAAATATTTTTCTCTAAAACTGTACTTTGTTTATGGCAATACAGCATGGGTCAGAGCAGATGCATTCTTCCGATTGAATTATCTAGGCGTAGCAAGTATTAGGCAGCTAATTTTGATTGAGCCTCAGTCATTAAAAAATTAACCCTTAATGTGGTAGTCCCTCCATGCAGTGAAGTGCTCGCACTGCATCATAAGAATCGTAATCATAGATCGCTACGCATGACTAAGCGTAGGGCATGAAAAGGCAGTCCTGCAATCACCTAGTTTTTGGTTGCCTCACGAAGTTGTGCTCACAAACATAACCATCTTGAACGACAGCGATGGTGCGAATGGCTAGGCACAGAAAGTACAGGGGCTATTGCCAATCAAACAAACACAAAAACTGCAACACCATTGAAACGCACGGGCACATGCTGACACAACATTCGTGCTCCAATAAGCTCGAGATCTACTCTTTCTAGGAAGATATAAGGCTCCCCGTTTTCCTATAGACTCGTGGCTAAACGATGTACAGATAACAGAACATCAAGCAACACAAGCAAATAATGCAAGGAAAATAATCCGCCAAGTCAAATCAACAAAGCTGAGTGATGAGCAGGAATATACAGATACATTTCTTTTACCTTCATTTCATTACATTAAAATTGTCTAATTGGAGTTTGATATAATAAGTGGTAATATTGACTTTTAAGAAGTGATAATAGTAACGGTTCCTGGAAGTTGGTTCAAGTCTGCAGCTGTACGACGAAAAAGAGAATTTGAAAACGTCACGGTGCGTGTAAGGGGGCAGGGGGGCAAGAATATAACGTGCGATGCGCATGGGGCTGTGAAAAAAAATTGTTAGATAAAGATAGGCTCGCAACGCGACGACGGAGCGATAAGGTGATAATCCAAGTAGTTTTTTAAGGAGGAAACGCTAATGTCATAAGAATAGGACTGCAAATATCGCGACCCTGTACACATGCTATTTTCAGTATGCATAAGCAGGTCTGGCTCCTGATTCAAGAAACACAACAATGCATAAAAAAAGAGTAACGGAGCACTCACGTAGGAAATTCTTAGTTTTCTCTCGTGCATCCTGTTCCCGTCATGGTCATGACCAGTAGTGCAGGCTGAAATGGAAGAACACTTAAATATTACTGTTTCGGATGATCTTCGTTCTAGGCTCGGTTTGCCATCGAAAGATGAAAATAGTTCGCGCGGTTCACCCACGGCATCGCCCTCTACCTCACGTGGCAATTTATTGTCCAACGAAGAGCCCCGGCACAGTGAACACCTTCAGAAGCGTGAAGAAAGGCACCGCTGCCGCTTCTGCAACTTCTCCAGTCACTACAAGTAAGCCAAAATTGTGCTCTTGCGCTTGTTTTGCTAGTTATAGTTGGTATGGAGGCCACAATTGTCGGCTTTATACAGAACCCAACATCAGGCATTGTTTGGCGTCCGTTTACTACACGACGACATATAAATACGTCATCATCATCATATAAATACAGCCTGACTATCTGTAGGGCGAAGGCCTCTCCCATATTCCACCAATTAACCCCGTTTTGTGCTAGCTGCATCCACTTGACGCCTCCGAATCTCTCAACCTCACCGCACCCCTAACTTTCTGCCACCTCGTGCTGCGCTTTCCTTCCATTGGAATTCAGTTTGGTACCCTAAGCGACCATCGGTTATCCTCTCTTCGCACTACATGTCCTGCCCATGTCCATGTTTTCTTCTTGATTTCCACTAGAATGTCGGTAACTTGAGTTATTTCTCTGGCCCGCTCCGCATGCTTCCTATCTCTTAACGTTACCCCTACTATTTGTCGTTCCATAGCCCTCTGCGTTGTCCTCAACTATGTAGAACCCTCTTCGCTAGCCTCCACGTTTCCACCCCATAGGTGAACACAGGTAAGATGCAAATGTTGCATACTTTCCTCTTGAGCAATACCGGCAAGCTGCCAGCCATAATCTGCGAGTGCTTGCCAAATGCGCTCAATCCCAATCTTATTCTTCTAATAAAGGCTGCGCTGCTTACTAGGACACAAAGGAATCGGACAAACGCTGAGGTTAGGCGCAATATTATTGCTCTAAACCTCAGCGTTTGTCCAATTCCTTTGTCCGTGTCCTACTAAGTAGCGCAGCCTTTACTACATGATGTGCCAACTAGCCCAGTCCCAAGTACTTCTAAATCTTATTCCCATGTATTTCCCTTTCATGGCCTGGATATGCAGTTACTACATGAAGACATATTTGCCTACTTCCAGTGCTTCGCTACCTATTGTAAACTGCTGTTCTTTTCCGAGGCTGTTGTCCATTACCTTAGTCTTCTGCATATTGATTTTCAAGTCTACCTTTCTACTCTTCCTGTCTAGGTCACCAATCATTCTTTGCAGTTCATCCCCAGCGTTACTTAGCAAGGCAATGTCATTGGCAAATCGCAGATTACTGAGGTCTACCCTTATTCCTAACTGCTCCCATTTCAAGTCTCTGAATACTTCTAAGCAAGCTATGAATAGTACTGTGAATAGTACCTTCCTTTATAGTAATTTTGTTACTTTCTTTACGCAGAACTATGGTTACTGTGGAGCCACTAAGTATATCTTTCAATACTTTCACGTACGGCTCACCTACACCTTGACTTCGCAATACCTGCTTGACCGCCGTGGTTTCTACTGAGTTAAATGCTCTTTCGTAATCAATGAATGCTATGTATAAGAGCTGGTTTTATTCTGAGCATTTTTATTTCACCTAGTTGATGGTATGTATATGATCTATAGTAGAGTACCCTTTCCGAAACCCTGCTTGATATCTTGCTTGATTGCAGTCTAAGGTTGTTTTGATTCTATTAGCCATTACCTTAGTAAACACTTTAAACGTAACACAGTAAATTATTCGTCTGTAATTTTTCAGATCCTTAGCGTCCCCTTTCTTATAAATTAAGATAATGTTTGCTTTCTTCCATGGTGCCGGTATCATATAGATACATATGAAGCAGCAATTATTTCCCAGGATTTGAGTCCTTTATTGAAGAGGAAGACTGTGATGTCTCGGCAGTTTGTCGATTCAGGAGAAAAAGGAGCAGTTACAACAGGATGAATGCAGCGAGATTGCAGCAGTAAACTTGCAAGTTTCCATGACTAGTAAGCTAAAGATAGAAGGGGTGCTCACAATAATGAAGTACCAGCGATACTTCTTTTTTTTCTTTATCGCTTTGGCAACGGGAAATAATTCACTCCGTTACGGAAACTCATTCACTGCGCCAGACGGGTCGAGGCAGATAAATGCATTTCCAAAAGCGTATGAATGGAAGGGTAAAAACGGGCCTTTGGAGCATCTCCCGAGTTGATGAAAACCGGTGGTGTGGCGGTTACCATAGGTTAGCGATCATGGTCTCTGCTCGAACTATAGGTAGCACCATAGCACCAAGGTGGCAGAAAAACGGAAAACAAAATCGAACGCTACAGCAGAAGTGGCGAAGTGGGGCCCTAAGATCCCATTGAGACCCTATGGGGCATCACCAACATCTGTACGTGTCGAACAGAAAAGCCGAAAACTGAGACTGGAAACGCTCGTAGCGAAGCAATTATCAACCTGTCTGCGTTTCCAGTAGTATGTTGAACTCGAACAGACACTGCAGCGAGCTGGGACCGCCACGTACCGTCCGCGTCGCAGCACGTGCGGTTCACTTATCAGTGGACCGTCTGCGGCACTCCCAGACACATGTGGCGTTGTAGTAGTCGCAATATCTTCGCCTAAAGCGCTGTCTGTGTGCATCACGTGGTGCTGAAATTAATATATTCCGCTGTTTTTGCACCAGGCGCATAGAGCGGCTCAACGTACAGTGTAGCGCGGTTTGAAGGTCATCACACGCGCATCGACCAGCCAAGCGTTCCAGGCACCTAGCGGCCGGTTTTGTAACGGGAAAAATCCCGATTTCCCATAATCCGCCACCCTTTCTCTATTCTAAGATTTCTATTCGTCGCGGTAATGGACTTGGTTAGCTCTTATCTTCGCGGACGATAACAAAATTGGTCTGAAAGATCTGGTAAGCCCGTGCTTGGCACTGCTTCATTTGAACGACTTTCAAGTTGAAAAAACTACATCAACAGAACAAAATGCTGTTTGTCCAGAGGGGAGTGGCGGCTGCTTTAGGAACAGCAAATAGAGTGAAGGAAGCTAGCCTGATACCCCCTCGCCATGACAGAGGATTCTGGGTCATGATCTCGGCGATGCTAGCGCGATAACCTTCAAATCAAGCTCGACTGTACGCTACACTTACCGATGATCCGCCTGCAGCGCTCTCAGACACGTGTGGCGTTTTAGTAGTCGCAATTTATTCGCCTAAACCGCTGTCTGGGTACTTGATCTGCTGCCGATATTAATATATTTCTCTGTTTTTTGCATCAGGCACATGGAGCAGCGCAATGTATGTACCACTTGTGTTCGCATATAAATCCAGCAGCGCCCCAGGAGTACGTGCAATAGTGGGCGGCAGTACGCCGCCGCTTCGTTCGCCACTGGCCAATAAATTCACTCCAAGCTACTTCACCCAGCTTCAAGGCAGGGCATGACACGACAGCCCCGATGGCTCCCACTGTGCTTCTCTTTGCAGATCCCAGTTGCCGTTTATGAACTTTGATACTCACTTAATCACTAGTCACTTGATCTGAACTCCTATCATCATAGATTCGTAAGCTGCCACTTAATATGTCGAATACCACCCGACGGAGAAATAAAACAAAATGTACCAACGTTCCCTCGTAGCCTATGGGCATAGCGTATCTGATTACAGGCCTGCAAAGGTTCCGGATTCAGTTCACATGCCGCACTCCGCAAAGCTCCTGACGTTTCGTCTAGGTCATGTGACTTTGCGATTTCACGCAACCTGTCGATAAGTCGTACTCAGCTATGGTACCTGCCAAGGGTCGCTTGCCAGAGGCAAGGTCATCATTTTTTCGGTCGGAACGCCAACGTGAACTACAATTATGACGCAGGTTTTTCCATTGAACAAAGGCCATTGAAAACAAATATAATCGGCTAGAACGTCCGATTCATCATTAACTGGCTTAACATAGTGTCCGAAGCTCTGAACGGGATGGCTGATCGGTCACTTTTAACGTGTGCATGACTCAATAGAATTTTTTTTTTAGTTTTCGTTGTCCGAGTTATGAGTAAGGGCATCAATATCAAGGTGTGGCACTTCTTTTCTGTCTTTCCGCACACAGACGCAGTGCCATCAGACACGAGTGGACCCACATAGGCCTTCGACCCTTCATATGCTATGTCTGCGGAAAAAGCTTCACAATGCGCTACACTTTCGACCAGCACCTGCTAGTTCATACGGGGGAAAAGCCGCACAAGTGCACCCACTGCGGAAGAGGGTTCAGGCAGAAGCCACATCTCAAGAAACACCTGCTGACGCACACGAGGCAGGAACCCCAGGCCCAGTCACATCCTGTGCCGGAGGTTGACGCACCAGTACCAAACCAAAATGAAGAAAAAATAGAGGTACTGGACTTGGCAGTTCCCGCTTGCCACATTTCCGATCAAGAAGACAGAACAAGCTATACCGAATTGTGACGAGGAAGCTTTGTATGGACGCCTACAAGGGACGCGTAGGGGCGAAATTGGTCCGTTGAAAAGACCACTTCCAATCGAAATAAAGAAAAAACGTACAACTCAAGACAGAGCGAAAACATGTTGTTTTATTCGGAGTTTCGGGAGTAACTTAGACCAGCAGGAGGCACAATAACGCCCAAAACCGTTGAGAGCGGCCAGTTGTATGTGTGCATGACATTTACTTGAAATGTCGAGGCATACAGCATATACCACCGTAAGAAAACCGACCACTAACAATAGAAATCAAGCAAGAACTTTAAATACGGAATTGATCTGGTGAGGCTAGTTACTAATACAGGTAATTGTCTTTTGGAGGCACAAAGACACTCTTCGAGATGTGCTAATCAAACCTATTTGCATTTCTAACTAAACTTGCTTGTATTTCTACTTTTAATCGTCACAGTTCTGATCTCGTGTGAGCATTTTATGTGTGGCTTATAACAGGTCAGACGTCATGTGCCAGATGGTTAGCAAACATGCGCCTCCAGCGGTGAAATATTTCATAGAGCGTTTAGCGGCTTCCGCTGTGCCAAACCTTCGTTGTCTAGGTTTGTCTATAAATCTTAGTGTCTGTCCCTTTGACATTAAAATAACTAAAATAAATTAAGACCGTGACTTTGTTCTATACCGAAGGAGTGCGAATAGATCAGCTACGCTATCGATTGCACTGGACCGCTATGCTATCGCCGCAATCGATCAACTCTCGTGTTTAATTGCCACTCTCTTCCGCCGATCCTTCATGTCATCCATCAGTACGCAGTGAATCCACCATCAATCCGTGTACAGTGGATCCATACAAAGCTGTCGCTTTGCTATCTTAAACATGTTAAGCAGAACTTGAAATTAATGGTGCGCTATCATTGAAGGAGTCCAATCACACCCTTTTCTGATTTTTGCATCAAGCCTGACCTTGAAGTCATGGCCTCGAACAATTTTTCTTAGGAAGGTAGAGCTCAGCTCTAAGAGAGCATGAACCACACACTCACTAGAATAAACAAAATTCAATGGTTGCTAAAAAGGGCACATAAAGCTGGCCTGAACTACAAGGAAGTTCTCGGCCATGCATGATTACACGTAAATTGTTACTGCTCCAAGTTTGAATTCAGCATGATAACATTCATGCACTGCATGCACGCTAACCCTAACTACGCTGAAGGTAACTTGCCATGCGAAGACTGACTGGTTGAAGTCGATGTTTACTAAACATACGACGTTACTTTTGTTTGTTTTTTTTCTTTCCCTTTGGTCAGGTCAAAAATAGGAATTTCGTGCTGTTTTCATTGCTTGCAAATAGACTTTTGTATGTTCGCACAGCTTTCTTGTTCTTAAAAGTGACGTGCACACTGCTGTTCCTAGGTGCCATCTATGATCTTCGCTGTCATCTTATTTTGAAACTTATGTTTGATGACGTTGTTATATTTCGTAACTGAAAAATGTCTGCTGGCCTCCTGGTTCACTTTCTGGTGGCCGCTGCCAGGGTCGCTTCCGACGCTTGACTAATGAATACGATGGCGGCAGATAACCACCATTCTCTTTGATAAATATTTATTTTAATAAAGCGAAGACAGAGACTTCTGTTCAGCAGAAAAGAGGGCATCGACCGTTTGTTGAGTAGCACACGTGACTAGTCAATTTCTGGAATCAAACATATATGCAAAGAGGACTTCTAATAATGTGAGTTATAGGTTGGCGCTGGTCTTAAACAAATTAACTCTTTAAAGAAACTTGTCTTGCAGAAAAAAATCTCGAAAATGTGAATCTGCAATAGAACCGACGGTCCTCGTGGTCACCTGCTTGGCACTCTTCCGACTATGCCAAGCAGGCACAAAAGCTTGTAGGGCTTCGTTACAAGTGGGAGTTTAAAAGCATTTCGTATGGTCTCGCACAAAGTTGCATCGAATAGATGTATGCTATCACTCTGTGTGCATTTAGCAGTTCCAATTACGGCAGTTGTATTCAGGCGAGTACCAAAGTGCATGTTAATGGACATTTCGCATTATCCTTTCTTGATGTGACATGGTGACGCCGGCATGCGCCTCAGCCATTAGATATGCGTCGCTGATGAAGCACAATGAGTACAAACTTTTCTAAGTGCTGAACCTGCGTCTGGGGAAAACCTTCATTGTGGCCTCAACATCTTTCGTTAGGAGACGACCTTCTTGGCACAAACTGCTCGTTTTCGCTTGATTTCTCAGTGAATAAGCACTTCGAAAGACCACAGGCGCCTATCGCATTACAGCCTTAAGACAAAGATTAAGTACTATCCTTGTTTTCATCACAAGTTTCAGTATACTCGCGAAATCCTTGTATCGTTATGTCCTTCCACTGCGGTTTCTTGCTGCTGTCTGAGCACCGCAGGGCGAACCTGTGATAAGGACGCTTGACTGATCCAGAATGTCAATCTGCATTTAAAAGCACGACCCTCCTAATCACCTGGCCTGGCACGCTACAGACTCGACCATAAGCTTGTAAAGCTTCGTTAAGAGCAGGGGTTTAAACGTATGCCTTGTGGTCTTTCGCGCAAAGTTGCATCCTGCCGATTTATGCTAATTATTCTGTGCGTAATTGGCATTTGATGTAAATGAAGCTGAATCCTTGCCACAGCGACCGCGTTTCTATCAACCCGACCTTCACAAATCAATGAAAATGGCGCAGCCAGACGTCTATTGTGCAGATGTACATCCCGCCGAAAACTGATAAAAATCAACTTCACTTTAACTGTGCGATAAGCCGGCAAGCCAAACTCCTCACTCGTCACTTTTTGAATCCAGTGTGAACCTTGAAATGTGAGTGCGAGATCGCCACGGCGTCAGTGTTGTTCAAGAACCCTAGGTGGTCGAAATTATCCGGAGTCAATAGTGTTGCCGGAGCCACCTTCTTCGTGCGCATCTACCGAAGAAAGGTCCACCGCCGGGACAAAGAATACGCATGACATTCGACGTTTCTTTTCCTAGAAACTTTAGGTAAGGCCTGAGGCCAAAGTTTGTTCTAGAACCGAAGAAATCTAGACTGAAACTGCTGACCATAATGAGACATGTTTTAGGACAGACTATACAACTGATTCATCTTAAAACCAGCCAAAAATACAGAGCACAGAGAAGAGATTAGCCCAAGACCAGGCAGGCTTCGTCGTTCTGGGCTCATATCTACTCTGTGTCTTGTCTTTTGGCTGGTTTTAATATGAATCAATACTAACTCGCCCAGTCATCGACTTTGATAAAACTGGGACGGAACGGTGCATATCTGTCGGTGTACATGAGTTAACGATGCACAGATTCTCGGGGAAGATGCTTCTACTTCAGAATTTTCTTACTTGGCTGAATGATAACACATTGTGTGCCTACCTGCTGATAAAAATGGACGTTTTGCTTTTTTGGGTAGGTATGCGCATGGGTTGAAAGGTTTAGAGCTGTTCTGGATGCTTTGAGCAAAGGAAACGATGTGTAGATTGCAAATTCCAGACTAAGTCGAAAGGTTAGCTGGAAAGCTCAATTTAAATTGTCTCTCAGGTTTGACCAACAGCAGACAAGATAAGACAGGACCAGCCACGTATTGTTCGTAGAATGAAAACTATTTCAACTATTAATTCGGCACTCGCTCGCCGTCAAAGGGTGGTCATCAACAGAAGGAAATGCAGCTGGATTTCTTGTGTACGTTGGTTTTTTAATACCACATTTATCATCCAAGGAAAACGCCTCAAATATTTTCATCTGTTATTCAGTAACGAACGTTTCTCCCGGTTTCTCACTTACACTAAAAAGGCCTGTTCTTGAAATTAAGAACACCATAAACAAATCAAGCAGCTTATATTATATTGTGCTCTATTTCTTCAGTATTTGTTTTCGAGTCTGAAGCGGCCACAAGCCTTTTCAAGTGAGGACACATTTAGAGTCCCCTAATTGCAATGGTAGCATCCTTGTAGTTTCGTAGAAGAAAGTTTTAC
Source organism: Amblyomma maculatum (assembly GCA_023969395.1). NCBI lineage: Eukaryota > Metazoa > Arthropoda > Arachnida > Ixodida > Ixodidae > Amblyomma > Amblyomma maculatum. The sequence continues at coordinate 1,112,561 of JAJIZL010017327.1, read as the reverse complement.
CTGCGACTGTCTTTCAATGATAAATAATTGAATTTCCATAAGATCCCTAGAAACAAATACTTGTATTCGGATGTCACAAAATATATAAGAAAATGATGTTGCTGGTCAACTGTGTGAGACAGTACCAACTTGATCGGTGAACTACTAACATTGTTTTTCACTCATCGATGCTACGTATCTCATGGATATTGAGAGGCGTGTTTTCGGATTAGGTCGATGGCGACGTCATGCAAGAAATCGTTGGCGTTGTATCCCAGCGCGAAGTCCAGATGACGCAGTGTTTTCTGAGGAACGACACGGTGAAGAATGGCCGTCTCCCCAAGCCTGGCCACCAAGTCAGCCACGTCCTGCGTGTCAGCTACAAGGTCGCCCTCTGACGAGAATATGGCGTAAGGAGAAGTGATACGCTCCAGTGGGTAGGGTGGGGGCGTCCTCTGCATGGTGGTTGAAGGAAACAAATTAGAAGCAAACACGACCATTATTATTGAGTGATTGTGTTTAAAGTGCTAACTCCGTGCGTTAAAACAGTTCTGTCATTCAGGCCTTTCAATAAGAGAATCAAAATATTTTATCAGCAGTGACACAACCAGTTTTTTTTTTTTAATGATGTACGGCGATCTTGGTGTTCATGAATTTTAACACAATCATAACTTTCTATTTCTGCCATTTCATGCATATCTATTAGGCATTTTTTTTTCATCGGCGGTCATCCTGACAGTTTTGCTTTGGTATCTCCTTTTCTACCAAATAAACCAAGCCTTTTGTAAAAAAAAAAAGCAAATTACGTAAACCTTAAAGGATGCGATAAGGAAAAAGCCTAAAAATGGCGTCGGGATTGTCCACTAAAACATGTGTCCTTAAATTGTGAACGATACTTTGGTTGTAAGTCATTGCAAGACCCATTGGACAGAGAGGCTTAATTTCGTTTCATCTATAGCACACATTTAATGGTGTGCTGTCGCAGTCAAGCCCATAAAATGGGGCTTCTTTCATGCTACCTGGATTAACTGCGCTGAAATTTTTTTTCCCTAATATTGCCTTCCTTAAACTAACAGCATGCGTTAAACATTAATTACAATGGGCAGCATTGTTTGTAGCTCTTATAGAGTTCATTTATGCTGTGTGCCCTAATATACAAATAAAAACCAAGGGGGTGGAGGCGCAATTAATAGGGTATAGCTTACCTGACCGTAACGCCACATGTTTTCCATTGCGCCGTGATCGTACATGACAAAGTTTTGTGCTCTATACACCTGGAAGTAGAGTAAAACAGTGTGTTTCATTCTTGGAAGCAGTAAGACTCTTCAAAAGCGGTCAAAATGTTTTTCACGTCAAGTGGTTCATATAAAGATAACTTTTCGGCACTTTCCTAAATCTTCGACACTCCGATGAAAGAAAAGCGGTCATAATTGTGACTGCGCTGCTAAACGCAGCGCGTTGCCAACTGTTTTAGACTTAACTAGCATTTAATTAAATTTCTTGATTAACAAAACAGCACGACGGAGACCCAAAATAAAAAAGTTAGGGTGTACTTCATCGGCATATGACTATTGTTCTCCTCGTCTTTAAGCGTGGCAAAGACAACTGCACAACAACTTTATTTAAACAAGCATCTATCATCGATATTTGTGCCCCCACGATATTTATGCTTCCAAAGGTCGGCTCTTTTCCAAGGTAGGTATACTTACTTGATAGTAGTGGCGCATATTTTGTATGGTCGTGCCAACAGGCCAGTGCCCAGCATACACGGGCATCCGAGTCTGTAAAACGGCAGTAGAGCACGGTTTAGTTAAGGTTTGAATGTCGTTTCTGTGAGAGCGCGAAAACATGACAAAAGCTTTCGTTTCCTTCAACATATATGCAGAGAAGCAACTAATCACTAAAAATGACTGTCTTCTTGAATATACGTAACTAGTTCATCACTTCCATTTACTGCCATCCACATTCATGTTGTCGGGTCGAACAGCAAGCATACATGGCCCTGCTCACGGCTCGTCTCTCCCGCCATGTCGGCAGTATATGGTCCAGACCACATCTTTACTGACCTTAATTGGTCTTGAAGTGGTCAGTGAAGTCAAGTAATACGCCGGTTTGGCTTAGACTATGCAAAACTCAAAAATGCATTTGCAGAGCAGTTTACACGATTTTTCTGGACAAGAAATTGCCGATTCCCTCTCGCACCACTAAATATCTCTATATCTCTCTGTTTCAACAGCTGTTGAGAAAATATTATGTTACTGCTAAGAAGATGCCACCACTTTTTTTTCTTTTCTTTTTCATTCTGTTTTATTATAACATCAGAACATGTGTGGAAACAGGAGAAGTCCAGGGATCTGATTCACCTTCAATGGTATGAGAGGCTCTTAAATCAATGATTTTCAATGCTTACCTCGTTAAGTTGATGTGGGCTGCTGAAGAGGGACAGGGTAACCACGATAGAGCAAACCTGACCAGTCACAACTTCACACAACCTGGTGAACACTCGTTGTAGACCGTCGGATGCTCCCAGGTAGGCTCCTCTCGAAAATGGGTCCAGCGCCCGCTGCACGAGAATCCAAATAATACTTTTCTGAATCCTTGCTTAGTCTAGTTGGTTGCTGCATATAAGTTAATTCTGTAAAACCATCCGTTCGCCTTGTAACCTGAATGTTCGCGGCTTAGACTCTCATCTTTAAGTTTTAAATGAAGCGAGCGCTGTCGGTATAAAAGTGCTTTCTTATTTTGCTCAATGTGCAACCCATCTTTGCGATGAACGTGAATGATTTGTACGTCGCTAACACGACGTGTGCCATAAGTGAGGGTGTAGTTTTCATGTTAGGCAAAATGTGCTGTTCGATCTTCGGTGAGCGTGCAGGTTATGCATTCCGTTAATGTGCTGCATTCGTCTTCAGTGCGCCTGACATGTTCCGTAATCGTCCCTTATTTCTCCTCTGTAAATGTGCGTGTTTATCTTCAAAAAACCTATTTCAACGCACGTATCCAGGTAACATTCAGCCTCATTAAATTTCGCCAGCTAAACGCAGTGTTTTTTTTTTTATTGCTGCAGCACAAAGACGAAGAGGAGGCGAGTACACGAAATCAGCGTTGATTTACAACTGACTGCAGTTGTAAGTTAGCGCAGTGTCTGCGTACTCGTTTTATCCTCATCTTTTGTGCAGCATCGATAATGTCAAACCAACATGCACAAGCTTATACCTCGTCTATTTTTTTTATTCAGGTGATATGCATTGTGGAATGAACTACTATGGGGGAAATAACTGCTGTGGTGCATTTCACGAGTTCTTTTGAGAAAACGAGCGCCTTTTAAGCAAGAAATGTACTTAATTACTGGTCACACACGAAGCGAATCATAAATAAGCGTTTCTCATTCAAGCATGAATGTGTTCGACTCATATCATATCGTTGCTTTCTTTTCAACTTGTATTTCCTCCTTCCTTTCAATTTGACTACAAAAAACAATGTCCACGTACTATCAAATGCTGGTGACTGTGGTACTACTGCTGCCTGTCGTGCTTACGAGAGTTCCCGAGGTGGATTGCTTGTGCAAGACATCTTTGGTTGCGTCGATCTGCGGGAGAACTAAGAACTAACTGCGAACTGAATTCATATTAAACGGGGACCATTCCAAGTTTTGCTTCTTTGTTTGTTTGGGGGGCCGCCAACGTGCTTTAAGAAAGGCACCAAAATTGCCAAAAAAGTATAGAAGCCGACGAAACAAGCCTACCTCTTCTGCACATACAGCGGATTTCGCATGCCAGGCACTATGCTATAAAACCTCGCGCAAACACCACTCACCAACACGGGTGGAAGGATGGGCAGCGCCAATGAGAGAGGAGGTCCCGCGTGGGTCAGGTTTGCCACAGGACCGTACGCAATGACGAGGTCGACCTACGCCAGAATAAACAAAGAAATCGGGTTGTGCATACCGTACGGGACACAACAGTCCCTGCTATGTGCGAGAGAGTCAGAACGCTGGTGTTAGGAATGACGGGAAATCAATGGCAATAAGTTTTCATAGCCAGGTTTTGTCTATGCTAAGCGCCCTTATAGTCCTTGAACACCAGGCTTCGCGGGCCTCTCGTGTTTTAATGTATCGAAACACCGGAAAATACATCTATAGTGATAATGAAAAAAAAAAAGCGGGTTACCTTTCTTTACACTACTGGTGCCAACAAAACCTTTCGAAACGCGAATCTCACTATAAACTTCAATGTCCTTGAATGTTTTGAAACGCAGCCTGTAATCAAAAGCGCCACTTACAGGCCATCTGGTAATGAAGCGTTTTCTCGGTCTCCCTCTATCGGAGAAATATTAGAGTGAGCCTCCATTTCAAGGGTATTTCAAACAGGTATTTACAAACAACCTGCATCTCGGTGCTGTCAGACCTAATTCTATTCGTCAGAAATATGCGCGGGTAAAATCATTGGCTCACTGTTTTAAAGCTGTTTCATTTTCCCGCCAAACGCGTACCGAACAAGAGGAACATGATCTTAACTGCTGTAGCCTTCGAGAAACAGCGCGCACACGTTCTGGATTACACTGATCTTAGCCTACTGTCCTCTCTCCTGACTTTCTATCCACCAAGCTTCGAACGTTCTTCTGTCAGCAACTAATAGCAACTATTAGTACCTCGAAAAAGAAATCGTGTGCGACGCGATCGATGCCTATGAACTGAGACGACACCGCGGGCACCGGACAATGGACACCTGCCAACAAAGTACTAAGTTGCGGCCTGACAATACGAGCATCAGTTCAGTTCAGTCGTTCAGTCGTGTCCGACTCTTCGTGACCCTATGGACCATATCACGCCACGATTTACGGTCTGTCACTATCTTCCTAACATCACATAACTTCATCTGCAGCGCCTCGAGGATGCCATCTAACCATCGCGTTCTCTGCCTACCCCTTCTCCGGTAACCCTCAACCTTTCCCAGCATCAAAGCTTTCTCCAGCGACTCCTCTCTTCTCATCAGATGACCAAAGTAGCTAAGCTTTAACTTTAGAATTTGACCATCCAATGATACCATGTATGTAATTAAGTCAACGATTGCTCACTTTGTCGTTGTACTCTGGCCTTGAGGACAGCAGGACGAGCGTGGTGACGGCTCCCTGGGACAGCGCCACGAGGGTGAGCTTGGGAGCACCGGTCACTTTAAGAACGTGGTCGATGGTTGCGGCCACGTCGTAGCGGCCAATGTCATCGAAGCTGCACCCACAGGTCAAGCAGTTAACAGTGGTGAGCTTTCTATCGACTTCGCCGATTATTAATAGGTGTGTTCAAGATGCATCGATCTAATTAAAAATGCTAATCCTGAATAGATTTCGATACAAGTCCAGAATTTAAACTTTTGATGCATCGCAGAAATTCGCTTTTGAAGTTTGTTCTGCGTGTTTCAACGAGTAGTTAAAAAGGGTCCGTTTCCGTGTTGCGCCGCCGTTCAATTCCTTCTATCGGATGTGTTTGAAAATAACTGTGAGGCGAGTGTGGAGTATTGTAGGATATTGTAGGACAATATTGGTATAAATAGGTTAGTTTTGATTTTGTGGGGTTTAGCGTTCGAAAGCGACTCCGGCTATGAGAGACGCCGTAGTGGAGGACTCCGGAAGTTTCGAACACCTGGGGTTCTTTAACGTGCACTGACATCGCACAGCACACGGACGCTTTGCTTTCCGCCTCCATCGAAAAGTGGCCGCCGAGGCCGGCATTCGATCCCGCGTCCTTAGGAAAGTCGAGCGCCTTAACCAGTGCGCCACCCCGGCGGGGCATATTGGTATAAATAGCCTAAGTTTCCGGTGCATAACAAAAGCTTGCTTTTGAAGTTTCTCTTGCGCATAGAATGAAAAAGCAAGACCTTCCACTGAAAAAAATGTACGTTTTTAACTGCTGCTGTAAAAATTGTAAGGTACTAATGTGAACATATTGATAGAAAGGGCCTAAGCGTCCCATGCGTACCAAACGTTTGTTCCTGAAGTTCGTTCAGTGTATATACGCTAAAAAAAAAAAAATTGCCCCGCTGCCACAAAAAGCTATCTGGGGCGATTTTAAAATATAATAACAAGAAACTAGAACCTGTCGATAAAAGATCTTCGGATATAATGATTTCTATAGTGGCGTTAAACAATAAGGGTAGTAAGACCCTTTTTCATAAAATATGCAATGCCTCTGGGTAGAGGCACAGAAATAGCCAAGTAAAACGAAAAGAGTATTTCAGCACTTTACTGAAACAAGACGTAGACTGCAAGCGTCGAAATTACTAACCATAAAAGGAACATATACTAATTTCAGGGTCTTATGATTGGGAAATATATGGTACGCGCTTGGATAAAAAAAAAATATAAATAGTGCGCAACAGGCGAGGTCGAGAACAATAGCTATAGGAAAGGACGCAGAGTCGCAACTGAGTGTGCATAATAAAAATGATGGAAAGAGGAAGGCCGCTATTTGTCTCAATTTCCATGAACATCATTTGAAATTCTACAGTCGATTTTTCTAAAGCTCTTTTCGGCCCTATTTTTCCAGATTTTTATGAGGCTACGTTCACAGGAAATCGATATACTCGAGATACAGTGTAGTCACAAAGAGAGGTAAATTTCAGCAATCAAATTCAATTGGGTATTCGAGACTTCATGTTATACGTTTCCCGTTCTGCTATACATATGCTTCGGCTCATTTGTCAATGAATAGTGCAATTTCTGCCTTACTAGAGCTAACACACCCACATATTTGCATAAACTGCTTCACGAAGATCTTTCTGAATAAAAAATGGCGCCTCGCATTTTGTGCATTGAGGTGCTCGGATTCGCTTTCAAGTGCGTGGCGTCCGAAGGAATGTGAATCCAGTGACGTAGGGAAAACTGCCACGTGCCTCCATCGCCAGTACTTGGGGTCCTTTTGCGAGAGAGTCTTGTGCTTGCTATACGGCCTCGCCTCTCTTGAGTTCATGGCCCATACATCGAAGCCAGCGTCGGCGAACAGAAATCCTATAAATGCCAGAACCAACAACACATGATTAATTATTCTTGTATCGAGGGCCCACAAAAGGTTCAGTGGGCTCACTGAAAAAGGTAGGCGTTATGCAGCAACATATGACATTGTCTTGTGCTTCAGGAATGGGGACAGGATTGAGGGATTGTCTGGGTAAGAAAGCCTGGGAGGGATTACCCGACGGAAGGCGTGGTCATGCGAGGTTGAGGCAAGATATGGTCTTGGTATTTAATGTTGTAAGGACGGGCTTGGTGGACAACCCATTAATTGTCGGTTAGCCATGCCATCGTGCAGCCGTAAGATAATGAATAATTAAACTCATAATGGCTTTTTTTTCTTCGCAGTTTCCTTTAAGTGTCATGCATGCCGCAAACGGCCGCAAGTATCCCAGCAATCAACGAATCTCCGCATGCTCGCCCGAAAAGGGTCAAATGCCCCCGTGCAACGTTTTCAAACATTTCTAAATGGCATAGGTGGAACAGAGAAACAAACAAAAATAATTGATTCCTTTAAGATTCAAGAAAGGCTTTTTTTATTAAATATTCTGTGAAATAAAACATCAATGAAAACCAAAACAGCTCATTGCAATTGCAAACTGGTGATTTTTAAGACATTTCGCGCCACAAACCCCAGGGAGGGGAGACTATGCATGCCTTTGCACTTTTTGGTGTAGAAATTCGCGCGAACAGCAAAAGGGAACTGTTAGCATCTCGGCGTACGGCATCTCGTGTGGGCTGTCGCCACAGCGAGGCAGGCAGGTGGCGACCGGCTACAAAACAAGCGGAAACCTAAGTTGCCTCGCTAAACTTGAATACTTTTTTTTTCTCTATATAAAGTGCAGTGTGCAATTAGTGCAATGTTTGAGCTCATAGCAAGCGCATATTATATTCAGATCGCATGAGTGGTATGATATTTGTTTAAATGTCACACCTTATATAGCTGATGTAGATTTATAGTAGTAAATGGAGCACATCCAAAACATTGGCGCACTGCTGTACCAATTATGTCAATACTTTTGGGGGTAGCTATTCGTGAAATTCTTACCACATCAATGGTGCTTTTCCCCTAAAGTAAATCGAATAACTAATTTTTTTATGCAACTTCCAATATTTTTTCATCATGAAGCAGCAGGTAAAAATACATATACATGATGCAAACAAATCATCTCTTCTCAATCAGACCTTAATCGATCAGCTATGAAGCTAATAACCTCAACCCTGACACAGTATATTTTTGAAAGATAAAGTAAAAAAAAAAATACTGCATTGACACGGAGAGCTAGGGAAAACGAAATAAACGGCAAACGCAGAAATACCAAGCCGGAAACAGCGCATAGTTTTTTAAGTGATTGGAACAGCGCCAATTATTTTGGGGCCCTTTCGTACAATGCCGCTCGAGATCATTTCCGTTTTCTTTTCTTTTTGTTTCCCTCCATACTTGCTTTATTTTCTCTTTCCTTCCTTCCTTTCTTCTGTCTTCCTTAGTGTTTTGTTTCCATTCATTTCTTTCCTTTATTTCCTTCCTTCTCTCCTATTACTTCCTTTTCCCTTCTCTCAATCAAGGCCTAGGCTGAGCCAACGCGCAAGGCATGAGAGTTAAGCAATTGTTTTCTTCGTAACGACATCACCTCATATCTGTTGCTCAAATTGTCGCTCGAAGACGCACGTGGTTGATGTAAGCGTGTAGATATGTGGGCAATGCAGTGATCCTTTCCGCTTGCTACAATCGCCCAATTAAAGGCGTACAAAGGAGAAATTCTGCTATCGTGAACCCACCCGCACGAACCAATTAACGGAGCACATTTCAGCAACATATGTTTGTTACCATACTACGGTGCCAACTCCTGCAACGTTTAGGAGCGGTGCGGACTAGGAACATTGGAAAAGACGTGTTACATACACCTCCACAGCGAAACAGTGCACACTCAAGGCCCAGTGGCCAAAGTGATGAAAGCGGCTTACTGTCGCGACTAATCATGGCGAAGAAGCGTTAGTTCATGAGGTTACCGAGCTGTGATTATTATCCCCTTTCTGTTATAATCTTTGATGAAGTAATGATATTTTATTTCAGCCAAAGCGTGACAGCACTAACCTGACACTAACTAACATGAGGTAGGACTAACCAGAAGCCGAAACAAAGATGCAACGCGACACCTAAAATGCATAAAAGGGCCGAACACTTCTGCAGAAGAAAGAGGTCCGACATATTAAAGATACACTAAAATCATATTATCCCAAGCAGAACGACTGAACGTTTTCAGAAAGCTGCTTTGTAAAATGTGCAAGCGCTGTATTTGGACAAGCAGGTGCAATCATGTATATAAAAGATGAATTAAAGAATATGTTATTTGATAAACAGTTTAGGACGTAAAATTTCGCGAACATGATGAAAACATTGTGTTAGCGTCGCTAAATTACTGTGCATACAAATAATGGAGATAGCTTTTGCAGCACAAACACTGACAGAAAGACGGCTCGCACCGCTACAGACTGCTTTATGATAGGCCGGAGACTAATGCAGTTAACATTTGAAAGAACGAAGGTGTGAAAGTGGTTATGAGCCAGACTGACCGCATCAGTCCAAGGTGACAGGTGGGGAGTGCCAAGTTTTGTAAAGACAGAAAGCCATGCATTCAAAATTGCCCGAAGAACCAAGTACTGTCGCACATCTCGTTTCCAGCTTGTGGTTCAAATGAGTAAAAGAATATTAGCAAAACATTTTCTAACACAGAAAAACTTGCCTGGTGTCTGAGAAGGGTAGTTCAAGAACCAGACGTCAGCAGCGCTGCAGAATACGGGCAGCAGGAGAATGGGATAGCGTGGTGTAGTGCTCTCAGCCGACGCGTTGACGCTGCGACCGTGGGGGATCCTGTCCACTTCAAGCACGTAGCCATCATCGGTAGTCGCGTAACTGATCTCGCAGGGGTAGCCGTGGTACTTGATCAGCTCGCACTACGTTCGCAATGTTGCATGCGATATCCAGATATTAGCGCTTTGTTTAGTGGTCTTCACTGAATTTAGATAAAAACACCGGAGTGGAACACTCGCTTCCGTTATCGAAAAGCCATTGTTAATAAGGCGCGTCACTGAACATGAAAAGTCAATGGTTCGAGCAAGACAATCGTAGCATGAATCCACGTCCCTCTTTTCAAACCTCTGAAGTTATCTTCTTTAGAATACCCCCTTCACTTTCTATTTTCGATATTCATTTGATGACAATCTATCCAACATCAATTGCATTTCTTAGCGTTCATTGCTTTACCATATAAGAGAGAGTTCTTAAGCCGTTTTCAAGCGGCGCTCTATACGTCACCATCGAGAGCTGTAATTAGTCAAAAAATATGTGGTGGGCAATGGTTTACGAGAATATAAGTACTATGGACTCATATAAAGTCACACATGTGTTTTACAACGGCAGTTTCCACAGAGTTAGCTGCATGTAGTATTCTGTGTTTATGTTCTAGACTAATTTGGGTAAATCTGTACTCTATCAAGGCAACAATGGACACCAGGAAACTTATTTGTCTTTAATATGCAGGGGGCTGTTTCCTAGCCTATATAGATTTTTCATTTCAAATCTTTGAAATATGAATGTCAAACCGGAGACAATAAATCCGGAGTAAACTAGAGCTATAAAGAGGCAAACCCTTATTTCACTAATTACCTTATATCATTCGCTTAATGCACAACATCCAAATTGGAGGCCATAAATATTGAAAACATACCCAAGTTCTTCATTGCGTTTCGAGATAATGAGCCTAAAATTTATCGCTCGAAACAAGCCGGTATCGAAACAAACCTCGCAGCGCGTACCGGAGGTAAAATAGCGCACAACTTCATTCCTGGGGACGCGTTTAAAGACTGAAATGTCAAAAAAATTTCTCTCTCATCAGAATGGCGCTTTGCTCTTAACTTCCCTAAAGTTTGCCTCCGACGGTAACGCGAAAAGAAATTCGGACAGGCGCCTGACAAAAAATACCTTGACCTTGGTCCTTAAACGCTCTCCTCAAGGTACAGTAGTGTTGTCCTTGTTCTGTTTCCAGCTTGTGTCATGCGGTTTATTTCGATATCGGATCGTTTAGCGAGCATTGTTTCAAGTTAGAAAATTCAAGCGGTGGTGCCAATTTAATTTTTCTTTAAGTGGCTTTGTCTACAATGACTGTAGCTTCCAATCCGGCAACAAAAATAAAACAAGTAGGTAGTAATTTCTAATTAGTCGACTTTTAGCTGCACTCCATCAAGGATGTAGAGTCTTTCCGTACAATCTGCCTGCGTATGCATCGCATTTGCACGAATATCTTACAGATTTTACAACACACATTTTCTCTCCAATAATAAGCAGCCCCCCTCTAATAATAATAGGCTGCATTTGAGCATGTATTGATTGCTACGTTCCGAAGTTTAGCCCAAGTAAGACACGGTTACGTTACTTGGCGACAGGTAAATCCTATCACGACTAGAATGCGCATTACCCTCACATTAACGCGACAGTTAAAATGCTCTAAATGTCGTGCTTACGGGACTTAGGCGAGCCTGCAGAACCAGTTCATCTTCGGCGCTCGCTACAGACAGTGCAACGGTTGCCAGCACGAAAAAGGCGAAAGGTCCCGACGCAGACCTGCCGCTCCTGGCTCCCATGTCAGCTTCTCGGACTTTGCTCGACGAGACAGTGCATGTGAGGCTCGATCGTTCCTCTGGGCTTCTTATTAGTAGCGACACTGTTCTTATCAGTGTGCAGTCTTGCCTGCATCCGTCCGGCGCTATAACGCTTTGATTTCCGTTGCCACAAAAGCAAAACAGGACAAAGGAACGACGTTGATTCACTGTGAATGGGCTGAGGAATTTGCTGAATTGTTCTGAAAAACACGTCGATAGCATTCACAAATGTGCTGTGTGGATGTGCTCCTCCGCGATAGGTTTAGCCTTGTTTTGATTCGGTGCGCGATGAGAAACCTCGCGATTTCAAAAAGGCACGTGTGAACGCTGCAGATTCCGCGAGAGCAAACAAGCGGTCAGAGAGGACCCCAACTTACGTGTCATTATCAATAGAGGGCTTTGGGCTCGTCTTCAAGAATCGATATTCGCCGGTAAACTAAGTCTGGGAGAACTTGTTCCTGGGCAAGTTGCTTACATTCTATTCTTAATATTTACAGGCGCTAATAACACTGGACAAACACAGGCGCTACGTCCCGTCATCTCTGTGTTTGTACAGTGTTATTCGCGCCTTTAAATATTAAGAATGGAAACTAAGCCTGCTGAGCCTGCTGACGCGCACAGAAATCGTGTAGGCGAATGTTCTCAGGCAAGCAAATTGACATTAAAGCTCAGGAACCGATCGAACTGTTCAAATTGATGCATAATTTCACGAGCAAGATCGTATAACCAAAAGAAAGTAATTGAGTGTTATTTGGGTAGGATAGGTATCGAACCCAGGACTTACAGGTTGCGAGGTGGACACGCTGCTAATAGGGTGTCAAGTCACTTTTATAATTTATTGTCTACTTTAATATTTGAAAGAGAAGTGACAAAAGTAAATACGCTTGGGTGAACTCTTGACTGACACGATACCCTAAAATCTCTTCAGCTGTGCCAAACCATCAAGCACGTCAACACAGTCCTTTGGTTCACGCTCAATGAAATGATCACCTACGGCTCGGACTTCATCTGCCTTGCTAAGCTTGTTGTTGTTGTTGTTGTGGCTGAAGGAGGAAGGAAAAGAAAATGCACGGGCCTGCTACTGGCTCTGTAGCTGAGCCACCTCCGCTGCCTCGTGCGGACAGAAGGAAAAAGAGGGAGAGCAAGACGCGTGCCGCAGTGGCGGGTGCAATGACGGCCTACAACAGATAAAAATCGGTGGCTGGCTAGCCCCCGCCGCAAGCGGTGTTGACCTACCGTCCCAGCCCCATAGGACCAGGAGCTGCCCTTGCTAAGCTTCATCGTAGTTTTCAACAAGCTGTGAAGGCACAGAGGCTCATTTGCATCAAATAGATTGTCATCTGTGTCGAGAAATAACGCGAATCTTACACCATGCGGATCTAAAAGCAACTGTTTTAATAGCCACTTGACAACATATCCCCGAAAACATAAATACACGAATCCCTTCAATCCAGCAACATGTTCAGTTTTTCCAACTTTCTTACATGTAGTGAGGAGGAGGAAGATTAGCTGTCTGTGTAACTAAAGGGCTTTCTCGTGTATCTTTTCTCGTATATATATATATAGGCGAGGTGTCGGATCAACGCGTCGTCCAAGTTTATTAGCATTCGATTGCTGACCCTGTCTGGACCTGCAGCAGTCTTTGTTCTCATTCAAAGCTGGCTCGCGCGATGCATTGCGGCAACGGCAGCTCACTGCGCCCACTAATATCGCTAGCTCCGTGGTAGAGCATCCACTTCGGCTTCGGGAGGGGATGTAGGTTACACTCACGTTACCGGCCGGATACTCATCGGTTTCTTCATAAGGGTACAAGGTGCCACTCGACCTGGTAATCGGCTTCTCAGGATACTGGGCTTGAAAAAAGCGCCTGCGCCGTTAAATCCTTTCACTTTGAGCTTTGATGAAAAATGGACACATAAGTGTCTTAAGGTTGTCTGACGGCGAAACGAATCACTGACCCATCAGCGCAACGCCGACCATCTGACCGGGGAAATCTTGTGCTCATCGGGAAACCAGAGGGTATCCGGCGGCACCAGGGATCGAACGTACGTGGTACCTTCCAAATGCAAGGCGGACGCTCTGCCATAATGGCCACCGCATTGGTGGCCAAGTGGTTCTTCTTTTCTTCGGAAAGTGAACAAAACGTTGGAGCTTCGCGGCTTTACATCACTTGGCGCCTTCTTCCTTGCACTCACCTATACTGAAGAAAGGAGGCTGTGGCCAAGCTTCTCGCTTGCTCTCATTGGCCGCGATGAGCGGGAACAAACCCCGTGCTCTGTACGTCCGCCAAGTAACAAGCAGGAGTCAAACTTGTCTACCTGTACTTTTTAAGGCGAAAACCTTTCCCGATTCTTGGTCAAAATCCCTCGTGCGCACCAAGGAACGCCACGCGACAGGCGCGACGGTGTACCATCCAATCTCACACGAGCACTGCAGCAAACGCATGCCAAGGAAAGAAAATTTCCACTGCGCGGCACCAGTCCTGGCCTTGCTAGCAAAAGCTATACAAATGTCGCGCGATGTACCGTGAGCCATGTCCCAGGCTTTTGCATTTCTCGATCCAGTGCAGATTCTGCAGTGATCTTGCAATTTTTTTTTAGCTTTAGCTACACTGGGGCCGAGGTTGAGCAGTTTCGCGTGGCTCCTGGAGAGCCGAGCTGCTCAAGCCCGAGGAGCAGTGACGTTCACAGCCGCGCACTCCGCCATCGCCGCGCGCCCGTGCGTGCGTCTCGCGGGGCTGGCGTTTAGTTTGGCGCCGGCGCTGTGCTGCAGCCGCTTGATAGCGCCGCGCATGCGCAGGAGGTATCAGTGGAGGTATATA
>JAJIZL010017327.1:1084721-1097700 GCA_023969395.1 Amblyomma maculatum | reverse complement strand
GCCGGTGTGGTATAAGGAAGGGAGCAAAATTTTGCTGCTTAGCGGCGCAGAAGAGAAGGCTAAACGAGCTGGGAAAGCTAAGGACAAACAGCTGAACCTTAGCTAACGCTAGGTATATCTTGGCATAGCCGAGAATGCACTGCCATTTTTGTTTCGACCAGTCACCATTTGCCCGCCATGCGCGTTATTTCTCTTCCTTTTTTATGCTGCAGTGACAACACAATTTCACATATACTGGCGTGCTCAAAATGTTGCTGTTTCCAGCAACATTTTCACAGTGAAAGGTAAGGCGTCGGAAGGTTGTTGCACACAGACCAAGATGGCGTCATCGGGTCTAGCGTTAAGCAGCGGCTTTTGCTTCGCCGCCGCCGCCGCATATGATAAAAACATCCTGCTTGTTCTGACTGAATCAGACAAGTACACACAAAAAAAAATTAGTGTAAAAAATATTGCCGACCAAATGGCATTTCTGTGCAAAAATTGAGCTGTGAGGGTTCAGCGGTATAGCGGACAGAAGCATTCTATAGTGCGCATGTAATTGTGCAACGCGCTGTATATTGTGACAGTGCATGCCGCAGAAGAGGAAGTCCGGTGCGAGCGTGTGGCGCGAGTGCGTAGGTGAGAGGAGAGAGAAGGACGGTTGATTGGTGGTTTGCCTGTGTATATTCTAAGCACTATAGCCTGTGTTTTAAAACTGGGGGAAAAACTGGTGAAAAATATCCTGTGTGTGTGAATTTTTTTGCGCCAGGATTTTTTCCCCAGTTTTAAAAGATGTTAGACCAACTAGCCCGGCAACAAGCTTTATAGCCTGTGTGCCATCCCACACTGTTACATCTTCGATATGAAATAGGAAAAATCCGGCGCCACATGGAGGCCCGTTTGCTAGCCACCATACCGTTTGCGATGACGTGTGCCGACACCATCTTTATAATGTGTGTTGCCAAAGCCAACTACAGCAACAACTCCACATAAATATTATTAGCGTAGTGGCCCGAGCTATTAATTGGCTCTTGCCTTAAAACTACAACAGTGCTGTCGAGCTTTCTTTTCACCACGACACCTTCGGGAGAACATTCGAAAGTGCGTGCTCACAGGCAGTACACTGCACGATCAAATCTTCCAGCCAGCTCTCCGTCAATGGCATCTTGCCACAGCTGCAATGTGGCATTGATGATGAGAAAATCAGTTATATAAAAAAACGACGACCGCAATGGATGATTGCGCCAACACAGCACTCAAAAATTAAATGGCGAACAAAATTGGTTATTCTGTGCACTACCGCTACTCTTAAGACTAATTTGCAGAGACACCACAGAGTGGCATCGATTTCGTGAAAGTTGCCCATACAAGCACCTGCAGAGTCACCCCGAGAAGGCGTTTTTTTTTCCTATAGAATTGTTTCAACAGGAGGACTTAAGACCACCTTCTCAGCTGATAAGTTGGCTAGCAGAAATTTTTCTTTCTGCTGCTGTTTGTGAAAAATAAAAAAACACTTGAAAGCAGACATGTAAACCCACGTAGCTTTTTGCTAGTATACACCAAGCTCTGCTTTGAGGGGTGGGGAATGTAATGGAACGAGCTAGCGGTGTAGATCACAAAGCACTGTGTAGATCACAAAGCATTCCTCCGCTGGCCACCAACTGGTACCCTATCCAGTTCATCTATGATATTGATTTTGCTAATATGTTGGCTATTATCATACTAGTAGTTCTTGCTGCTTTCACAGCAACCATGGCAAAAGAAGGTGCAATGGTGTCGCTGAGGCAAAATTTTATTTGGTTGGAATTCATCTGTACAAAGAGAGATTACAGTTTTCCTTTTTCATAGATACCAACACACAAACATCACACACTAAGTACAGACTTTGACAATATAAGGGGCACCAACGATACGACTTAACAGTTCCATGCCCACTTCAGCAAAGTTTCAAAAATCGCAGGCAGAGAGGGCAAACGAAATTGCACATAATAGTACTACAAAGTCCCATATTTTTTTTAGTGGCATAGTGGTATGCAAGTTATGCATAGATATATTTTTGCCAACATCAGTAGCGATATCTCGGTTGCAATCTGCTCGTGACATGTTCATGACAAAGAATGTGTATGCTTGGCACTTCAGTAAAATACAAAATGTTGAATGATCCACAGCCCACTTCTTATCTGTGCGTACGTACAGAACAAAAAACAAATGTGAAATTCCACAGGCAGACTTCTTTATACCACAGTTCTTGAACCAGATGGCAGATGTCTTGATAGAAATGCTGCAGAGATTGTGAGCTACATTAAACTATTGCAATAAACAATGCACAAGTTTGTGGTTATAGTTTATGTGGTTTAATGCTTCAAAGCAGCTCAGACTATGAGAGATGGCATAGTGGAGGGCTCTGGAAATATCGACCATCTGGGGTTCTTTAACTTGCACTGACATCACACAGCACACGGGCGCATTGCTTTTCACCTCCATCGAAAACCAGCTGCCATGACCGGGATTCGATCCCACATCTTGGGCATAGCAGTCAAGCGCCCGAACCACTGCACCACCACGGTGGAGCCCAATGCACAATGATGGGAAGTACAAAGATAATAAACGAATCAAAGAGGAAACTATTTGCTTATATGTTACGACTATTTAAAGCCTATGCACAGACAACCTAGTTAGGTTAGCTAGTTTTATGGAAAGGCCTGCTAGCAGAATTTCACAGAGTCGATTGTTCAATTATATACCAATATATGTTGAATAAACTTTAACCTGCATGGAAATCAAAGAGAATTATGCATCTCAAAGCTATTTAGGCATTCCAATGGCAAAAGATTTGGAAAAGATTACACACCATACAAACTGTCCCGAGAACTGAAAGCAGAATGCAGCCAAATACAGAATACATAATTTGCAGAATGAACACCAGATATTACAAACCGGAGCAAGCGAAGCAGAGCCAGCAGATTACGTAACACATTCAGAAAGTGGCACAAAGCTGCCATTAACAATTGCCTTTAATTGGGTCTAATTTTAAGCATGCGATAAGTAGAAAAGAAAGAAAAATTAGTACTGATAGGCTTAGCAACTCAATTAGCATGAATCAGCAAAACTTGTTATAGCCCTAGTTTGGACATACAGCGTTAAACGAGGAACCACTTCGAGGTTGCACATTCTTCCTGTCTCATCACAGGGGTAGCCATGAGGGTAGATTCAAGTGGGCAGCCACCATCTGGGATCTCTCCCCAATTTCACCTGCCTGCAGTTCAACTGCCACCTGCAGACTGTGGCAGGTGTTAAAAACTTCATTCATCAAGTAATTAAGGTCTTACGGCTGGCACCATATATTCCACGTTAGAATGCAAGGCTGTATGGGTAGAGTGAAGCAATCCTACAAGCTTTTACTCTAAAGCTAAATAATGCCATAATTTAAAGGCCCTGTTCACCAGGAAATCTGGCGTTGGCACTATGAGCAAAAAATCACAAGCATGGCACCTGCAGGTGGTAGGTGGCAGCTGACATGATCGAGCACCGTTTAGATGTAGGGTTCTTTTTATTTGGGCAGCTGCTTACGCCCCGCTCTGCATGTCCACGTGAAAAATGATTTGAAAACTTCGAATTAAGCCTAAGATGCATAGCCACTCTAACAGTATGGTTTGCTAGTTTGTAAAGTAACTACAAGTTACAGACCACTCACTCACCAATCAATAAGTTGAGAACTATGCATCAAACACGGAATTTCAGAGCCCATCAGGACTGTGATGGAAGATGCTGCTTGGCAATGGCATTATTGATGGCTCTTGCTGCCAAAATATGATGCTTGTTCGAGATTCTATTTTGCGACTTTCGGGTAAGCTGCCGAATGCCTTAACTACTACTGAACCACTGTGGTCAATCACTTCTGTTAAAGACTGTATACATTCTAGTGTCTGTAAGATGGCAGTGTGGGAAAAGCAGCACATTTAACTGATGACCACTTCCAGTGGAGTATATTGATTAATTCGTTTCTGCTTTGTGAATTAAATTCATTGATATGTTTGACCACTAATGACGATAAAGCTGATACAACTGCATATAATTAAACTGCCTGCTTCGAGAATAATGCACCACTAAAAAGCACACAAGCTAACTCATATCAGGTATGTCCGTCACACTCAGTGCTGTATCAGTGAAACCTACAAATCAGATAAGTTAGTAATTGGTAGTCCAGATAAGAAAGCCAATCTTAAACTAAAATAACACTTATACGTGTTTTCTGTTCATTCTAGAACATCTCTTGCTACAGTTTAGCATGTGGGCCCAGGAAAGCCTTTAGAGGGATAATGCACGAAACATATGGGTTACATAGCACGCGAGATTATACATATTCCATCTTGTTCGCCAACTGGAGAGATATATCCAGAATAACAAAGGCTGGTATGCTGCTTTACAAGGAAAAGTGATGTGACCAGACTTGACCAACCAAACCTAGTTTAACCAGAATGAAGGTAGAGTAAAGCATACACAACGATATGATTCTGATGCTGGGTTAGCCACAGGGATAGTTTAGCCAGCAGTTAAGAATGGTGTTGCATGCATGCGATCCGTTCTGCTGGTGTGAAGCTGCCTTTGGCAGGCCTGATTTTACGTATATTTCGACGCTGCAACTTCTGAGAACGGACTGAGATTTCAGTGAGATTGTTGTATTCACAATTACATTATAGCGGTAATGAGATTAGGCCTTCCACGACTTTTGAAGGGTGTTTCAGAGTGGTTTTAATGCTTCTGATCATTTTCTTTTATTCAGTGCAGTGGACGTCACTTTGGGCAAACAACACTGCTTTTCCAGTCAATCGGGAACAGAATGGAACAGAGCTCTCACTATTCCTAGCAAAGGTGGCAAATGCATAAAAGAAATTTACAGGGGTGCGGGGGCCAATAAAGCAGTGCCATACCTTGCAAGACAGCTAACACAGGTGAAATGTCTCTACTTTCGAATAATGTACAAAAGCTTTGCAATGGATCAGCTGACGATTGGGCAGTAGAAAATAATGCAAGCAGCCTTCGGAAGAACTGCGGAATTTTCAGAAAAAGATTACCTCAGAGATGCTTTACTAAATCGCACTTCTAACAACACAATACAGGTCTCCTTTAATGAAGGTCAAAATGAAATATTAAATATACAAATGAGAAAAAAGCCTACATACATGCAAAATTATACATACTGGGATATGGCCTGGAAATAGCTGGTCATACTGAACAAAATTCTAACGGGCCTCAATCGATATTCCATAAAAATTTCAGAAAAGAAACTGCAAAAAGAAACTGGTCTTTTGAACATTGTGCTGTCAGTACCTCGCAAGAAACTGCAAGTAAACACGACAATTTTCAGTTCACCTCTGTTAACTAATGTAAATTGATATAAAGGTAGAAAATAATTGGAAAGAGTTAGTAGCCCTGGGCTATCTGATGCTGAACTATTGCCACCAACAATGCAAAGATAAACACAACAGAAGAGAGCATGTGCAAGGCTCTTTTCCGTTATCCCTGCATCCTCCACACTACAGTTCTGAGTGTAAAAACGGCAGCTATGACAAGCGCACTCAATAAAAACGATATGCTACGCTTTGATCCATAAAATGGTGCTGAGCACGGCAGTCATAGGAGACACCACAACAACAAGCACATTACAAAAATCGGCCTCTACAGTTTACGAGGAAAGCATAATGAGATCAAGAATGGTTCCCAATGATTCACGATATGATAATGTAAGTGATGATTATGCATGTGATTGGTGGCCACTGTTTACATTACATGCTGAAGAAAAAGAATAGAAAAAAAAAAAGAAAGTACACGTCCATAAGCTTACAGATCTACCCTGCACCTAATTCTTATATGGTTGTGCAATTAAACAGCTCCAAAGCTTCTTCATGCCACATCACCTATAGTGTCATAATGATTAGTGATTGTAAAATGGGTTGAATTCAGCACCAACCACAAAACAAAAATGCTTTTCTAAACAATGAAATGCTGGCTTAAAATGTACTTTTCACTTCCAAGAACAAGGCACAGAACATAAATCAAAGTTTCAGAAGGATATGTGGTGGCAACGATTTGCACACGGCAAAGTTCCCAAAGCGAATTCCAGTACTATTATACGCACCACAGTTCCTGTAAAGATGAA
Source organism: Amblyomma maculatum (assembly GCA_023969395.1). Taxonomy (NCBI): domain Eukaryota; kingdom Metazoa; phylum Arthropoda; class Arachnida; order Ixodida; family Ixodidae; genus Amblyomma; species Amblyomma maculatum. The sequence goes on along the minus strand of JAJIZL010017327.1, from coordinate 1,091,561 downwards.
ACACTCATTCAAATCTCTTCACACAACCCTCGAAGAGCGACTTCAATAAGTGTATACAACATGTGCAGTTATGGAGCCTCTGGAAGTAGGAGTAGCCTCTTAGGAGTAGCCTCCCACTTTACACTTGCAAGCTTTACAGAATGTTCTCAATATAGGGCATTTAGAAGCATGGTTGAATTATTAACTCCTAATTAGCAGTAAAATATAGTCACTGATATCTTATAACAAAAAATAAAGCTTACACAATGGCTACAAGAGTAAAAAAGAAAGCAATCATTTGAAGAGACACTCATGACAAAGCAATGTCCTATAATGATTAATTAGTAACACAATCAAAAGGAGCTACTTTCACTAAAAATGGAGGTAAAAAGGGCCACAAGAAGTAATACAGGCATCATTGCTGCCATCTATTTTTTTTTCACAGGCAAAAAGGAGCTACTTCCACTAAAAATGGAGGTAAAAAGGGCCGCAAGAAGTAATACGGGCATCATTGCTGCCATCTATTTTTTTTTTTCACAGGCAAATGTGACGACATTAAAATATATATTTTTTTGTTTCCATACATCCCGAGGCTATATCACACAGCAATTCGTTTCCAGCTGGTAAAAACGAAGTCTACAATTCTCTCGACACCACTGTTGTCACACAATCTTAAGAAGTTTCTTACCTTTGTCTTAAGAAGACCATATTAATCTTATTTTAACCTTAAGAAGAATGTTAAGTCTTAATCTTGTCTTAACCTTAAGAAATCTTAAGGTGGTGGGACAAAACAGTCTAACCCAAACTTTCCAGCAGTGGGTACACCTTACCCTCTCAAGTAGATGTCAGCAAAGCTACAGAAAAGATCAAGAATCCCGTTTCACCTAAAACAAAAACTGGAAGCAGTTGTCTCCAGTGTCACCTCGCATCGCATTATATGACTCAATAAGTGGCATGCATGTTATTGGCACATAAATTTTTTGTACAAAGTGCGATATGTACATCATCATCACAGCTAGGCCTGCGTCTGAATCACTCGGATTCATGAAAACTGCACCACTTATATCTAGGTACAACGGTCCTACCTATGCCATCAATTAATTTGATCAGCTCAAACAAGCAGGCCTGACGTGTTCTGCAGTATCACGGATAACAGATTTACTGTGTATTGATTGTGTGCACCTACTGAAGGTCTTTGCACTCCATAACAACAATGCAATCCAAAACCTGCACTAAATTGCAGGGATGAGTTGTGAAGAGCAAACAATAAAAACAATTGATAATACGGCATTTCAATGTGCCAAAATGTACCAAGCATGAGACGCACATGAAATATTGCAGACTGTAAATTAGTTGTCATGGCTGATTACACAGTGGTGGTTGCACATAAACATGAGCTAAGCAATAATCTAAAATATATACATACCATACACAAAGCATGCAAAACGTTCTTCATAATAGAAATGTATAGACACAAATCCCCATGAGCTGTCCAAAACTTGTAATGAAGGGGTACACCACTGAGCAGGCAATCTGTTTCATTTCCACCAATTGCTGCCAGTCTAAATATGTAAGGTGTTGGCACATGGCTTCCACTTTAAAACAGATGCTTCATGAATTAGCCAAGCTTAAAAAAAAAAAGAAATGAATCAAACCAAATTTTTCAAAAAAAAAAAGGAAAGAACAGCATTAGCATCAAGACAGCACAGTCAAAAACTTCTCTGGGCAAATGAAAGTAAAAACAATCAATTTTTCATGCACAAATCAGCATTAAAGGAATTTTGTGCCTTGGTAGCATTCAGTGGTTGATTATAATACCAGAGTGAATGTTGCAGGTGGTTTGACTCAGTAATAGTCATGCTGCTTATTGAGAAGTTTTCCCTCGTTTGTATGGATTATAATCTCAGCAGCCACTACTCAACTTATTAACTTAGCTACTACTTAAGTCTATGTATGATAAGGCAGAACCCCTTTATAGTAAAGTCACTCAGACTGGCCAAAATCTTTACTATAGCAGGGCCTTATCAGCTGTTTGTGATGACATTGTTCTGAAGATCCTGTCTGTTAAGCTACTTATTAAACAAGTCTTGCTGCATTATGAACAAAAAAAGCACTCTGAAATACCTTTCATTTCTCTCTTATATTCTCACTATGCAATTTTTTTTTTTCAGTTGTAAAAAGTTTTGTTCCCACCTTGTGGGAGTACTTCTTAAGCATGAATGCAGTGTGGCTACAAATACAACTGAGTTTGATTTCCTGTAAAAATCAATGCCTTGTATGAACATGGTGTTGTCTCCCATTGTTTCCTTCATTTGGGAGGCAATAGGTGAGAAATGCGTGTGACAGTCAAGCGCGGCAAAACCGCACACGCCGTGCCTAACCTTTTTTTCACCATTGCTTCATGCTTTCAGCTGTGCAGTGCTGCAAATGTTTGGCCGTTTCTTTCCTTCCCTATTTCTCGTTGCATTTCTACTCTCCTTTACTGTCTCAATGGACTGCGCCATCTTCTTTCAACATTCTTAGCCAGCTTTACTTTATTTTTTTTTATGCACCGTATGCTTTCCCTCACAGCTCCAAGACCTATGTAAAGTTGGCTTCTCCTCACGACTTGTGAGTCTTGTGGTAAAGCCAATTATAAAAAAACAAACTGATTTTTTGTTTTGCAAAAAAGAAAAAAATTGTGATGGCGTCATTTCGTGACAAGTATGTTGCCACGGCCAGATGCACTTTACTATAATCAATTTTTATCAAAAATGTCTTTACTAAAAGGGGGAAAAATGTACAGTCATCTACGGAAGACAAACTAAGATATCAGAGTTTACTATAGCGGGGTTCTACTGTACACAAAATAAAATGTGCTGCCATGCAAGCTGTCAGAAGTACCAGTACGACCACATTTTCTCAAATTTATGCCTACCTCCTCTCATTGTCAAAGCAAAGCTGCCAGGAAAAGATATGCCTCCAATGCCTCAAGTATTGATCATAATGAAGAGAAAAGAATGAGACGCCCACAACTGAGCAAGTGCAATACAAAAAAAAAAAAGAACGGAGGTCAGCTTTAAGCAGTTACCAAGACAAAAATTGCATGTTAGTGAGCATCATGTCACTAAAGAGAGCAAACTTTTAGCAGCGGGCTCCTCTGAAACTACATATTTTGCTCGAAAAGCCTGCAGTTATGAGAAGCCATGTTGGGTTGCCAAACACGCTACAGCATATTTTTTTACTAGTTCCCTTCCTACGAGCATTCTGAGTTAGGGCTTCATCTTAATAGATATAAAATTTCAAGGTAGCAAGGAAGGGGGAAAGAATAGAACAGCAACGTTAAGCTGCTTAATCTTACAATAGCAAATAAAATGTAAAGAGAACTAGACTTTCAGCAGCTGATCCCGAGTTCATGAAAATGATCTGCACATCTTTGCCCAAAGTCTTCAGGACACACAATTTACACGGTCTAGTGGTGGGCACTCGTGGCATCTGTCGAGCTATAAACCATTGTAAGGCGAGCACGATTGTCTTCATTCCTCAAGAACCTTTAGTCTTCAGGTATGCCAACCATTTGGCTCGAAGACTTCTGACCCAAGATGCCCGTCATGCAAGCCGGTGTTCCAAGGAACCGGCTGTTCAAATAGCATGCATAGTGGCTGTTGCCTGAAGACGACATTCGGACTGAACAGAGATGCGTTTTGAATGCTCCACGAAATGCTGTGAACTTCTTCCCTTTTCCACAAACTGTGCCTGACGATGTTCGTCTGAACATTCGTGAACAACTAAACAGTCCGTGTGAAGAGATCCGCTCACAATGATAACGAAAGTTGACAAACCTTTGTACCCGATGCACTTCACAATTTATCAAACTCTTAGGGCTTGTACAGTCATTTTGATTTTACGTAACCACATTGCTTTCAATGTATACCCATTATATTAGCGAAAAAATTTGGTTTGGTCTGGTTTGAGTGGTCTAATGTCCCAAAACAACACAATTAAGGATGCCTTAATGAAGTGCTCTAACTAACTTCAACCATCTCGAGTTCTTTAACGTGCACTGACATCACCTTGCACTTCACCTCCATCGAAAAGCAGCTGCCACGGCTTGTATCAAACCTGGGCCACTCGGCTCAGTAGTCGAGAACCCTAACCATTGAGCCATAATGGCGATTCAGAAAAAAATTTGATTTCGGCGCCATAGCTGCACGCAGCTTGAAACAGAAACATGCAGACCCACAACGAGCATTGGAAATGCATGGAGCACTATGAATTCTCAAAAAATACACTCTGAACGCAAATTAAAGTATGTTTTGTTGCCAGAGTTGCGTCCCACAAACTCTTGATGGCAGCTGTATGTAGTGCTACACACTGTTACAGAGCTGCCATTATAAAGTACCTTGTTACTTTTGCTCGAGAGAATTTTCTCAATCTGCACACTCTCTGTTTCCTACACTCAATACAGGACAGCACAGTTTGTTGTGGCACTAACAACAGCCAAAGATGCAAGTTTAGTAACTACTAATGTTACGACTGCTTCTAGCTACGCTAGAAAAAAAAAAAAAATCTCACAAAGAAGCCAGCAAGCATTTTTGAGTTAGAATGCTTTGCAACCCTGTAGTGTGTATATATATACAATCGATTGCCATACGACCCTTCATTTCCAGCCATGCTGCGCAAACCTCGCGTTGTGAGCCATTATTTGAGATATCTAAGCAAAATCACTTCGTACCATCCAAAAAACCTGCATAAGCAACCACGCACTCGACTCAAGCAGCACACAGCCAACAACTCATTGTAGGCACACAGCCATAATGGGTTGCTACCCGTTAACAGTCATAACGGGTTGTTACCCATTAACAATAGCAAACAGCTTCACGGTGACGTTCATCTGAGCAATCTTTCCAATGACGGGACTAGACGCTGATTATCACAGCCACCGTGCATAAGGAGAGTTCCAGTCCCGTTCAAACACTGCGTTCAGCTGCTCCCTGATTGGCTGAGAGGATGTGGAGTTGCCCGACTGGTCCATGATGAGGCCAACACCACCAGTGTTGATAAAGTAGTCGGGCGTCCAATTCGACGTCCCTGTTGGTGAGGAAAAAGCGGACAGAGACATATTTTCATGAGGCTTGCAATGAACACATCAGCAATCAATATGTCGGAGCTGGTTACATAACTGCCGAGAGAAGCTGTTATTTGCTTTAAGCAAACAGTTGTTAGGAGAGATTTCATTTAGTAACTATGTAAACCAAAGGGTCAAAGGATGCGAGTCAATGTGTTTGCTGAGTCCAAGACGAACAGAATCAGGGTATGTAGTGGATTATAGTTAAATGGTCGTCAGCAGGTAAGGTACCGGGCCATGATGGAAGGCACATGGAGCATGGGGAAGCACAATAACAAGGTAGACAGGTAAGATTGGGGAGTTTAGGGAATCTAGAGAAGGGATTGGCTCAGGAGAAAGCCAATTAGAGATAACTGAGAGAAGCTGTTATTGTGCAGCGGAGGTAGCTGGGATGATTAAGGTAATATCAAATGGTTGAATGTCACGGCAGCAGATGTCACTTAAATAGACAATTCCATCAGTTCAGTTCAGGCGTTCAGTCGTGTCCGACTCTTCGTGACCCCATGGACCATGTCACGCCACGCTTTCCGGTCTCTCACTATCTTCTTAACATCACATAGCTTCATCTGCAATGCCTCGAGAATGCCATCTAACCATCGTGTTCGCTGCCTACCCCTTCTCCGGCGACCCTCAACCTTTCCCAACATCAAATCTTTCTCCAGCGACTCCTCTCTTCTCATCAGATGACCAAAGTAGCTGAGCTTTAACTTTAGAATTTGACCCTCCAATGAGCAGTCAGGGTTTATGGTCGACAATATCGACTGATTTGATCTTCTGGCAGTCCAAGGAACTCTTAAGAGTCTTCGCCAGCACCACAATTCAAACGCGTCAATTCTTCGGCGGTCAGCCTTTTTCACAGTCCAACTCTCGCATCCATACATCACAACTGGAAAGACCATAGCACGGGTTATACGGATCTTGGTTGGTAGACTAATGTCTCTGCTCTTTACTAGGCGGTCAAGGCTAACCATTGCTCTCTTTCCCAGAAGCAGGCGTCTCCTAATTTCATGGCTGCAGTCTCCTTCCGAGGTAATCTTGGCGCCCAAGAATAGAAAATCTGTCACAGCTTCCACTTCTTGTCCATTGATGCTCCAGGACTTGATAGGGCAAGACGCCATGATCTTCGTCTTTTTAATGTTCAGTTTAAGCCCAAACTTCTCACTCTCTTCTTGTACGCGCATCAAAAGTCTCTTGAGTTCTACTTCACTTTCTGCCATTAAAGTGGTATCATCCGCATATCTAAGGTTGTTGATACGTTTTCCAGCAATCTTCACTCCAGCTGAAGACTCGTCCAGACCGGCCTTCCTCATGATGCACTCTGCATATAGGTTAAATAGGCAGGGCGACAGTATGCAGCCTTGCCTCACCCCTTTCTCAATCGGAAACCAATCAGTAAGACCCAGTCAGTTTCCACGCCCACCCTGCTGTCCTGCCCACCGGGGCAACAAGAAATCAAGCACAGTGGACTGTGGGGAGAGGGGCAAGTCTGGGCCACTGCCATAAGAGACGCACCTTTCTCTTCTTCACCACTTCCACCAACAACTAGACTGTGACGACGATCACCACCAAACCACTACTATGCTGCCGGCGCTGCTGCCACCTCATTTGAAGAGAAATGTTGTTGCAAGAAGACTCGAGGGCAAGGGAAAGGGAAAAGGAACGAAAAAAAAAAAAGGGCCACATAATGGGCTGTTGCCGCGCAAGGCAGACTTATTGTTGTCCGATGGCGGAACGAATCACTGCCACATCGGCGC
>JAJIZL010017327.1:1040747-1084711 GCA_023969395.1 Amblyomma maculatum | reverse complement strand
GATCGAACCCGGTACCTCCCGAATGCGAGGCGGATGCTCTACCACAAAATTACCATTAATGAAGTGGCAACTGGAAATAACATTGATGTATAAATGCTAGGCAACTTCGGAAAAAAAAGAAAAGTAGTGTTTGCAGGGGTGGCAGAAGGAATTTCAGAGCAGCTCGAGGAGCAGTAGTTTTGGAGCAGCTTTGGAGTAGAAAAATGAGAGTTTTGGAGCATGTTTTGGAGCATGTTTCTAAGGACCAAACGCTTTAAATAATTGCAATTTTATATTCCTAACGTAAAAAAAAAATCAATTTTGATTTTTTTTTATTCAAAGCTTAATGCTCTGCTAAATACACAGGCATCTCTAACGAAACAGGACAAACAGACCAAAATATATATAGATACTTAACGTAACGCCAGCTGACATGAGCAATAGTCTAGGACAGATTAGCAGCAAACAGAATGCTTGCTTGTACATGTCATAACTGGATATCAAGTCTGACTATTTTCTCCTTTGCCTTCTTTACTTCACTGTCTCCTGACAGTCGCTCCTCACATTATTGCTTGATCTACACTGGGGCTTCCTTAACTTCAATATGCTGGCGATAGACCCTGTGTGGGTTACCAATGCTATTGAGAACATTTATAGCAAGTGATGCCTTTCTGACGCAACTGCATAACTAGGGTCGGAGTTCTCAGTTTTTATTTTCAAAGGATTCGGCTGACTTTTTTCGGTGTTTATTTGTAAACACAACTTCCATTTTTTTCGGTTAATATTATTTTCTGCTGAAGAAATAGCGGCGTTTTTTCGGCGAGATGAGAGGCACCCGTCTACAGTTAAAAGTGATGTAGTGTTCATTTCGGATTTTTTTTTCTTGCATGTTGTTTTATGCACTTTTATTTAATGTACAGTTGGTAATATATACAGCAAGATCCTGGAAGAAAATGCTATTGTAGTGATGAAAATTAGCATTATGACAAAACGCATATGTAAAACATAAATTCACACGTTAGACAAAGTAGTAACTTAAATATGATTTATTACGATCATATTTTTGCACAAACCAAATCACTCAAAAAACAAATGCGCTTCTCTCAGCTTGTTGTTTGAGAAGTGTCACGTGGCAAAAACTGGCGGGTTTCGGTCTTTGCGATTTCCTAGAAGCCCTCAAAGTGCCTGCCTTGCTGCAGGCGCCCCTCCTCGGATGCTTGATATGTTTATGAGGGTCAGGAAGCAGGGCTGCCATTCTTTCCCCATTCGTGAGGCCATTAATAATGCCTCAAAACCCTTAACCACAGTGCTTAAACCAACGATCCCACTGCCCCACAACATGCCCCTGGATTCAACACTGTTGTAATGTTCTCCCGTCTTCAAGAGTTCATGGTGTGCACGAAAAGGTACTGACCATTTTCAGTTTAAACCGAATCTTTTAAAATGCTTTCGGCGTACCTTTATCAATGTTTTTCAGTTTAAACCGGAAAGTCCAACCCCTATGCATAACAGATCAAGTATGCCTTCGTTGACTTGAAACACTAGTCGTTGACAAATGGCGAGGTACTTCGCTGCTTGTTTTCACAGCGAAAGCATTACAACAATTCCTGTAGCTCTTTGCAACCGGACAAGTTTCCTAATGCAGTTTGCAGTGTCTGCTTCGCTTGCTGCTTTTGCTTCTCTCACCGCGGTGATCCGTAAGGCTGGAAGAAGATGCTAATGTACACGAAATATTTTTTTTCTCAGTTCCCTTCAATGCTTAGGTCTCGTTTTAAATTTATTTGTGAACTTTTGATTCGATTGGATCCTATCTTTTTTCTGTGGGCAATGCCATTAATGGCTCACTATGCAACAAAACATTGTGCTCTGCAGAATTTGGTGGCAAAACATCGAGGCAGCTGGGTGTTTGGAGCAGTTTCGGAGCAATATTGCGTTTTTTTGCAGCAGGATGAAGCAGGAAGCAAACAACTGATAACACGCTTTGAAAGTGTCCGTAAAACAATTCCAACAGCACCAACTGCCCGCAGAAATAAAACCGAGCACCAGAAAAAAAGAAAGCAAATAAAGCTTATCAGAGCACGAAAAATAGATAAAGTAGCCTACATTGCACTGACTAGTACTCACCAATGTAGGCCTTATTATCAGTGACCATGTACTTGTTATGATTCACTCTTCCAAACGGTATCATTTCTTGCTCAGGAGTGAATGATGGGACTTCGAACAGTTTCTGGTTAAGAGAAAAAATTCCAAGTATAAGTAAGCACCTTTGAGATCAGCAAACTTGACTTTTTAAAGCTTTCCTTACTGAAAGTGCTATGAGGTGGCATCAAAAAGCTTCAAGATTAGCTTTTTTTTTACTAGAAATCACTATCTATCCGAATTTACACATTGCCATCAAAAACAGCAGCCACAGCTGGAATGAGTCCCTAAAGTCTTCTTTATGAGCCAATAGGAGTACCTCATGCAATTTGTACACTGGATCTTGCAGGTGTTAAAATGACGACCTCTGAGGAGGGTTTTCGTTTTTGGAAGGAAGAGAAAAGGAAAGCTTGGGGACTAGGATTAAATCAATCAATCCATTATATTTCAAATCACGCATGAGGATTCTTCGCACTGTTCCATATGACACACTGAATATGACAGCAATGTTGTGTGTATTCTTCCCTGAAGATCCCCATGCGCTGAACATTTTCAACGTTTTCAAGGGCTGGTCTTGTTGAAGGTCTTCCTCATCTTCTGTCATCTTTCAGTGACGTTCTACTGCTTCTGAACTGTGTGTGTCATCCAAAACACATTGATGATTCTTTGAAACACTGCTGCAATCTAGTCGAATCCTGCCAAACGTCTTTGTGGTAGACATTCCCAGTTTCATACATAATTTTGTGAACATGGTGTCCGCGGTGAAATTGCCGACGTGAGATATACATGGCACTGCTGGAATGTACACAAGATGAAGTCTTCTGACGCAAAAACTGAGGAGGGTCAGCACTTTCTGTGACTGCGTGCCTTAACCTGCCCTTTGCTAGCTTGTTATATAAAACTTGCCCTGAAACTTTTTGATCACACCTCAAAGAAACACTGACACAAAAGTAAGGCAGTTGGTAACTCCTTTCATAAAAGATGCCTCAGTAAAAATGCAGAAGCTAAAATGTTGTCTGAAACTGCTTCAAAGCAAAGAACAAAATTAGGCTTAAACTTCAACATAAAGCACTGTGTGGCTCGCCAATTTATTATTGTCTTTAAAGCGAATAAATACAGCACTGATGAAAAAAGAAAAGCTAAATAAACCATTAGAGGCTGGTTTTTTAACTGATAGGCTCCATACACTTTGAAGGTAACTTCATTGTAACAGACAGACAATGCATCAAAAAAGTTAACTTGCATCAGAAAAGTGAACTTCAAGCAGTACATTAACAGCACTGTTTCGAAAGATTGCCTAAGTGCGATCCCAACACTACTTTCACCATTTAAAAATCAATTGTAAGCATTCCCGCTGACTTCGAGAACAACGACTCCATATACGCATGCACACTACAGCTAATTCATGGTGTGAAACTTGGCATGCATCTACAGATTAAACTGCACATCTGCTGCTCAAATGTTTAGCCACGGCTGTGAAAACATTATTCCAACATTTATTTGCAATGTTTCATAAAGATAAAGGTTTACACAAGGTACAATCCACATTACACTATGGCAACGCGTTAGCATCATCACTCTTTTGGTTCGCTACATTTTCATTTCCGGTCGCTTTGCATTTGCTATGCATCTTCTTCACAGCCACTTTGATGACCTCATCAAGACCTCAAATTGCAGCATTGATCTACGCACACTGCCACATAATTAATACGACCAGAAACTAGCACGCCAATTTCCACTTGCACATTTTGTACTTACTAGCCGTAACCAATGCTCCTCCTAACTAGTTAAATTGCTAATTGGAACAACAGCAGCTGACATACTATTGCACCTACTCCTACCAAGTATCCGTAACTTAGTCATATTTTGACTAATCAGTCCACTCTCCATGTCCATTATACATATCTCCAGGGTCACAGGACAACACACACACACACACACATGCACGCACAAATGCAATGAGCATAGGTTGTCATGGACACCACATTTCCTTCACAATGCGGCTTCTACTATTACTAGTATATTAAAAAAAAATTGTTTCTCATCAAGTAATCGAGATTCCTGTCACTTACCACATGGATGTTGACATAATGTGACCGCAGCACCGACAGCGACTGGAGATACCTGAACATGTCGTGATGGGTGTGGTTCCATTTGCTCATGAGCAGGTGGACTTCAATGCCACGCTCGATCGCTGCTGCTCGTAAAGCATCGTCAATACGTGGCCAGAACCTGCCGGTAGCAAAGGAAGTTAATATATCAACTACATTTAATTATGTTGGCATCAAATGTTTTTGCATGTTTTTTTCTTTCTGTCATGCTAAGCTACTTTGTTTCTCTCTATTTTATTTGTGCCAAGTTCCATCAAACAAATTTAACTATGACTACAAAGAAATGTGAGGCATGCCAGACTAGGCCACAACACCTCTAAACTGAGTCACAAATCTTCAATATGAAAAAGATTCAACTTGCCCAATTTTCAGCCTTACTAAGTCACAAAGCTGTCAAGAGGTGGCAGCATTGCCATTAGACCTCTGAAATTCAAAAATTCAGAGAATTTTGGCTAAAATTCTACTAATATCATGCAAAAGCTGTGTTGCACAGGTTTTGCTCTTCTGGTCGCCTAGCTTTGTGGAGTTTGATGACCGCGATGTCATCGTCTTTCTAAGCTGCGGTGATGGAAGAGCGTTGTAATTCTGTGGCACTTAAACCAGACGGTCCCAGCGCAGAGTCCATCTCAGTGGCGAGAAGGCGTGCACGTGTTGCATCCACTGCTTAAGTACTATTGATGACATCATCACAGCTTCATGACTAGCGTCACACTGTGGGACTTGCCGTTGCCTCGGCAGCTGTTATAGAGTTCTTACGCACCAGTTCCACAAGCAGGCAAGACAACGCTTTGCTTGAGGTAGTAGCCGCCAGGGTATACACTTTCTTCTTCACTCTGAATTGCAGTACTTCACCAACATCTGGCCAAGCAGCTACTTTAAGAATGTCTGTGCTCGTCTAGATTATAAGCAAAGCTCGCTAGTTTGTAGGGTTTAACGTCCCAAAATAAGTGACTCGGGCTATGAAACACATTGTAGTGGAGGACTTCGGAAATTTCGACCACCTGAGGTCCTTTAATGTGCACTAAGCAAAGTGTGAGATGTAATTCCTGATGGGAAACAATGTTCATGTGAAACGACTCGCAGGACCATTACCACTGTGTAATGCAAGGTTCGGGAACAGCGGCTAAAATATCTTCATTTTACAATACATTGTAGTAATTTTGCAAGGAGACCCACATATATGTATAGCACATATATCAACATACAATCATTCTTTGACTAGTGCTTTTCTGTAGTCCACTACTGTAGGTGCACATCTCAGGCCATTCGCTTCGCAGTAGCCATAGGAGACAGACCGTGCAACATTCCTTCGCTCTCGCCATGCTCTCACCCTTTCCACCAGGGTCACCACCTTCAGGATTGTTTCACTGTTCTTGTGGCAGCCACGACCCAGTAACCACCCCTTGGATGCGCTTTTGTACGCTCTCCTCACACCCTCCTCCTCCCACATTAATCCTCCACAGGGCAGCCCTGTTTATGCGCTCTTTCACCTAATCATACCCTCTTTCTTCCAATGACATTCGCCCTCCAGTTATGCAGATCCCTACTATACTACACCAACACAAAACCCACGAATGGGTGCTTAACAGATGTCATGAAAAAAAAAGGTAGAGGCACTCCGTCTTAGCAATACTGAAGATAAAATTTCCTCAAGTAGGCATGTGATTATAAGGCTTAGTTTGGTTTCTAGTTTTAACGTACCCAAGCAGTTCAGGCTATTAGCGGCACCATACTACAGGGCTCAAGATATTTTGACCACCTGTGGTTCTTTAGCATCCCACAGTATACACGCACCTCACTTCTCAGCTCTATTGAAAAGCAGCCGATACAGCTGAGGTTGGTAAGACGCACGACTACTGTCTCGGAGTTCCCGGGTTTGATCCCGACCACCAGTGGCTGCGTTTCGATGGAGACGAAATGAAGAGACGTCCATGTGCTGTGTGATGTCAGTGCACATTAAAGATCCCCAGGTGGTCAAAATTACTTCGTAGCCCTCCACTACAGCTCCTCTTTCTCTCTTTCCACTTTCACCTCCCTTCCCTTACAGCGTGGTTCAGGTGTCCACAGAAACAAGTGTGACAGATACTGCACCATTCCTTTCCGGTGAACCAATTATTATTCTTATTATTAATTATGAACATGGCAGTCAAGCCGCAGAAAGTGGCTCACAATGCCACGATTGGAAATTTGCAAAAGAAAAAGTTGCATACACGGTTGCGCGGTTCCTAAGTTGCTGACTGACGACCACGAAATGAAGAATTGATCACATACCGAGCTCAGCTGCTGCGCATAGTAGGAAACAGACCCAATTACTGGACTCAACAGTAACTGCGCATTAAGCATTGCTTTGCAAAATGCACTTGATTCCAAACAACTATCCCTTCAATGCTACCATATGCATTCCACAAAACAAGAGAAATCCAAGACTTGAGTTTCAAGCGGAAAAGTGCTGGCCACAGTTTTCCAGAATGGGCAGGCCATTCTGCTTATCAACTTGCCTCCAGGAAAAAATTACAAGGATTCAACGCTGAACCAAATATTGAGCGAAAGCATTGGCTGCGGGTGACCGAGCGTTCTTCTTCTCTTTTTCTTCTTCCTCAGCCCACATATAAAGCCCCGCTTTAACCAAGCCATATGAACATGCCTTAGTGGCCTATAGGGGTAACGTGAATGCCTGGGTCTTAGCAGGCTGATTCTGACATAACCCTCCCATGTGAAACTAGAGATCCAAGTTGGCAGCTCCTGCTATCCCACACCCTAGTGTCCCGTGGGGTGCGATATCACATCGTTACGTGGGTAAGATGTGGCTACCGGCCGCGCTACGCTGAAGGGTCGAAACCTAGAGTAGATGTTTTGATGCTTTCGCAATAAAACAATTAATGCTACTGCACACTCCAAAACCTATGAAAAAACTAGTGAGTATGTTCAAAAACAAATGGAAGGCAAGCCTGCTTCAAGGCAATGACCATGCATTCCACTATCTTGCCTCTAGGAAGATTCAAGTGGGAGGTTTTAGAGTACAGTAAATCTTGTTAACCTTACACCCCTCAATTCCAAAATCCAGGTAATTCAGATTAGAGGCACACTCCCAGCCAATGCCCATGTAAGTTTATGTCGCTGACCCCTCATTTATTCGGACATAGACGGGCTTACTCCACTTCACCTGTACGCAGGATCGAGTCGAGCTACGACTCGCACAGCCAGCGATCCCAAAAATAGACACACCCCTAACCTGAATTGCTTAGAACAGCGATGCCCAGTGCACGCTACAGGTGGCTCAACTACGATCAGAAGTTCATCATTCTCAAAATACAGCCCAGTCATACATTTCAGGCTTCTTTTCCCTTACGATTTGAAGCACAACTTCATGCATGAGACCCACGTCAGAGTGTAGCGACCTTTGCCTGGGCTGCTTTACTGCACGCACCAGTGTTGAAGGCCTGGCAGAAATTAATCACATGCTTATTTTATTGTGAGCTTATCGCCTCATGGTAAGCTGGTAACAGGGCTGTGCATTTGAATAACTGCGACTACAATCAAAGCACTTTCGCTGCAACTTTGATGTGAGGCGAATTAGGTCTAGTGATAATAGACAAATACAGTTGAACCTGGATAATTCAACTTTTGGTTATATCGATCTTACGGGATATCCCCTTGAAAATCCCATAAAAAAGTATAGCAAAAGCTGCGTCATATATCAAACTCAATTTCACTCGTTCAATATGTCGAACTCCGTACCACGCGATGGAAGATGCACTTTCCCCAAAGATGATTGCATCACCCTCGGCCATTTGCCGCCTGATGTTTTCAAGCCACGTGTGGAAGGAATGAGAAAGAACAGTTCGATGACAACTGGTCTATAGCAGCGTTGCGCCCTTTCTCCAAAGGCGCGCGCATCTGCGGTGATCGTTTGCCGCGTGCCAGCATGTGACGTTTGCATGCCATATGTGCGTTAAGGAATGAGAGGGAACTGGTTTGGCAACAGCCGGTGCGGAGCGGATGCAGGAAATTTTAGCCATGGTGTTCAGGAGAAGGGAAACAGCGCGATAGAGCGAAGTGCAAGGATACGCCTATTGTTCTGTCGAGTTTTATCTCTCCCCTTCCTCTCTCTTTCCCAGTACATTCACCAGCACACACTTCGCATGCGCCGGCAAGCCAGCTCAGCCCGTGGCAGAAAAAACATTCCAGTGTGCATTGTGAACCCTCTGTGCGTGCCGGGTGATGTGCGATGTGCGTCTTGTGTCATTGTGTTGAACGTGCAACGTAGCGTAAGCTATGGCGGCTACGGATGTTAAGAAGCAGCAGAAGTTTTGTTGCGAAAGCAACACTACGTCAGCTAGCTCGGCTCATCGCATATGCTCGCATGGCGTGGCTGCAAACGGCAGGAGCTGCCGACTTGAGTCTCTCATTTCACATGGAACGGTTATGTCAGAATCAGCCTGCCAGGACCCAGGTATTCATGTTACCCCCATAGGACACTAAGGCACGTTCATACGGTTTGATTAAAGCAGGGCTGGTAGCCTATGCTATCATGTCATGGCCTTAAAGTCGGAGCTTAACTGTCTCCCATATTTAGATGCAATAAAAGCCTTTACCACAACGACCTAAAATGACAGTGAAATTTGATGTGTTCAACAGAATGCTGGTTGTGCTCGATGCAACACTCAGTTGCCTGCAGTCAAAGCTCTCACTCCACACTCATATGCTGTAGCCCCAAATGGCAGGCGAAACGAAACCCTCAGGAAACGGCGTGCAGAAGGAATGGATGAAGAGCGTGCTGTATGTCTCGAGAAAAGAAGGAAGAGGGCTTTTGGCTGGTTTAATCGTTGAGCCTGGAGACATCGAAGGTGGTCAGCGCGCAGACCTTGCACAAAGAGTGGGCGAGCACGAGTCGGCCATGCAAGAGTTTCACCGTCACTTCACGAACAACCCCTTTGGAAATGTGTGTTCTGTGTGCGACCAGCTGTGGCATAAAAATGATCCAACACAGGTGAGTGAACTTATGCACCTGACTTTCATTTGGCCACAAGCGTAGCCATGCAGCCGTTGCTTTCGCAATTAAACTAGGGTTAACCAGAACTAAGCCACAGCCAATTTTTTTTTTTTCGTGAGTCGTCCGTCCTTGTCTTCGTGCTGAACGTGTCGCATAGCGTAAGCTATGGCGGCTGCAGACGGTAAAAAGCGGCAGATCCGTCTTTTTTATTTTTGTTTGTTTCTTTGCGAGAGACGTCCACCCTTGTCATCATGCTGAACGTGCGGCAAGTTTTGGTGGCTGAGGATGATATGAAGCTGCAGATTTCTTTTTTTTTTTTTGCTAGAGCCGTCCATCCTTGCATCTATAAATCTACGAAAGCATGCGGTCAGCTGCGACGATGGCACCGGCCTTTAGCATTGTTTTCTTCAAACCGTATTTGCAGCTTTCATGCTTTCCAATGATTTTGTGGCAGTGGACTCCCCCTGCCCCAAGCATGGCGTGATGAATTGAACCAGGCTTGTGCAATCAAGCCCCCTAAGTTTGCTCCCTGCCACTGCAGGACCTAACATCAAAAACATAGTAAAAACATAAGCACACTTTGACCTTATCGCTGTGCAGCATCTTGGCGCACTGGCAATAAATGAGTTGTGGATGCGGCAGCCAAAACGCAGGGACAAGCCACAGACTAACGCCTTTTTCATTTTTTCAAAATTATTGGCGGCAAATGTGAAGGGTGGCTCCGACGACCTCTGGCGCTGCATGGTTAGCGCTATACACAAAAAACAATACACACACAAGAGAATTAAACTAAGACATTAACACAGATGATGCGCTCACTACCAACTACCTGTTTTTGTGGTATGAAGAAGAAGAAAGCTTCACACAAAACGTGGGGTTACAATATGAAGAAATAAAAGATTCAGAAAAATGCGAAGAAAAAAGGTCGTCGGAGTCGCATAGCCAACTAACCCGCTCACAAGTACTACTGAAGGGTGGGTTCATTGTGCGAATGGGTTGATTACACAAATACGGTATCATTTTTCACGATCGCAAGCAGCGTCAAAAGCCAATTTCTGTATATCGAATTATGGATATGCAGTCAAACCCGAAGATATCGAACTCGAAGGGATAGTGAAACAGTTCAATATATCAACAATTTGATATACAGAAATCGGCTTGAGACGGCTTGAGTGCCCATCGGCTTGAATGCCCGTGATGGCTTGATTGCACAAGCCTGGTTCGAATAATCACATTGCGCTTGGGGCAGGCGGTATCCATTGCCACAAAATCATTGAAAAGCGTGTTAAGTACAATTGTCGTTTGAAGCAAACAATGCTAAAAGCCGGCGTTGCTTTCCAAGCTTGCTTTCGTTGATTCATAGATGAAAGGATGAACGACTTTCGCAAAAAAAAGAAAAGAATTGCCACTTCTGAACGTCCACAGCTGCCACAGTTAAACAGACGACAAGGATGGACGACTTAGCAAAAAAAAAGCAAAAATCTGTCTCTTCTTAACTTCCCCAGCCGCCACGCTACACCGCACGTTCAGCATAACGACACAAGATGCGCATCGCACGTCACCTGTTGCGCACAGAGGGTTCACAACACACACAGGAGAACGCATCCGACACTCTGTCTGCCACGGGGTGAGCTGGCTTCTCGGCGCATGCGTAGTGCGTGCTGCTGCGAATGAAGACGGGAAAGAGAGAGGAAGGAGAGAGAGAGAAAGAATGGACACACGCTTGCGCTCCGCTGTCGTGCTGTTTCCCCTCTCCTGAACACCACGGCTGCTTTGGCTGCGTCTGCTCCGTACCGGCAGTTTCCAAATCGGTGCTCTCTCGTTCCTTCATGCACATGGCTTGCAAACGTCATGTGCTGGTGCACCGCAAACGCTCACCGCAGATGCGTACGCCTTTGAGGAAAGGGCGTGCTGCCGAGCTGTTCTCTCTCATTCCTTCCGCGCGTGGCTTATGTGACATGGCAAACGGCCGAGGGTGATACGATCATCTTTGAGGAAGGTGCACCTTCCAGTGCGTGGTGTGGAGTTCGATATATCGAACAACCGGTGAAATTGGAGTTCGATATACGATGCAGGTTTCCTATACATTTAAGGGGAGACGAGGGTCTTAAAACTAACTTTTTTAGTTATGGCTAGAATTTCATGAAACTTTGCACACAGATGTGGTTTTCTCTCCTGATTTCAAAAATGTGATTACAATTGAGCTGGTGGTCTTAGATCAAAAGTTATCTAACAAAGTCCAGAGCATAATTAGTGAATTTCTTACGCAGCTTTAATGAACTTTCTCATTGCATTTTGTTGCTTTTAATTACATGGATTGATAGCCAAAGTCTTCCCATACCCGATGACATCCTTCGTTTTCCTCAAAAAGGCACGTTATCCTCACATATTATGGTGAGAGTAAAAGGCTGCATTATTTGAAACGAACTCATTAAGCTAATCTCAAATTGACATTTATCCATTGCCTAATCTAAAAAATTAAAAATGTCATCGGGTACTTCATTTCTCTCTGAAGAAAATGGTACCAAAGTTATTTGTGTGAACTAAAAAGAAGTTATCAAAACCCTGTGTAAGACTGTAGAGATCGACCAAAAATATGAAACTGAGAAAACGGCATTTGAAGTTTGACCACATATTATAACTTGAACAATCAGTAGCCTCACTGTGATATTTTTCACCAAAAATGTCATGCTCTTCCCATTTCCAAAACTGTCTTTGGATTTTGAATATGTCAACTAAAACTGAAGCTATCACCATTACCCATGGCCAAGGTAGTGTATGCCATTAGAAAATCAGCAAAATTTTTTGATATGCAATATTATTTAAATGGCAATTTGCAAAAACCTCGATAGAGTGACGTAAGTGTTGGATCACCCCCTGATCTTTTCAATATGACTGCAGTGATGCTAAATTTGTCGTTGTCACTCGGCGACAATGTAGAGAAAAAGCACAGTAAGGCTGAGTGCAGTGTCCAGAAACAGCACTGAGAAAAACTTATTTGCATTTTGAGACCTTTAATTTTGCTACACTGCAGCTATGGTAATATAAATGGAATCGTTGTGAGGCTTTGTTTCTTATGAGAAAGGCTATATACTAAACATATAATAGTACCCTCCCCAAATACTGGTAAAAGCTTGCCACAAAGTCTAAATATACCGCCACTAGAACCAGCGTGAGAAGCTTAATTTACCACTTCAAATGCCTGTGGCAGTGCCCTTCAAGGCAAACAAATACTCAAAATTACGATAAAACGGTCTTGCAATATTAATAAACTTGCACAAAGTTGAAGGCTAGAACACAGCGGCATACTAGAATGACCTAATAAATTGGCTAATGTTCCAGAATGAAACTTTGCTGTACAGCGCATGCAGGGCCGCACGCGGGGTCCCTTGCTGGAGCTAAAGCTCGAACTTTCACACCCCTTGATCGCAGCGACGCGATAACTTCGGCAATAATAATAATAAAAAAAAAAAAAAAGAACGAAACCGGCGACGGCATGTCAGGCTCGCCTGTCGTCTGAAGCGACGCGATAAAAAGCAACGAAGTGGTAGCGTTGGTAGGGGCCATGAGTATCAGCTGAACAGTTAAATCTATCGATGTTATCTTTGACGCCTCTGAACCGATCGCAAACGATTATATGCCGCCGGACGTGCTGCAGCTAGGTCGAGAACACGCCGCGCGACCCTGGCAGCGCAGCCGCCGTACTCGTTCTTCGACGCGCACTCGCTAGGCGCTTCCGTTTTCAATACACTCCTGATACGGCTACGTCCACCAAGCTACGTTTAAAGACCAGCACCAGATGCGGGAACGACTGATAAGACAGCACCAGATGCGGGAACGACTGATAAGATCGCGAAAGCGCACCATAAACGAGCGAAGCAGCAGCTACGACGAAGAACGTTAAAAAAAAAAAATGGCAGGTCGGTCGCGCTGGCCAATGGGAAGCGCGAGACGAGGGGCTCGCTTCGCGAGCGCGCGCTCCAGCCAATCAGCGGATCGGAAACGGCTTTCGGAAAACCCGCGACGGCGGTCGTTCTGTTTAAGCGACGTCATTTGGAGATGCCGCAAAATGCGCACAAAGAAACAAACTTCAAAACAAGTCCAAGATGGCGGCGACCTGCCGGCTGCTTCACCCGCGGCGCGCGCGGGAAGTTCGAACAATTTTCACCTCTTTTTGGCCATTTCGAGGCTCCCGTGGCGTTTTAAAAGTCGATTTTATCGTATTTCCCGACCGAATTCAGTGTTGATATTTTGAAGGCTAGTGCTCAAAGGTACAAACATTCCGAAAATGCGTTTTTCTCAAAATCAATTTTTCGCCTATTTTTGACCAGTTTAAGACCCGCGTCCCCCCTTAAGTGGGGTTTTCAAGGGGATATTTTGTGAGTTCGATGTAACCAAAATTCGAATTATCTGGGTTCAAATATTCAGATTCGAATGTATCGAACAATTTTGCGATCCCTTTCAGGTTCGATATATTCGGGTTCGACTGTAGCACACTGCTACAATGCATATTCTGCTGGTGCGTAGCCATAAGAAATCGCTCCACTTGTTTGGGTGCAGCCCATTCTGGCCTTTGCATAGCATAACATGTCCAGCTTTACGGTGTGAATACCTAACACATAAGGTGACTTGGTAGTGGCATCATATTTGCGGTTCTAGGCCGAGTACAGTGTGTAGAATGATGCACTCGTGGTCACAGCAAGCTTTGCAGGCAGTTATTGTCTATTAGCTCCCTCTGTAGGTAGTCCCAGGTGGGCAAAAATATGCACACTGAAAACAATTTGTTTGGCTGACATTTCTTTTTCGAATTTCCAGTCACCAAATTGGGGGTGTAGACCATACACAAGTACTATATATATGGTACGTGACAGACAAGAGATTGTTATAACCCCAGCATTCAAATGCTGGTTCCCAGTCTAAATGAGTGCTTGGATAACAGCGGTTATCCCTGAACTGAAGTTTTGTCGACTAAATCATATTTGTCTTAGTACACTTAACTTTCTACTTCCAGTAACCTAACCCTAACAGTATTTCCACAACCACTGGAACATCAAAGTAGTCATATCAGTAGACTTGACACTAGATACAAGAGCAACCACATTACAAACTGCTGACTCTCAGTGTATGTGTATAATGATGAATGGGAGTGTTTGCACAAGGACAACACGCATTTCTCAATAGACATCAAACTAAATAAGAACTCGAGAAATGACAAACCAGAGCAGCAAAACTTACTTCACTTCCTTGGTGTACTGAGTAACTGGAATGTAATCCATGACTGCTATGTGGATAAACTCCTGGGCACTGGTTATGACGTCCAAGATGCTGTCAATATCCCCCGTGCGGCCATCAGGACAGAAAGATGGAGGGGAGCTCTGCAAATTAGTAAGTACAAGCGCAGGAACAAATTCAAAATGAAATTCAGACTTGATTTAGTAAAACCCCGCTTTCACTAGCCTCCAGTAAGACGCATTTATCGTAACTGAACCACAAAGAGCCTTGACGAGCAATGCGCTTTTTAAGTTTAAAAAAAATTTATAGCTAGCGAGTCAAGCAAAAATGTAGCTACCTTAAATATTGAAGGATAGAAGTCTTACTGAGAGACTCGGGAGTACAGCATTTCTCAGCTGGCCTCATCCTAAACAAAGAAATATTTCATGACAACTCAAGTCGTACAAATAGAATAAAGATTGCCGTGAAACCTCTTTCATATATTTACCTCTTCAAACTTAAAGGGCTACTGAAGGAACCTAGTAGCAGGAAATTATGTTACAGAAAGAGCTTTTACTGCACGTAACGAAAATGTTGCAGAACACAGCCTGCAGAGCTGCATTTGGAACAAAATTGAAAAGGAAACCAAGCACTTGCTAGAGGTCACTTGTTGCAAACACATAAACAATCAATGACTGTATTTATACCCAATCAAACTCGTCTCAGATGCCACTTAATGAATTTAAAGGGTACAAACTTTTTAATTTCACATTTCATTTCTTCTGCTTGGAACACATAAGAGCAGGACTGAGTACTCAATTTTTGAAGGCAACATATCTTATTGACACTTTTAAGTTGCTTACTTCTTAGAGATCCTAGTTTCAACTCCTCAAAGACAAGCTATCCAATACATCATTGCGAGTCAATCATGGTGACTAATCTCTTCTTTACCAACGCTGCCACACACACAGTTTTACGTTTCTATTCTTCACGGTAAATAATACTGAAAAGCTTTGAATAATTTCGGCAACAAAAGTAATCTAGCATTGCATTTGATCACACCTGATTTGATTGCTTCAAAAACTGAAATGCATTAAAATTCCTCTCACAAATCGGCAAGAGCCCATCAACTTGATCTGCTTGACAGTACTGTGAGGAAAGAAATACTGCAAATGTTTTATGTTCATACCACCTGTTATCGGCCTTGAATTATGTGGAGTCGTGACAGATAGACTTACCGAGAAGTATGTTTGCGTCGATGTACCATTGAAGTCTACACTTGCGGGTGTCTCCACGTTAATGTCGGTGCTGAGTTCTGCAGGCCAGTGGGTAGGAATGGTGGCGTTTGGGAGCCCCAAATCCCAGTAGACTTGGAACACCTTGTCCAAGTCCTTTGCCAAGCAGCCACAGTTCAAGATTAGCGCGCCAACCTCTTTCACCTGAGTGGAGAAACAGAGATGGGAGAGACTGAGCATGCTAAAACGGTCTCATTTTTTTTCTTTTTTTTTTGTGATTCAGAAGTTGAAGAGGTGCTGGACAGCTGTACCAATCTCAACTATATAAAGAAAATCCAATAGCCTAACTTTTTGTGGCCATGCCAGCATTCCATCTATAAGTGGTAAATTAGGACGCGACAATCCATCTATTCGTGGTACACTGGGACGTGACAATCTATCTACTGGTGATACCTTGGGACACGACATTCCACCTATTGGTGGTACATTCGGACGCAACATTCCATGTATTGTGGTACATTCAGACGCGACATTCCATCTATTGGTGGTACATTTAGATGTGACATTTCATTTACTGGTGGTACATTCGGATGTGACATTCCATCTATTGGTGGCGCAGTTGGACGTGACATTCCATCTACTGGTGTTACACCAGACGTATACCAGACGTACACCAGGGACAATTTTTCCCAGCACTCTAAATCAGACAAAGGAAATCGATGGCGACTGTAAAGACTCCGTGACTACTTTTTTAATAACAAAGCGATGTGGTTTAGTGTTGAGGACTTGCGAGGAAAAGCCTTGACAGGAGGCAGTTTGCTAGCATCCATATTAGTAATGCCTGTACTTCATTTGTTACAGCTCGTTAAAGTTTCGATTCAGTTCAAAGTGGCCCCTAGCTTATAGAACATGGCAAATCAGCTGAAACACACCAAATCAACTCTTTCCTATGCGTCTAATATGATCAAAGAAGATATGCTTCCTCATTCAGTAGATTGGACCACTGTAAACAATATGGGGAGAGGGGAGATGTGCACAACTTTTATGAACTTATGGAACTCGCTACATTCGGCTCTTTGAAGAAGCGCATTTGTTTTTTTCGCTCCCTCTTCAAGATTTAGCCTCTCTGCACCAGAACACCTCACCTGAAAACAGCAAACATGCCACAAACTACAGTACAACCCCATCAACACATGTTCCCGATTCAAAGCTCGAATATTGTGGGCATTAATGATATTCCTGCCTCAATTTTGTTTCTTGTTTTCTATTCACAGATAACACAATTTTGCAGACACAAATTTTCTACGACTCCTGGTGGTATTATACTTCTAGCAACCAAGCGCTCAGGTGTGAGCACATGATTTGGCCAAACCAAAGAGCTTGCAAAATGAAAAGAAGATGCGATATCTGTCGCCAGTTCTGGTGCACTTTGTGTAATTCCAAAATGCAAAGGCGGCGAAGCACCGTAAAAAAAAGGAACCGATGTACTAATCAGCCATTCCATAGCTATGGGGATGCATCACGAAGAGGTGAAACTCGACGGCTTCTTCGTAGTGCTTTGAGGCAAGTAGGCCAAACGTCTGAAAGCTACAACGATGGCTTGGATACAAATAGATACAATGAGAGAATCTAAAACGCTACGGCAGTCAGACGCTATGGCAGCCTTTCCTATTAAACTAACCGGAACAGTGCATCAGTGCCACGGACAAAACTAACTGGTAAAGTAACGAAAGTAATCTAATTTATTTCCACCACGGCCATCGATGGATCAAGAGTGTTGCATTTTTCAGCCCTAGGACAATGCAAATTCAGCGAGAAATAGAATAAGAGCTGTTCAGACATTTTGCCGAGAAACGCCGTTCCACATTTTTACGAAATGAAGTTGCCAAGAAATGGGGGGGGCCACCGTATCTTATCGAACAGTACCAGTTTTCAGAATAATTGGGGAGTTAGGATCAAACGTGTTCCTGGCTAGCTTGTATTTCCCCATGCACTGAGAAACATAGCAATGATGTTCTGCTGCATTTCATAAGCCCGTGCTACATCTTAAGGGCTGTTCTCCTCATCACAGCATCAACCTAAAAAGATTTACGCACATTTAACACACAATGTATTCAATACACTCTGACCAATCAGCATGCAGGCAGACCTACAGTCACAGATAAGGTTGACTCATTGGTTTATATATTGAACCAAACTTAATTGTGAATGTTTTAGATTAGTTTCAATCCTACTCAACTAAGCTTATTTTTATGGACCACAGACTCTGCTTCCTGTTCATTCTTAGCCAAAAGTACCTGCCTTCATTGGCGAAGCTGACTGAATGAGTGGCTTTCATTTTGAAACAAAATTACTAGCAGGTGAGTCAGTGAGCCTCCAATTCAGAAGATTCGAGTTTATTTTGCTTGGCAATATACAACAAAAACATCTGTATTTTTTCTTCTCTACCAAGGTTACATGCGTGGATGTTTGATAGCCCAAAGTAAAATGTTTCCAAAGGAATGTTGTGGTGGAGAGCTGTGGATTAATTTTGACTGCCGGGGTTCTTTAATGTGCCTTAATAGCACACAGTAGACGGGTGCATCTGCATCTGCCACAGCCATGATCGAACGCGTATGGAACATCAATACTGACCCCAGTCATACACTCTCCCATCGGCAAAGCAGGGACTAACCTGAGTCAGAGATCGCCAGTCCATGTTAGCACTGCCGATGTAAATGTGCTGGTCGTCAACAATCCAAAACTTTGTGTGCAGCACACCAGCACCTATGAGATGGTCAAAGTCGACGCTCCTCACGCTTGCAATGCCTGAAACAACCAATGAATTCAGCCGCCATTTCAAAATCACAGCCAAGATGGGCGGCGAAAATTTCAACGTAAATGCGATAGTGAGCGGCAGTTCCTTCATGAAACAGTTCTCATTAACCCCTGTAGAAACCTGAATTAGTAAACGAATTTATTTATTTCCCTCTGGCGCTTTGGAAAGCTGATACAGGAGAGAACATTAAGTACTCATCGTTTATTACGTACTCCGAAAAATCCTCCCAATAGAAAAATGAAGGAAAGCGTGTCAGTAGCTTTTCATTTAATAATTTTAATAATCATTTTAATAATATATTCGAACTGAAGGAAAGTTAAAAAAATGAGAAAAAAAAACAAAAAACAAGCCATTCGTGAGGAGCGAATGGAGCCCGTGGCAAAGGGAGACATGATAGCAGTTTTTCTCAAATCAAATTCTGAGGGTGCTTGTAACTAAGACCGCTGTATTTTTGTTTCTGCATATAAAAACCTTCTTAATTTGTCTTCTCCATGACCATTTATAACAAGAGTGAATTTAGCTAATTCTAGCTGTTTCCCATCTCTCCTTCTGAGGAGGATACTGATGAAAGGAATCGTTTTCTTTGTACTAAATTCGCTCGAACATATTACTCAGACCAACATTCTTAGATCGAGACACTTGGAAAACTGCACAGTGCGAAGTAGGCCAAAACGATCGCCAGTCCGGCGTGAGTTGATTGCAAAGCGATCGCAGCGCCCTTCTCCCCCGCTCTGGTAGATGGGTGAGGCCATTGAGCTAATACACAGGTGGAAATTTTAAAATACTACTAACCCTCCTCTTTCGGCAACGGAACAGAAAATAAAACTGCGCCTGCGTTTTTTAAACATATCGTTGTACGCATAAAACGCCGCTGCGTTTGTAGACGTATCTCAATCAGGCAGGTAGCTGACGACACGCTTGCGCCGCGCCTGCAACTTCCTTGCTTCAGACGCCTCAGTAGACGTGGTGGCTTTCATATGCGTACAAAAGTGTGTTCAAAAACACAAATGCAATTTTATTTTTTGCAGCATTGCAGAAAGAAGAGGGTTAGTAGTATTTTAAATCTTCAACCTGTTTATTAGCCCAACAGCCTCACCCATCTACCGCAGCGGGGGAGAGGGGTGCTGCGGTCGCTTTGCGATCAACTCACGCCAGACAGGCAATTGTTTGGGCTCACTTCCCAACTGTCTATATCTAAGAACATTGACTCAAACTACGCTTACAAAAGAAAAAAAGGAAGCCAGCAATTTGAAGAACTGCGAACCATGCAGTAACAGGCACAAGTTTTTTAACAAACAAATAAATACTATGTTCAGGCAGCTCTTGTCCACCACTCTCACAACACTGAAAAATAAATGAACTCTTACATTCGATATGAAAATGTTTTACCCAGCACAAGGTAATGATAACAATTATGAACTAAGAACAAAATAAGGTCTGCACTCTCAACACCATTTTATAATGTTTTTGTCCATTCAATGTACACGCCAAGTTAAACATACCTTGTCGGACAAGTTCCTCTGTGTCCAGGTTTGGTTCCTTCTCTTTCGGCTTGTTCTGTGCAATCTTGATGTCAATGGAGCGGTTCTTGCCAGCCGCAATGATTTCGTTAAAGATGTCTTCACCCTGTCAAGAAGAAGAGACACATAAACGTCGGAATTTTCTCACCAAAGCTCATGACAGCAATGAAATGAACGAAGACGCTGAAAGACACTTCATGAAGGCACACTGTTCAAAGCGCTGGGACAGTGTTAACTATGCACACTGTGAACAGCATAGATATACCGCATATATTCGCGTAATGAACACCCCTGTTTAAAGAAATATTGACATCAGTTTAGTGGGAGGGCTTATATTGCAGAAAAAAAAGCATGATTTCTTTTTGAAAGAGTCTACCCTTCAATGCATCAATCATCAATCAAAGCATGCGGTTAACTGCGATCATGACACTCGTTTTTAGCAAAGTCCGCTTCAAAAGGTGTTAAATAGTTAATGACTAACTCTTTTGTTGATTCCAGATTCCCAGCATCAAAAATGGAGCATGGGCCCATTACGCTAGTAAATACGGTAATCTATGCATTAGTCGCCCTCTACAATGACAAAGAGATAAATGGAAGACTAGATCTCCCAGACTGAGTAGATTAATATCTGCACTTAAATATTTCTAAAAATATTAAGCCAGGGAGTGAAAATACTGGAAGTTTTGAAATATTTGATTGAAATACATTAATTGAAATCGGCTCAAATTCAATTCTCAGTATTTAATTAGACATCCTGAAGTGATTTGAAGAACACTTTGTTTGGGTGCTTTCGGCGTCATGCCAAAAGGGGCAGCTCCTTTGACACGAAACAAGCAGTCGCTAAGTAATGCCAAAGCAAGCCCATAAATCGGATATGCGCCTCTGAACCATGCCTTAATGACCAAACAATAATAGTGCCGGCCACTCTCTACTCACAATCCATGCTGTGGTGATCTTGCAGTCTCTCCAAACTGATGGCCTTGTATTATTTATCTCAAACACTATAGAGACACGCAAGCTTTAATTATGATCCTGCGGCGACAGTGTTTGAGCGGTGCAACTGCGGCCAATGCCCCTACAGCTGGCAACTCCATATAGAAGTACCGTAAAAGCTTGTCAATTTGTTTCTCAGGACACATATGCACCGCTGAGTTGTTTCACTTGATTCCATCAGCGTGGTTTCATCAGTAGCGTCCCCCAGTGCATCAAAACTGTGCCCTCTCCTCGTTCTGTTTCCTGCTCATTGCCTGAAGCCTCCCGAAAGCGTATTCACACAATAAAGCTGACGGAAATGTGGAAAGCAGGCACTTCCACGCTATTCTCGTCTTAATATCAGGTGCTCATTTTGCAGTCTTTCATCAAACAGATTTCTGCAATTTAAGCTATCGTTAACTGTCTTAAGAGTTCATTCGATGATTTGAGGTTTTGGTGAATTCAAATATATTTCCTGGTCAATGGAAGTTCGAATGAGTGAGTTTTTTGGTGTACTTTATGAAGATTCCACCAGACTGAAAGGCCTACTGCATGGTATGAAAAGCTAGTACTGTCAAAATGCCAAGAAGTACGAAGGCGACATTAGCGATGCCCTACGTAAGCATTCAAATGAGTTCACAATGCTCCAAAAGGTCTGTCAGTCACTAGGAAAGACAGCTGAGATGATGAAACAGGCCAATCAACCAGTCATCGACTATCATTATCCCAGTGTTTCACATGCCTAAGAGCTCTACAGATGAGAAAAATGTAGCTATTATCTTTCTAACCCATTTTTAGTTAGCTTTATTATCACAGGTAAGAACAAACATTTTACTAATTCTAAGCAATCTAAATCAATCAGAATCACATCCATTACAGTTAAAAGTTTAAAGCCCTAATGTGTTTATGTTTAGCATGTTTACAACACATTACTTTCAAGTTAGGACATTAATTACTACTGACACATATAATTTTTTTTTTTTTTTTACATTGAAACTGCGCTGTTTGGCTTTTTTCTGGTTTAAAAAGAAATTACAACTCTTAGTTTCAATATTATTCGAGAGAATCTACTTTTCTTTTTGAGTCCAATGTAGCATGTAAAACCCGACTACTCTATTCCTTCCATGTGACTTTTAGACTTCAAAGTGAAATGAAGACGTGCCACACGGGACACATATATACTGGTATGTATAATTTTTTGAAACAAAATTACATCTTTATAAGATCAAATGTTGTAGGAAACGTTATCACAAGGAAATGCTGCTGACTAGTAAATGCAGCTAATGGAACTTGCATTACGAAGTTTACAGAAACATTGTTACCAAATTGGCAAGAGTTAAGCTAGCAACAAATGATCAACAAAAGAAGATTTTGAGGGACCATCAATAACAAACGGACCATGAAAAAAATGTGCAGCACAAATCAGCACTTTCTAAGCTTACGTATTCTAAGTACTTTTTTCCGCCTGCAAAAAGACTTGCTAAGCTCTACAACATTGGTGCGAAGCATTCTTCGGTGTGCCGAAACAATAGAAACAATAGATGGCATCTCTTCACACAGATGTCATTGAATAAAGCCTGTCTTGCCTATCACTCTCCTGTCACAATAAATTGAGAATTCGAGAAGGCAATATCAAAGCCAAGGAAGGCTACCTTCCACTGGTAATGACAGAGGCAGGCATTCCCTTTACTGTCGGCTCTCACCTGCCAGTCTGATGGGTCTTCGTAAATATCGCTTCCACGAAGGGTCCAGTAGAAAGACGCAATCTTGATTTCTCTTGTGGCGAGCTGTAAAAGCGTCTTCCAGCCCATGTACGTGCTCACGTGTGACGGCGACCCTGATGGGAATGTCAGGTTTTCAGGTATGCTTTCCAGTAGGGTGAATCTGGTGTATGTGACCGTAGGAATACAAACCATCATTAGTGTTAAGACTGCCTGTTTGATCAGCAATTATCCTTCACTGAATGCAGAGAAAATCTTGAGTTATCAAAGCAATCCCTTCGTGCTCAGACATAAGCAGTGCAGAACTATAGGATGTACTGCGACATATTTTGTCAAGAGTATACGGCCCAAGAGGTTCGCTTCGAAGCACTGTAATACGGCTGCTGGCAGCAATACTGAAATATGAATGGAAGCTAGATGAAAATGAGGGCGAGATTAGTCATCTACGAGATTTCAAATGCTAGAGTTGCTTTACGAGCCTCATTGTTGGGCTTAGAACAAGCTTTGACACAGTGTCCACTCTTCAGTCCTCAGATTACTTCAATAAATTACTTCAATTACAACCACCCACTGAGATTTTCAACTGCCTACCACACTTTTTAAAAAGTGTGATTACAATAGCAATGGGATTATCGTTGGCCCTATTAGGAATACTGCAAACCTGGCCCACAGTCTCCAATTATCACCATCTTGCAGTAGCAATGGTGCATCTTATTCCAGCAACCTCCCTAAACTTATCTATTTATCTAGGATATTTATAAACCAAGATCTCTAATCAATGTTGCGCTCTTTGTGTCTCTCAAGGATACCCCTAGTATTTTTCTTTCCGTAGCATGTTGCACTGTTCTTATTTTAATCACAAGCAGTATTTCCTTGCATCATTCAAAGATGTCGGAAAGCTACAATCAAAAATAGCTGGTTATATAAGAGAGACAACTTTACTCCTTGTTGCTGCTGATAGTGATGATAAATCCAGGTACTAGTCGAGAAAGTAAGAATGAACTATAGTCGAAAAATGACAATACTCATTGACATCACTGATGATGGCCCATCTAAACTGGGAATAAGCAAAAAAGAAATGAAATCAATCGATGATGACAAATAACCTCAGCAATTAGCAAAATATGCAAGCACAAGAGTCAACTGACACCTGGCATTGCTAGTCCATACTGGTCGAAGTACTTACAAAAATTATCAAGCATAGGACTCTATGCTAGAGAAATGATGCCTCTGACTGGTGATGACGATCCATCAAAGGAATGAGAAAGCTAAGCAAATGGAGCAATCTACACTACAGAAATGTAAGGGTGTTCAAATATTACAGTAGAACCCCGCTATAGTAAACTCGGATATAGTAAAGTAAAACTGAAGTCCCATTCCCCCCCCCCCCCTTTATAGTAAAGACGTTTTGGAAAAAAATCGGTTATAGCAAAGTGGGTGTAGCAGCGGCGAATAGTTCCGACGAATGACATCGCTGCACGCGCACTACCTAAGGATCATGATTCCTGAAAGCAATTTTTCCTAAAAAAAAAAAAAAAAAAAAAAAAAGTTGCTTTTTTCTTTAAATGGCTTTACCACCAGGCTTACCAGGTTTACCAATGCAGAGGAGAAGCCAACTTTAAGTAGATCTTACACCAGTGAGGGAAAGCATGTGGCGCGTAAGCAAAAAAAAAAAAAAAAAAAAAAGCTGGCTTTTAACATGGAAAGAAGGCAGCGCGGTCCATCAAGAAAGCGAAAGGGTAAGTGAGAGGGCACTGAGAAGTAAGGAATGGAAGAAACTGTCATACATTCTTAGCGCCGTGCAGCATGCACTCACGAGGCAGTGGTGTGCGCGGGTTTGCCGTGCTTAGCTATCGCATGCATTTCTAATCTACTGCCTTTTAAATGGCAAAAACAGAAGAAGAGACGACATGTTCATGCAAGGCTTTGGTTTTTACATGAAATTAAACACAGCTGTATTTGTAGCCATGTTGCATTCACGCTAAAGAGGGACTTCCACAAGACGCAAAAAAAAAAATCTCATTACTGAAAAAAAAAAAAAAGAAAATTGCCCGAAGAGACAATAAGGGAGAGATGAAAGGTATCTTAGAGCATACAAAAACAAGATGTGTTTAGTAAGTGGCCATTTAATTACCGGACAGCATCTCCAGGTGGGCCATGTCATCACCAACAACTGATATAGTAAACACCTTGATATAGTAAGATTTTTTCCAGTCCGAGTGCCAACAACTGATATAGTAAACACCTTGATATAGTAAGATTTTTTTCCAGTCCGAGTGAGTTCACTATAAAGGGGTTCTACACTTTGAACAGCGAATCGAATATATCCGTATTCAAAAGTCAAACGAATCAAATAGTGCATGCCTTGAGCTGCTGCCCTAGTTTATCCTGCATTTCAGCAATTTTTTTTTTTTTTTTTGCTTTTTCGTTTGCCTGGTCCTCCTCATGACTATGCCTCTGGCAGGTGGTAACTGGCAGGTGACATGACTGGACACTCACTGGTGAGCGGTTTGTGTGACAATACAAGGTTGCATCCCCTGAGAGTAGACTAGTGAAGTTTGATGCTATTGCTCATTTCATACAATTATTCATAATAGTCTCCAAAGCTTCAATTCGTGTTTGATTCAGTGCTATCATCATATGATTCATATTCTATTTGAAAGAGAAGCTACACTATTTATATTCTTTTTTTGGTTAATGGGGTTTAATGTCCCAAAGTGATCCAGGTTATAAGGGACACAATGGTTGAGGGCTCCGGAAATTTTGACCTCATGGGGCTCTTAAAAGTGCACTGAAATCACAAAGCACATGGGTGCCTTGCTTTTCGCCTCCAACAAAAGGTAGCCGCCGAGGCCAGGATTTGATCCTGTATCCTTGGGCACAGCAGTCATGCAGCCTAACCACTGCACTACAGCGGCAAGGCACTATTTGTATTCTAGTCACATTAGAATCACAAAAAGTACTATTCAAACACCTTTAGTGGAACGACGTTACAACCATGAAACAAACTTACGAGCATGAATTGGGGCAAGTGACTGGTTTTCCATCCTTGCTGGAGCCTTGCCCTGAGGCGCCACCATCCCGTGAGTGTCCGAGCAGTGGGAACAGGACGACCAGCACTATGAGCAGCAAAATGATGGAGATAGGAATGCAGGACGGCTTCAACCAGCTGCCCACCTTCACGTCAGATGTCTGCTGCTGCTGCCGCTTGTTCATGTAGCGACCGTCAAAAAGCTGCAGCTCAAACTCGCCAAAATCGAGCTTTCCAGCGCTGTCAAGGACAGTCTGCATGAAGAGATAGAAAGGTGATAGAATGATGTGACCCTTGTAGTAAACTAGAAAAAATTTGTTCAAGAAAAAGGGGGTTAGGGTTTGCCGGGTCCTCAGTCCAGACCTCTATTGTCTGAAGCCTGTGAAATTTATTCACTGTTTTCGATCTTCCTGGTCAATGGTAGGAAAAAGGAAATACTGTAAAATGACGTTGTCCAGAGGAATGAGCAATGCGGGGGACAGATAACTGCCATTTTGTTAGGGTAACGAGTGTTGGTCACTAGATAAGATAGTCCTTTGTTAAGCATTAAGTGATGATAATGAAAGTGAGCCTATTGGCCACGAGTGGCATTGGAGATGACGTGGAAAGGAGAACACTAGGCTGGGGTTCAGCTTGAACTTATGAATTGTTGCCATGAACAGTATTCTAAGGAGGTTAGTCTGTGCAGTTTGGAGCACCTTATACAACAGTGTAGTAAGCAGTGACATTAAATTCATGTCCTGTTTCTAGGTAGCGGCGCTATCTTGGAAATGCAACATCCTAAATATTGCACAGCAGTAAGCCATGAAACAAAAACTGTGTAGCTTAAGCGAAGTCCAACTACTATTCTTGGAATGCTCCAATGATATCTACACACACACACCTTTGGCTGCATCCGTCAATCATCTGACTTCCAGTATCAAGTGAAATTTGCACTCCTGTTTTCACTTCCAATTAAAGCTTAGTAAAAATGGGAACATTAAATTATCATTAACTTTGCAACAGGAAATTTTCTGTACAAATGAAAGATATGAATTCCTTGAATGGAATCGTCATTTTTTTCACTACAAACACAGAACAGTGAACTTAGGATTTGTTCAAATAAAGACATTAGCAGGTTGACCTGCTGGATTGTTTACACTATTTCCACCATCACTATGGGCAAGAATAAATGACTTTGCTCAACAGACAATTGTCCCACGCTCTAGCAGGAGCCTAGCAGGAGCACACAAATGTAGGATATACGCAGGGGTGTTTGACAGGTATAATACTGAGCTTATCTTAGTGGCGTTTGACTACAGGTACATGTGATGTATATCTACTTGGCTTCAATTTCACAAAAGCATGTTCTCAAAATTTCAAACCCCTTGTAAAAAATGCCTGCACAAGGCAGAGCCTTTTCATGCAGTACTATTGGTTCATAGGACTCCAAAGTGGTTTTCCAATCTGGATAAGATCTCAAGTGGCCAAACTTCAGGCCAATCACCATATGGAAAATTAAATCGTTTCTAAATACAAATTTTTCTAATTGAACTCAACTGCATTTTCTTTTACAGAGCACACCTATACACATATTGAAATCAGCACCATAAGCAATATTGAGCAGAAAAAGTGTTAGTGCACCACTTGCAGTTTAGTAATTAAAGTAAGTATAGTTAATTAGCAGAACTGCCTTCCCATTCCAGGATATTAACTGCAATCGCCTCTGAGCTAACAAGCAAGGACCGAATAAATACAAAAAAAACGTATGCGAAAAATGCTAAAGAGGTATATGGAAGTGCAAACTCTGCTTGGCAAATTATGTAAAATAAACGAAATGCATACAGCTGCAGGTTGTTGGTTTGTGGGGTTTAACGTCCCAAAGCGACTCAGGCTATGAGAGACGCATCTGCTGCAGGTTGTAATGGCGTGGAAGATGTAATGGAGAGAACACGTTCGCGCATGAGCGCTAGCTTTCATCTTTGTTGCATGGCTGTCCAACCAACAAATTTATGCATTATAGATTCTCGTGAACACACAAGCGCCAACTTTCATGTTTGTCGAGCAAGACTGTCTCGTGCTCGTATTTATCTGTCGCGCCGTTTCTCGCTCCAACCTTTTTATTTTCTTGTTCTTTTTTTTAAATGTGCATTTCTCAAACAGTGAGAATATAGGACAAGTCCAAACCGAAACCGTAATGCGCACATCGCTGTTGTACTCAGTTCATGCAGTTATGAACTCATAGGAACTAGCGACGATTTCCAAAAAAGTATATCCTGTTAAGCACAAGTTCTCCTTTTACCAGATAGTGAAACACTCCATGGTCGCTGCTTAACACGCAGCGGGGCCAGCACCCAATGTAGCATCAGAAAGTGATCGAGGAATTTTGCGCGAATGAATAAAAGCCACGAGAATACAAACGCATTGGTACAAAACTCAAAAAAAGAAAAGCACCAAAATTAACCTTTTTACAAGTGTCAGCCTTCGGTACGGTCATGGTGACGGAGCGCAGCTTTGGCAGAGTTTATGATGAAGTGTGTTTCTTGAAGCAACCGCTGGCACAGCGCACTCACAAAGGCTCGTGGACACGCGTCGAGGCGCGCGATCACAGCTGGTTAGGACAGAGAGACGAGCCCTCGCATCACGCCAAGGACTTCACTGGCGTCATTTCTACTTTTAATAAGTACGCGAGAGAGCGCATCACAGCGCACATTCAGCAAGTGTTCGCTGATATGACTCTAGGATAAATTCGTGGAAGATGACAAAATCCGCGTTCTCGCGTGGCTCGCGTCACACACTACTCGCTTTCCGCGAACTGTGGAACCACTGCAAACAAGAAGATTATGAACAACTATAAAAGATCATTTCGGTTTCGGTTCTGGAATTGCACGTCTGCTGTGACGGTATTGGTTCATTTCATATTTAACACGGTTTCTTGCTTTTAGATTAAACAAATACACCCATTAAAACTAGGCATCAAAGAAAAATTCAAGTGGAATGCCGGTAGCCTCTGCCTATCGGTTTCGGTATTGTTTTCCACACAATACGGTTCAAGAGAAGCGGATGTGCTTTGCACGCGAGTTGCAACAAATTTGTAAGAACCGATGTTTCGTCTGGGCATAATATTTATGGCGCCAGAGCTGCCACCGCCTCGGTTTTTTTGTGTTGGCTTAAAAGAACTGCATGAGCTTTGGTGGAGGTTGTGCAAGAGAAAACAATTGATCACATCATAAGCATTGAGAATTAACATATGCGGATTCCAATAGCGAAAATCACAATGGCCGAAGCTAATCGAAAGCTCTACTAATTATCATTCAGGTTAATGAAAAAATCTATTTATTTCCTCCAGTGCATCCCTTTGACGGCCGTCATATTGCAGATTGAATCTGCAGGGCCATGCCATGCCTTCCAGAAATATAGTGACTTATGTATTTGTGCCCCACAATTAAAACAAACAAACAAATCTGGGGGGAAATATATAGCGTACACAGTACATATCAGATTGCATAATATAGCCTAATGTCGGTACTTATAAGAGAAACTGCTGCAGCTGCCATTAAGTTGCCGCAGATTTGAACCGTGACGAGATCACCTACAGCCTCTTCAGGCGCTTTCTACGGACGTTGCCCAACTCACGAGTTTTTCGAAGAGCTTGCTCTAGCATATGGTTATTTTCGTCTTTGCAGATGAATTTAGCGTCTTTTGTTATGTTATTAGTCCGCCTTCATACGCCTACTATACTGAGCGCAGCAAAAATTTCGCAAAACAGCGAGCCTGGTAGCGTGTCAATATTAATATAAACAGCGCCAACACGAAGACAAAGGACAAGATACAAGAAAGCCACAGTACAAGCGCTTGTACTGTGGATTTCTTGTATCTTGTCCTTTGTCTTCGTGTTCGCGCTGTTTATATTAATAATGAATAAGTACCAACTCGCCCAACAAAGTATCTTGGTAGCGTGTCACCCGCCATTTTGTTGCTCTGTTTTTTTTCTCGCCTGAACCAGTTCCTCCTTTTTTTTTTCTGAACCTTTAGCGTCATGTGCATCTTCGGAACACAGTATGATTACACAATCGCTATAGCTGTTGATTTTAAATATCCTGATGAGTTAATGCCAAGGTTTTCAGCTATTTTCACACTTTGTGATACATTTTGTATATGCTCGTAAAAGTTAACCAATCAAGTTTTTCACTGAACAATTACCATTGACTTTGTTGAAACCTCGGCATGATATTAATGCCGAGAATTACTTGTTTTCTATCTTTACGAACGGCGCATGAAAAGAATAGGGTGCGATTATATTTTGTAAAGCTGAAATCTGGGCGAGTTGGTATGCATTCATACTGGGAAACAGCAAAATAAAGGAGGGACAAGGACAAAACAAGAGCTTGTTTCGTCCTTGTTCCGCCTTTATTGCGCTGTGCCCCAGTATGGATGCGATTATAGTGAACCATTCTACAAATTGTTACGGATGAGGAAGAAGCGGGCAGGGCGCGGGCAGGATCGCGTTCAGCCCCGCTGCGATTAATTAAATCATTTCACAGTCATAGGCCATCTTTGTTCTCCTGTGTTCATCAGCTTGCCGCCCCGTAACATTTTGGTTGGAGGTGTGGGGTACGTCATCATCACTTGTCATCCTGGCCCGGAGCTTCGGCGTCCTGTGTCTGCATGCGCCGACGACAGCTGGTTCCGTGAAGCGCATCGCCCCAGCCTGCCGGACCCGACGCAACCTTGCCGTTCTTCCACCCCGTCCCCCGCACTGACAACAAGACACGACGAAGGAGAGACCTAGTGATCCTACCGACCCGAGTCGCCCCCCAAACGACCGCAGGACACTGCGAGAGACCCGACTGACCTGATGACCCGACTGACGAGACGCTGACCAGAAGACCCCGCTGGCCCAACACGACACCACATGTAAGGACATTCCCCCGCCCATACTATGCCGTGCGTGCTTCAGCTGCGGCTATCGGACCTTGGCGACATGTGGCCCGAAAGCGTCCTGGACCAGGGTTCATCGGAGAATTATCATGGCGGCAAGCCATTATTATGCGAAGCATATTAACGTAGGTTTCGGGCCTTCGCGCGACGCCCGGCGGTGGCCACCATTGACCTTGAAGTGAGATCACATGATGTGACGTCACGTGATGACGTCACACCGGCTGCAGATGGGGCCTTATACAAAGCCACCTAGACTGGACAAGGCCTGCGCGCTCCTCCTCTCCACAGGGGTCTACGTCACACTAGTTGCCCGACCGCGAACGATAGTAGGAGTTCTGTGCAGCACAGGGGG
Organism: Amblyomma maculatum; assembly: GCA_023969395.1. NCBI lineage: Eukaryota > Metazoa > Arthropoda > Arachnida > Ixodida > Ixodidae > Amblyomma > Amblyomma maculatum. The sequence continues at coordinate 1,053,709 of JAJIZL010017327.1, read as the reverse complement.
TGGCAACGCATGCAGGTACATCGCACCTGGAAGGCAGCACAGGTGAATCTTTCTGCTCTATCTGCTTATGGTTATGTTAGGCAGCGAACGTGCTGGCATTTCTTTTTTCCGACGTCTCGGTTTTCGAGCTTCAGGAAGTCAAACTGCTTTACCTTGGCTTTATTGTGCGCGTTGATAACATAATAAACGTGGTGCTGAAGACAAGCACGCGCTTTTTGCAACCGCCACGACATGGGACGATAGTGTGTGCCTGGATTACGACGGGAGCCCATAAGTCATTAGCGTTTGGTTTTCCCAGCAATGAAGCTCACAGAAAAGCTTGGAGCTCCTGCAAGGATTTTACTACAACCGTATACATTCCAAGCTAAGTAAATAAAATTTAACCCATTTCGATAGATTTAGCTTAGGCACGCACCATAAAACCCAACACACAACAAAAACCTTTTGTAAATTTAAAAGTTGTTGGATAGTGGTTACGAGAGGATGATATTATATTTAAGTGTCGTCATGCTGGTATTCGCACTCAATTTTCATGAGCAAGACTTCATCACCAAGCTATCATATTCTAATAAACAAATGGTAAGAACCATGTCGCTCAAGCGCGGACTCAGTGTCTTTGAAGTTCCCAATTGGTCATCGTACATTTCTTCTACACCTTCTTTTACAAGACCCCAGCAAGAAAAAGGGCGCGTCGGGAAAATGACACCATCAAGGAAATCCTTAATGATTCCTACAGAGGCAAGCGGAGAAGAAAAATGCAAAAATTCACCAAGGTAGTAAATGTTTGCGACACCAACTTCTCGAAAGTCATTGGAAACGAAAAGTAAACTCTTCGGGAAGGTAGCTGTCAGCAATTTGAAGAAATTAAAGAATTGAAATATTCTAATGAAAAGCACAGAGCAATATAATGTTCATTATGGATTCATGCTACTGTTTTGTACGGCTTCATGAGTTTTGTTTATTTCGATATTTAACAAGGCATCCGCTTTCGAAGTGTACAAAAAAATAACGTACGCCTCCTTAAAAAGCCGCAAAATGCATTTGCACATTGATCTCATATATTCTTGTGCTATATGCTGTCTGGGAAATAATGCTTGTGTTAATGTGATCTGCAGTAAACTCAAGTTCAGTAATTATAGCAGTGCAATGGTTATTCCCAAGTTTTCACATGAAAATATAAAAACGAAGCACTAAGCTGCAATAGGAAGTGTATCGCGAGGACTACGAAAGAAAGAACGAATTATAAATTAACGAGGAAAATACATAGAGAAACTATGGAAGTGGTTAAAAAAACATTCTTTAGAAGCATTACTTTAGCCATTGTACCTCAGATAGTGCAAAAATGCGCTGAAAACAGCCGCGGAACCCTCCCAGCCACGAGCGGAGGCCAGCGGCGGACGGGCAACTAGCGTGACGTCACGGAGCAAGCGGAGAGGCCTTGAGTAGTCTGGGTGGCTTCTCTTTGCCTTATATCGCGCCGTCGGACGTCGCCCGGCGGAGGCCTCTACGCTTCGGTTCGCGCCGTCGCGCGCGACGCGGCGGCGGCGCCACCATCGCTGCATCACGTGATATGTGACGTCACGTCAGGGATGAAGCCGCGCGCGCCCGCCGTCGCTTCAGTCTCTGTGCCCGCAACCGCGCCAGCGTCTTTGCGCCGGGCGTGTATGCGGTCAAGATTCCTACGACGATTAACCTAAAACCACGTCTCCGTTACTTAGCCCCATCCACACTGAGGCAGCGGCTTAACATGCTTCGCATCCACTGGGCTTAACCTTGATAAGCCTCCAATTTTTTCCTGTCCTCCATCCAATCGCTCCTATCGTCATGCCATGGATCTCATCGACATCGACAAACTTCCTCGTCCATGATCGGGACGATCGCTCGGTGTCCGCGGGTTATGTTACTGACGATGAAGAAGCGGACAATGGCGCGGCCAGGAGCACTCGCGCTAGGCCAGCTGCGATTCATTAAATCATATCACAGTCATCGGCCATCCTCTCTGCTCTCCGGTGTTCATTGGCTGACCTCCCCGTAACAATATATTCCAATTCACCACAGGTGCGATCGATGAGGGAGCTACCGGAGCGGCCAAGAATTTGGGAGCGGTGCACCTAGACCCATCTAGGATTACAGGCCGCGCCGCGTTGCACGAAGCAGCAGCGAAAAATTCTATACTGGGTGGGTGGCGAGTGGGGCGTTTGTTTTACTGAACCTTTTTTGTGGGATTTAATTAGGAGAGTGATGGTTAAGCTTTCATGTGCGCGAGCACTGTAGAACCCCACTACCGTAGTTCGGCGATGCTTGCCCGCGGCCCATCTCCAGCATGCCTCTGTGTCAGGCTCTGATTGGTCGGCAGTTTTTGTGACGGCAAGAACATACATGTCATGTCATTGGCAGGATCGAGCTGCCAACTTGCAGTTTTGAGTTAGCAGTTGAACCCAAAAGAACCGATCCTGAGTCCTATACACGTTATGCTGTTAGGCCGTGCAGACATGTCCATACAGCCCGGTTAAAGTGAAGCTTTGTATCTAAATCCGGTGGTTATTCAATAATGATGTGTTAAGCGGTGATCCAGGCACTGGTAGGGGGCACTGGTAGCGAGTAAGACCGGAGCGGGGGTGGCTCAGCTTGTAGACAGCTTGTTCGCAAAAGGCACTTCCTCTTTCTCAGCGATCTGTCCGCCTGATTGGAACTTCCTCTTTACAATCTTGCCCCCGCAGAAAAGAGGAGCCATCCTGACGACTCAAGGAGACGAAAGGATAGCGGGATCGTAATAGGGTTTCAAACGGTCCACGTGAACAATCTCACGCCCACGGCGACGAAGGTCGGTGGAAGTGGCTAGCGGTTCAACAAGGTAATTGACGGGAGACGTCTGTTGGAGCACTAGATATGGTCCGTGGTATTTGGCAGTAAACTTGCTGGTAAGACCTGGTGGTGTCGATGGGACCCAGAGCCATACGTGAGCACCGGGAGAGAATTGATGCACAGGGTGGCTGCTGTCGCTGTGCGCTTTCTTCTGGGCTTGCTCGTCCGAAGTAAGCGAGCGAGCCAGCTTGCGACATTCTTCAGCGTGCCTGGCAGCTGCTGAAAGTGATGTGTACTCTGACATATCAGGACGGTAGGGGAGGATGGTGTCGAGTGGAGACGAAGGTTCACGCCCGTACAGCAGAAAAAATGGTGAGAATCCGGTAGTTGCTTGAACGGCGGTGTTATAGGCATAGGTTACAAATGGAAGAATCTTGTCCCAATCGGAGTGGTCGGAGGCGATGTACTTGGACATCATGTCACCCAGTCTGCGGTTGAAGCGCTCTGTGAGGCCATTGGTTTGAGGGTGGTGCGCGCTGGCTGTCCGGTGGATGGCCTGACATTCGCGTAGGAGCGCTTCGACAACCTCGGATAGGAAAGACTTTCCTCGATCACTTAGAAGTTCACGAGGGGCCCCGTGCTGCAGAATAAAATGATGAAGAAGAAAGGACGCGATGTTGGGTCGGGTGGCATCCTGAAGTGCTGCTGTCTCCGCATAGCGAGTAAGGTGATCGACGGCCACGATGATCCAACGATTCCCTGCAGGTGTATATGGCAGGGGTCCATACAAATCGATGCCAACACGATCGAATGGTCGGTACGGGCACGGAAGATGCTGTAGCGGAGCCGGCTGATGGAGAGGAGAAGGCTTGCGACGCTGGCAGTCGATGCATGAACACCCATACTTATTGACGAAGGTGTACATACCGCGCCAGTAAAACCGCTGTCGCAACCGTTCATAAGTCTTAAATACACCCAAATGACCACACTGCGGATCATTATTGCAAGAAGCGCATATATCACTACGGAGGTGGCGAGGTACAACGAGCAGCCATTTACGGCCATCTGGCATATAACTGCGTCGATAGAGAAGACGGTCACGAAGGGCAAAATGCTGCTCTTGACGACGAAGGGCGCGAGGAGCCGGTGAAAGTGACGAGTTCGTAAGAAGATCGATTAGTGATGTAAGCCACGGATCCTTGCGCTGTTCTGATGGCATGTCGTCGATGGAAAAGGAAGACAAGGCGGAGCTGGAGGCAGGGAACAACGTAGCGTCAGGCGACACTGGCGAGCGAGATAAAGCGTCTGCGTCGGAGTGCTTACGCCCTGTACGATAGATGACTCGGATATCATACTCTTGTAGTCTAAGCGACCAGCGGGCGAGACGGCCGGTGGGGTCTTTTAGTGAAGACAACCAACACAAAGCGTGGTGGTCTGTAACAACATCGAATGGGCGCCCATACAAGTATGGCCGAAATTTCTGAAGCGCCCAAACAATGGCCAAGCATTCCTTTTCTGTCACCGAGTAGTTGGTCTCGGCTTTGGTCAAAGTTCGACTTGCGTACGCCACAACGTATTCATCAACACCGGGTTTTCGTTGGGCAAGAACAGCGCCGAGGCTGACGTCGCTGGCATCGGTGTGCACTTCAGTAGGAGCAGCCGGGTCAAAATGGCGCAATACGGGGGGTGAGGTAAGTATCGTGCGCAATTTCGTAAAAGCAGCATCGCAAGCCGGCGACCAGGCAGAAAGATCTTTGTGAGCGCTGAGAAGTCGCGTCAGAGGGGCAATGATGGTCGCAAAGTTCCGAACGAAACGCCTAAAATAGGAGCATAAGCCTATAAAGCTGCGTAATTGCTTGATAGATGTTGGCTTCGGGAACTCAGCGACAGCGCGAAGTTTAGATGGATCTGGAAGGACGCCATCTTTGGACACTAAATGCCCTAAAATAGTGAGTTGGCGAGCGGCGAAATGGCACTTTTTCAGATTGAGCTGTAGACCGGCGTTGCCAAGGCATTGCAGGACAGTTTCAAGGCGAGTTAGGTGGGTCGCGAAGTCGGATGAAAATACAACAATATCATCTAAGTAGCAGAGACATGTGTGCCACTCCAAACCGCGGAGAATATTGTCCATCATGCGTTCAAATGTGGCGGGCGCATTACACAGGCCAAATGGCATGACGTTGAACTCATAGAGCCCGTCGGGGGTGACAAAAGCTGTCTTGGGACGATCGTCCTCAGCCATCGGAACTTGCCAGTAGCCAGAACGTAAATCGATTGAAGAGAAAAATTCCGCTCCATGCAAAGTGTCCAGCGCGTCGTCTATGCGTGGTAGCGGATAGACGTCCTTTCGTGTGATCGCATTAAGGCGTCGGTAGTCCACACAGAACCGAATAGACCCGTCTTTCTTCTTGACTAAAACGACCGGGGACGCCCAAGGGCTACTGGAAGGCTGAATTACACCCCTACTGAGCATCTCGTCGACTTGCTCATCAATAATGCAGCGTTCTGAGGCTGATACACGATAAGGGCGTTGGCGTAATGGGGCGTGCGTACCAGTATAGATGGGGTGGGAAACAGTTGACGTACGACCCAAGGATAGCTGCTGGATGTCAAAGGAAGCTCGAAATCGGTTCAGTAAGTCGAGGAGCTTGGCGCGTTGATCTGGAGCGAGAGCACTGTCGATGGCTTTGTCGAAGGTAGCCAGAGGCGGTGAAGGAGACGAGGAACGAGGTTGGCTAAGGGCACTGACGTTGTGGGATATTGTGTCGGCACAGGTGGAGAAAACCGGTGGGACGGTCACAAAATTTTCTGACCGAACAGGCTCAGCATGCCCAACGCACTCTCCACGTTGCAACGTGAGCGGATAGAACGAATCGTTAGTAATGGCTAGTTCGGTGCGTCCGCTTCTTACACTAAGGACGGCGCAGGGCAGGGGAAGACAGCGTCGCGAGACGAAGAGGGAAGATGGGGTGAAGAGCACTGTACAGTCTTGAAGAGAGGGACAGTTTATAGGCACAATCGCAGCAGATGAAGGCGGGATATCAGTAGCATCCGCAACGTGGCATTTGGCTTCTCCAAGAACGTTAGCGGCAGTCGGTGCGGTGCACAGCGGAAAAAACTCTACTTCGGCACGAGCGCAATGAATTACAGCGCGATTGCGACACAAGAAGTCTCATCCTAAAATAATGTCATGAGAGCAGTCACGGAGAACGGTAAAACTGATGACGTAGAGAACGTTCTGAATGGTGACACGAGCCGTGCAGGTACCGATCGGTTCGATGTGCTGAGCAGTGGCGGTGTGCAATGAAACCCCAGAATATGGCAGAACAACTTTTCGTAACAAGCGGCACAGTCTAACGTCAATAACCGACACAGCAGCACCAGTATCTACAAGCGCAAGAGTACAAACATTTTCAATGGTAACTTCTATTAAATTGTTCGGTGGCGAAGCAGGACTTTCACTGTTCGACGAATGCGCAGTTCTTGCCTGCGGAACTGCGTCTAGTGGTTTTCCGGCATTGGCGAGGTAGAACGGCGGCGCATCGGCGACGGAGAGCGACGGCGCGGAGAGGTTGAGCGATTGTCATAGGTTGAGCGATTGTCATAGGTTGAGCGGTTGTCATGCGAGAAGTGGTCAAAGTGAGAGGAGGGCTGAGAAGCGCACGGAGAGGGGACGGCGGCTGCGCGTAGTTGACCGGGCTCTGATCGAAAGCGTACGGTGCCGAGCGACGGCGGCACATGCGTGCAACATGGCCAGGGAGGCCACATGCAAAGCAAATCGGCCGATTGTCAGCTGTGCGCCAAGGGCGTAGAATAGGTGGCGCACGACGCTGAGTGAAAAATGCCCGCTGAGGCGAACCGTACGATGGAAAAGGCGCAGGAGGGGGTGGTCTTGCGGTAACCTCAGCATAAGACAGTGGACTGGGCCCGGGCGTCGGGACAGCGTCGGCATGAATGAGCGGAGCTGTCAGTGGAGCGGCATGAATAGGTGGATGTAGAGGGGGCGGAAGTGCTTCGGCAACTTGTTCCTGAATAACCTGGCGTATGTTCGAAGCGAGGTGTGAGCTGGATTGCGGAACGTTTGAAATTAATGATAATTGCCGGGCAACTTTTTCCCGTACGAAGTCTTTGATTACCTGGATAAGTGCAGAGATAACAGCGCCATCAGACATAGCCGCGATCGTGCCTTCCGGTTGTCGAGGGACGATGCGTTGACGACGAAGTTCGTCGTAGCTTTGACACATCGTGACAACATCACTTACAGTGCGGGGCTCTTTGGCCATGAGGATGTTGAATATGCCTTCATGGATGCCCATCATGATGTGGCGAATCTTCTGAGCTTCAGTCATCGATGCATTTACACGATGGCACAAATCTAAAACTTCTTCGATGTAACTTGTGAAGGTTTCGCCTGTCTGCTGCACCCGCTCGCGCAAACGGTGTTCAGCGCGAAGCTTGCGGGCCGCAGGGCGACCGAAGACATCCACAAAGCGAGATTTGAACGAGGCCCAAGTTGGAATGTCAGCCTCGTGATTTGTGAACCACAGCTTTGCGACTTGCGTAAGGTAGAAGATAACGTTGTTAAGCTTCAAGACGTCGTCCCACTTATTGTAGGTGCTTACACGCTCATACGACGAAAGCCAGTCCTCCACGTCCTGATCGTCGGTACCGCTGAAGAACGGCGGGTCCCGCTGTCGAAGCACCGCGGAGCATGGAATTGAAGAGGCCGAAGAGGCCGAGGTAGCGGGGCCGGTGGTGTTGGTGCTGGAGTCAGTCATTGCGGTTGGAATTCGGCGGCTGCGGAGCTCCAGGGCGAGAAAGTAGAAGAGAAATCCCGCGACCTCCACCAAGTGTCAAGCGGTGATCCAGGCACTGGTAGTGGGCACTGGTAGCGAGTAAGACCGGAGCGGGGGTGGCTCAGCTTGTAGACAGCTTGTCCGCAAAAGGCACTTCCTCTTTCTCGGCGATCTGTCCGCCTGATTGGAACTTCCTCTTTACAGATGTAAATTACGTCTAGACGTTGATAAATATGTGCGACCCAAAACCGCAGTGAAAACAGAAGTGCTAATTTGTCCTAACCACACTAAATTGGCCGTTATTTAGTGCAAGAGCACCACTTGACAGGTGGTAGTTGGCAGGTGGCATGGCAGGGACCTGATAGGTCGGTTGTTTTTGTGACGTCGCAAACCAAAAGTCATGGCAGAATCGGCAGACGCAGCCAACTCGGGCTTCGTCACTAAGGTGGGAGAATGAGATAGGAATCCAGCCTTCTAGTACCCTTCGAACTCGAATTAGACGCCTACCCCTAAGTCATGTAGACACGTTCATATGGCTTGATTAAAGCGGAACTTTATTTCTATGTCACTCTGATAACTCGTGAGGCTTACATCACGGTCGTCTTCCCGAGCTTTCCTCTGTCTGGCGATAGTCGACAGGTAATATGGTCGGGCACTGATTGGTCGGTGGTTTCTGTGACGTCACGCACCTGTCTTAAATCTACCGATGCTTGTGTTCGCTTACATCAAAATTGTGCGCGATGCCAAGTGCCATAACATTATAAACTCGCGTGATGAGGCTGGTGAACTCAGTTTGCTTTGAAATTGATAGCGGGCAGCTGTCGGAGGCTGATATATGCCGCTCCAAGCAGCGTGAAAAGCTGACGAGAAGAATATGTAGAAGTACCTTCAAATCTCTGTAAGAGATAATACAACGACCTCCTTATCTAGAACTACCATCTACAACCCCGTTAAACATTTGTAATTTTTAGAGCGTTTAAGGAACAATTTCCTAACTGATGCGCGTTGAATTCCAGTTGGAGATCTATCATTATCCAACTGGGAACTAACTGGTATGAACTGAAAGTTTGTTCCTTAAGCCAGTTAGACCAGTAAGGATTTCCGCCTATTCATTTGCGAGTGTCGCGTTATTCCCGTATCGGCCCTTGACCTCGGATACAACGAACAAGTGACTTCGCTTATAGCAAAGACGCATGCATACCACATGACTTCGAATATATCGAACACACAACCTCGGTTATATCGAAGATGCATGCATACGTGTGACTTGATCACGGATATAATGAACACGTGATCTCGGTTATACCGAAGATGAATTCATCTTCGTCATCACCAAGGTCAACTAATGCTCAATATCCATGTACGGCAGCCTTAAATTGCTCATTTTTTAAATATTTAACAAGCAGAGCATGCGGCATCTTAAAGGAGCTGCATAAAGTGTCCAATTGCCAAGCCAGGCTCTCCGTCGATTCTCCGATCACCAAGGGGCATAGCCCGCTGTTCCGGCTGCTCACGCGAGACTTCAGGAATATTCGCCGCGGTGTAGGAATTGATGCGGGGGAAGCTGTGGTCTTTCTCCTGCTTTTCTGAAACCTTGAGAAATCACATCAAGCAGCCGGGAAGTCAAGCTCAGAGGCAGTAGCGGGACTGTGACTAGCCTGGAATCTGCCACTATACGTCATTCACTACTGACAGGTGGTAGCAAGCACTGATAACCAGTTTTACTGAGGACACGAGCATTACTGCCTATTATGCAAAAGCGCGGCTGCAGCCTTTTAATCCATTTACACACTAGAAGCGTTGAACTGAGTAATACTAGCAATACGCTATTGCCGTAATCGACTGAAATTGCAGCGCATACCGTGTTTACCGAGTGCAGCATGAATGTATCTATTCCACCAAATGAAACGTGTTCAAAACAAGTCGGTACACAAAAAAGGCCAGTCAGAGACCCCTATATATAATTTCTACAAGAATCGCATCACTGGAAGAATGGCACAATTCCCGCTTTTTATACCTCATTTCAAACTGGAAGTGGTTTGTGAGCCCGATTTCAGTGCTGCTAGAACACAAAGCTGTTTGCCAAAATGACAAATATATACTGTATAATCCAACGTTTGATAGTATAAATTGTGTATTGAAAGTTCCGACAGGCATATGATATTAAAGGATTCCCGATTACTTTAGACACTTGAGGGTCTTCATTATGTGCTCTTGCATCGCACAAAGAAGGGCCGCCGCAGACTGGATTGAGCTCGGGTTCTTCAGGTCAGTAGTAAAGCGTTCGAACTACTGACCCATTGCGGTACGCCGGTTAAAAACACAAACTAATGCTTGCATTAAGGTGAAGGAGGAAAATTCTCACGATTAAATAGCTGCAAGCTTCCTCGCGCTCAGATTTCGCTGAGAATAGGCATTTAGTCATAATTTATTAATCTATATCCAATTTCACTCGGCTACTTGCCGGAATTGGTGATAATTAATCAGAAGTATGGATTCGAGAGTTGGACTGTGAAGACGGCTGACCGCCGAAGAATTGACGCGTTTGAATTGTGGTGCTGGCGGAGACTCTTGAGAGTTCCTTGGACGGCCAGAAGATCAAATCAGTCGATATTGTCAACCATAAACCCTGACTGCTCATTGGAGGGTCAAATTCTAAAGTTAAAGCTCAGCTACTTTGGTCATCTGATGAGAAAAGAGGAGTCGCTGGAGAAAGATTTGATGTTGGGAAAGGTTGAGGGTCACTGGAGAAGGGGTAGGCAGCGAACGCTATGGTTAGTTGGCTTCCTCGAGGCGCTGCAGATCAAGTTATGTGGTGTTAGGAAGATAGTGAGAGACCGGAAAGCGCGGCGGGATATGGTCCATAGGGTCACGAAGAGTCGGACACGACTGAACGACTGAAAGTGAACTGAACTGAATCAGAAGTCCGCATTGCATGCTGTGGTGTCGGCGAAAAATACTGGGAGGGGGGGGGGGGGGACACATACGCTCTACCTTTGACCAATTATTACGTCAGAAACTAACCAACTTCCGGTGGCGTGTCATCACCTCCACTGTACGTCGGACATTAGTCGCATGACTAATTTGGAGGTATGTTTTCTTTTACTTTTACATTTTTGGCTCTAACTAATTAACTAACCATCCTATCGACATTTTTTTTTCTGGGGCATCCTAATATCATCCTCTATCTACCACAACCATTCGTTTGATCCTAACTCTTTTGCGAATGACACAACGGCTGCGGACACGACCTTGCCGACATAGGCTTTCGCCTTAATAAAGGAAACAGGCTGGGCACGGTGAGCCTGAGGCTTCGCACTCCGGTTCATAAATACGTCATCGGCAGACGTTTGGTTTGCCGGTTTCCGGTTGTCTGTCGTGGCTATTTTCTCGAGCGTTGGTTTTTCTCCCTTTCGAAAATTCGCCGGTAATTGTCTTTCGCTTCCTTCTTGTCTGCGTTTTCTGCAATAACGTGCCCGAAGCACGACTTCATCCGAGAGTAAAAAAACGGTAGCATAAATCTGAACCATATACCCAAATGTGTTGACCCCGTTCAACGCCCGCTCGAGAATATCACGCAGCAACACAAGAAGCCGATTTTCGCAGCTACCGAAAGTGAGCCCTTGACGTCGCAGTCGTCGCAGTTGTCGTGTCTGGATCGAGTGAGTGGCAGTCTCTAACGGCCTGCCGCTCAGAATGATATCCCCGTACACAAGACGTGCATCTTATTGAAAAATAGTTCCAAAGACACCACTATGCGCTGACGAATCGGTCGGTGAATTGCAAAAAAAAAAGCATGGTCTTTGAACATTTATAATCAACAGTTGGCGCCACTTCATGAAGTTATAATTTTGAGGACTTGTTAAAAGCATTCGTTCTACACATTTAACACTTAACCAGCGACCTTTGAGGCAATGTTTGGCCTAATACTAGGAGAATCCCTTAAGGTGGAGTAGAACTGTAGCAATTAGGAAAGTAATTACTCACGAACATCCACCAAGCACAGCAATTTTTCTAGGTTTTATAACGCTGCCGCTTTCAAAAGTGTTAAAAAGACCGCTTCACAGAAGTCATCATGGCAGCGCCATCATTCGGCTACGAAAAGCTGCCTAAGCGTACTTCGTTTCGCTCTCGTCTGCTTTCGTTTTCTGTCACCGGTGGTGGTGGTGGTCTGCCAGTATAGCTGTTGCGAAAGGGTAATTATAACGCGATATCGTTAGGGGCCCCATTCAGCAAAAAAAGCCGTTGTCGATGTTGTGAGTGAAACACCATGAGCACGCCTCCGGGTAGTGGTAGTTAGCAGGTGATACGCTGGACACTAATAGGATGGAAGGCTGTGCGACGTACGTCACGAAGCAACTTTACATGCGGCTGCAAAAGTATACAGAAATTGTTGAAAGCTATAGATTAGGAATTAAGGAGAGTGATGCCACCACCGGACCGCATACCTTGACAAACAGAGAGGCTCTCACTTGGCGACATCTGCAGGCCGGAAACTTTGTAAACCCGATTTGGGTCTACCATACAGACACCGAAAATAGAGACGATGACAAATGTCGGCTTTATGGGCGAGGGGGACCCTTGAACACATAATTTGGAAGTGCTCTGCAATCCCGGGCGTTAGGGAAAATAGCTTGAGTAAAGATGAATGGGCTAGGCCCTGCAGCGAATCGTGGTTCCCGCTGAACAGCTACGCGCAATCCGTTTGGCAGCCAAAGCCGCGAAGACGCACTGTCTTCGCCAGTCTTTAGTCGCGGAGGTCGCGGCCCCTGTCCCGAGCCTGCGTGCCGGGAGCCTTCTACATTGGTGGAACAAAAACGTTTCTAATCAATTAATCAATCACACTACAGAGTGGCACGAGACGCCTACCTGGGTGGTTCCAGTAGATGCAAATTGAGCCGCGGGACATTTGGATAGCGAGTTCAGACACCTTGACCTTTGGCGACGCATGCACGCTTGCACGGCTTGTTTATAAAGCGAGGCTTTATGTCTACGTTGTGTGATCTTTCACCTAATTTGGTAGCTTACGACAGTAGGCTAATCAGTAGTGCAATTGCAAGATAATAGGGGCAAAAGTTTCGAAATTTGTGATTAAAAATGTAGCAGACTGCATTACGCAAAAGGGAGCCGCAGACAGAAATCCTCAATTAACACTGCCGCGAATAAACGGAATCGAATCTAGGCCTCGGCGACCGCTTTTCGATAAAGGAAAAAAGCAAGGCACCCGTGCGCTGTGCGATGTCAGTGCGCGTCAAACAACCCCAGGTGGTCGAAATTTCCGGAGTCCTCCACTACGGCATCCCTTAAAGCCTGGGTCGCTTTGGGACGTTAAACCCCATAAACCAAACCAAACTATAAACC
>JAJIZL010017327.1:1017535-1030664 GCA_023969395.1 Amblyomma maculatum | reverse complement strand
AATAATAATAATAATAATAATAATAATAATAATAATAATAATAATAATAAAAAAGAATACATCCACACGCTTCACAATCCGTTGACTTGCATGCACAAATTCTTCTCATGCTTCCAAAGACGCACACTGGTTAATCGGCCAGACTATACAGTGTAGCCAGACTGACCAATGCATACCTTATCGCGCAAATAACAACAACCACAACAAAAAACATCGTACTTCTAATCACGATAGCTATCCACCCCGTTACTGACCTGTTGGAACGTCATTGTCTTCATTTAAAACGCGCACTGCGCCGGCAAGTTGGAGCGGTTAACGCAAATCACTCACGCTGGTCACCGGTATGAGTTCGGTGTATACGATGCGAAAGCCACCACTTGAAGAGCTGGGTATCGCACTACTAAGCCGTCTGTCTCCTCACCGGGAACTCCTATATGGGAGTCCTTCGCCTCCCAAGAACTGGCAGAGAGAGAGAGGATCGTCACTGTGAAAGGCCGAGACGTTTAGATGCATGGTCTTTTCGCCGGACTCGGAATACACTTGTGTTCACGTGCCAACAAAGGCGAAGAAATATAGCAACACGCCGTATATACAGACGGAGAGGCACAGAAAAAAAAAAATGACTGTTTTTGCTTTCATTTATTTCTTCTTTCTGTGCGTGTTCAGGCTAGGAGAGTGTGTATACAGGGATTTCAGACGGACGCTAGAGAGGGGCCAAGAAAAGACGACGCGCTGCAAGCCACGCTTCTGTTCAATGTCGCGTGGCTAGGCCTTTTTGGCGGAAGGTCTTCGGCCGTGCCGCTTTCAAAGGCTGCGGTCGAACAAGAGGCTCTCAGTCTAGATGCGCGCACTGTTTATTTCCACTCACGGGGTGTACAGCCTATTCGTTTGGGGAATTCCTGACGTCACAGATCGGAAGAGTCGTGGTTCGGTGAGGGATGAAAGGAGGGGAGGCGAAACGATGTAAACACCTTTGATGGACGCTGGAGAAGTCGCCGAGGTGCAGCGAAGGTTCAACGAGAAAGGAAAGAAGAAAGAGGAAAGAGTGCGAGGTCGTCGGCGAAGGGAAAGGAAGTGCAAGCGTAATTTTGGGAAGAAGCGAGGTAGAAAGGGTAGGAAGGGAGCTTTCAGGGGAAAGGGCTCTGGCTGAGAGCAACACGAAAGCGCGTCAAGAGAAACGTCACAGACATTTCTAGCGTTGCTGGACGGACACTGAAAGGGGTGGTGGCGATGAGAGGGCTGGAAGAGGGCGCTGGGAAACCCCCTGCAGCGTTTTTAGAGCGTTCGTTGGCCCGATGCGTGACCGAGACCGATGTTTACATTGCAGGCGGCCTCCGCGGAGGTTCGCCGACACGGCATCGGTTGCGACGGCGCTTTCGTCCAGGTCAGAAAGGAACCAGGCGTTTAACCAGCCCTAACCGAATAGTCAGCCTTTTTTTGGCGGATATTTCTCTTTGCAAGGGAACGCTTTAGATCCTTGCTGCACCCCTGACGGCAGATTCGAAGCCTCATATTCCCGCGTTTCATACCAACCGTATTTCTTTGGCAGAGGAACAACTTTATTCATTCAACGGTTTTCAAGAAGGCGTATTTGCAAAAACATACGAACAAAAAAACATTTATGGGCAGAGGAAGTTATGGGGGACACTTAAGCTCCGCTTTTACGGGTATCAATAGTCCTGGAGCATCAAGGGACAAGAAGTGGAAGCTGTGACAGATTTTCTCTTCTTGGGCTCCAAGATTACCCCGGAAGGAGACTGCAGCCATGAAATTAGGAGACGCCTGCTTCTGGGAAAGAGAGCCATGGTTAGCCTTGACCGCCTAGTAAAGAGCAGAGACATTAGTCTGCCAATCAAGATCCGTATAACTCGTGCTATTTTCTTTCCAGTTGTGATGTATGGATGCGAGAGTTGGACTGTGAAGAAGGCTGACCGCTGAAGAATTGACGCGTTTGAATTGTGGTGCTGGCGGAGACTTGAGAGTTCCTTGGACTGCCAGAAGATCAAATCAGTCGATATTGTCGACCATAAACCCTGACTGCTCATTGGAGGGTCAAATTCTAAAGTTAAACCTCAGCTACTTTTGTCATCTGATGAGAAGAGAGGAGTCGCTGGAGGAAGATTTGATGTTGGGAAAGGTTGAGGGTTGCCGGAGAAGGGGTGTGCAGCGAACGCGATGGTTAGATGGCATCCTCGAGGCGCTGCAGATGAAGTTATGTGATGTTAGGAAGATAGTGAGAGACCGGAAAGCGTGGCGTGACATGGTCCATAGGGTCACGAACAGTCGGACATGATTGAACGACTGAACTGAATTGAACTGAACTTACGGGTATGGCGTGAGAGCGTAGGTTACTACCTCACATATAAAGCTCGGCTTTAACCAAGCCGTATGAGCGTGTCTGCGTGGGGAACGTGAAGACAACTGTCCTGGTAGGCTGATTCTGATATCCTCCTATATGAAAGAAGAAGCTCGAGTTGGCAGCTCCTGTCAAGCATGCCGTCCGGCAACCAAGTGAGTACGTGGCATTTCAGCTGCCAGCTACCGCCTGCCAACGTCATGCTCGTAATGTTTCGCGCACAGTGCCGACGCCGGATCTTCGGTGAACAGGGCATTTAACATTATCGGGTTCAGGTGATCCTCTGATAGTGACCAAGAGTGGTCAAATAATTAGCCCAATTATCACCCAAAATGGCCGCATATTTTCTTTGACGCTTTCGGGGTATTAAACCAGCTGTGCTACTCGGGGTTGATTCTAAGTTGCTATTAAAATTACTGCCCAACCCATGAGAAAAAAGGCCCAATGAAATAACCGAAATTGCTCAGAGCCCTTCCCTGGGCTGTCTCTCATATATATGGGTTGAGCTACCGCAAAGTTTTCAATCGACCTATTTTATTAGGCTGCAAAACAGAACAGAGATTCTAACACAGTGAACTAAAACAGCTGACTGATACTGCGTTATCAATTCCCTGGTTTGTTTGGTTGAAGCGCGCAGTTTAGCTTACAAGCTGTACACATACTAAAACGCCGCGATAAGAAACAGTCCGCGATTAGGAACATCCGTTACGTATCAGCTTGTTATGCTGCTGGCAGACAGCCCTGGCTTCTCAAGTGATAACTACCAGAATTAAATCGGTGAACGGTTGAAAAAGGGAAAAGAACACCTTCAACTCTCTTCACCCCGGTTATGACAGTGCATACAGTATGAGATTTCGTGAACATACCAATTATGACATTGTTACGCCAGCTATATTACAGTTTTTTTACAGCACGAAGATGTTTAAGGGTATCATCTGGCATAACCATTCGTGCAATCAGTGGTTATGAGAAAGGGCAGGACTCACTTATATTGACTCTCGATGGACACACTGCTGACCTAATGTAAAAACTCAACAGCCAGGGCAGATACCAAGCTAAGTTTCCTGTGGTAGCTTATCTCAGGACAGACCGCGTCAAGCCACAGCATCACCGGCCACATACCTTTGCGCAATAAATCGTTTCCCATACAACGGGTTGGGCGATGGCGGCTTTGGCAGCTTTGGCATAGCAGCCTGCTCCGCTGACTGTGTAGAATGCAGTTATGTTACTAGGGAAAGCATAGTGACGTCTCATGCTCATCACAAGAAAAGAAGACAAATAACAAGGAATTAACGGAATCATATTCAAAACAGCAAAACAGCTGTGGCTGAGTTGTACCGTTACACAATGGTAAACGCGAGCTTTGAGGCAACATTTTTTGTTGAGAAAGCAACACTACGACAGCCAGCTCTGCTTGTAGCGTATGCTCGTATGCCGTAGTCGCAAATGGCAGAAGCGGTCAACTTGGGTCTCTCGTCTCAAATGGGACGGTTATGTCAGAATCCGCCTACCAGGACCCAGGTATTCACGTTACACCCATAGGCCACTAAGGCACGTTCATACGGTTTGATTAAAGCAGGGCGTCATATGTGGGCTGGTAGCCTATGCTATCGCGTCATACCCTTAAAGGCGAAGCTTAAGTGTCTCCCATATTTAGATGCAATGAACGTCTTTACCACTGCCAACTAAAACGTCGGTGAACTTTGATGCGTTCAACGGAGCGCTGGTTCAACGGAACGCGCTTGAACAGATGGCGCTGCCGTCGACGCTGCTGCCGACGGCTTGGTTAAAGCGGGGCTTTATATGTGGGCTGAGGAAAAAGAAAAAGAGAAGGAGAACGCTCGGTCACCCGCAGCTAATGCTTTCGATCAATATTTGGTTCAGCAGCATTGAACGCTTGTAATTTTTTCGCTTGCCACCTAGCAGCTTTTAATGTGATGATGAACCTCACCTGATCTTGTGCGAAACCGTCACCCGCAACGCATTAAAAAAGCGTGTTCTTGAAGACACAGAATGGCGCAACTAACGTGTCTTGCGTGAAATATTTACCTTCCTGCGTTTAAGTACTAGGCTAGCAGAAAAAATCAATCGTAATGCTTTGAAATGTGGTAATATGTATGAAGACAGCCTATTAAAGTTTCTTCTTCTAGAACCTTCTCGCTTGTGAAATACCGTGCCAAAAAACTTGTTCCTTAACGTAAGCGCAATCACTGGCCATACAGAACGTTATAATAATTTTTTTTTGTTAACCTTGTGAGTGTTCAGCCTTTTTTCAAGTCAACAATTTCGAGCCATTGATGTGCATGTTAGCTATGCTCCTAGACTACGCAGTCTTCGAATATTGGACAAAAATTCTTCAACAATTTTAACATTCTTGTCTCATACAAAGTTCATTTCACTGACATACCGAATAAGAAAAACAAAAATCTTGCGTTTCGTCCCTTGTGTTCGGATAGGTAGGGATCATGCAGAATTATGTTTGCACTTGGAAGTCCCAGGATCAATAAAGTCAGTCTCTATAATCAGGAAGAGGAATCCTGTCTTATGTGGACGACGCTATAGCGACAGCATTAGCGGAACGAATTGCATGAGCCGAACGCGAAAATCGAGCGCTGTAACTAAAATAAGTTACACGAGTAAAAAGCCTATAGGACATCGGTCTCTCCGAGCGCGAACTATCAAATGGGCATCTTTTTCTCGCTGTCCTATTCCGTCCTTATTCTTATCCACTTCGTCTCTTCTAAATGACGTCATTCTTGGCTTCCAAGTGGACCTGTCTGGGGGTGGCGCAAGGTACAGATGCGATAAGCAATTGAAAAGAACTAGGATATACAGTGCATGGACTTAAGCCTCCTGCCAGTAATGTGGATGGAAGCAACGAATGATACGAACAGAGAAAAGAAGTCTCACTGGGCTATAACCCTTTGGACTGCATTTTCTCGGGAGTAACCGAAGGCTTGCTGTATGGAGAGGGCAGCAGAAGGCGGCTGGCTGTGCAGCTATTTTCGGGAAGTCCGGTGGTGGTGCTTCACTTCCTTGCTTCTTTACGCGCACTGAGAAGAGCACTTTCGCGAGGATCCGTGGTGGGAATCTCGAAAGCTGGCGTTGATGAACGAGCTCCGTCTCCCGCTGGTCCGAGTATAGCGCGGAGAATAGTCCCTGCTCGCGAGAAATTGATTTGATGATAGGTGCGTCTCCCCATTGTCTTTTCTGCTGCGCTGCCTAGAAGCGTCAGGCTGCGACAACCAAACGCAATTGCCAAGAGTGCTGTATAGGGTTGCTTATTTATTTTTACATAGCTGTAGTTACAATGGCAGCTTCTTAAGTCTTACGTCAACGAGGGTAAACTCGTCACCTATATATGGTACTTTCTAGGTAGAAGTTAGGAACTGACTACACTAAAACTAAACCAGGAATATGGCTACAGATACCGTTTCCAAGCAATTGTTGCGCAGAACTACCGGTGTGAGTGCGGCTCAGTGGGGAACCGGGCGCCAGCATGTCAAAAAAAAAAAAGTAGGGTTGGCTTAAGAGGATCGACGTCACATGTGGATTGACGGAGTTAAAAGAAAAAGAATAAACATGTGCTCTCGACTTTAGAGAGAATGTTGGGAGGGTGAGGCGCGAATCGAACCCGAATACCCTTCGACCTCGATCAGGCCTCGACCGCCCAGACAGCGGAGGTTCGTTCATACGGCTTGGCTAAAGAGTGGCTTTGTATCTATGTTGGGTGGTCTTGCACGCAATTTGATAGCTTGGTTAGTTTTGGTTTTGGGGGTATGACGTCCCAAAGTGACTCAGGCAATGGGAAATGTCGTAGTGGAGAGCTCCGGAAATCTAGACCTCCTTGGGTCCTTTAACGTGCACTGACATCGCACAGCACACGGACGCCACACCTTTTCACCTTCATCGAAGCACAGCCGCCGGCGGTCGGGATCGAAGCCGGGTACTCCGGCACAGTAGTCGGGCATCTTAACCACTGCACCACCGCGGCGGGGTCATTGCCGTATGAACATTAAGGGTTGTTGCTGCGCACTGCTCTAAGTTGTAACGCTAATTAGAATTTCGAAATATATTATTATATGTTAATATTATTTTATTTTTCGAAGATACTGCTAGCCTCTGTCGAGGCTGTTGCGAGGTTGGGTTATATAATGATAGTTATAATCCTGTAACGAATTATACAAGCACAAAAGGAAGATGCACAACGAAAAAACATTGGAAACAGTAATCACCATGTGTAGTAATATCAAAGTCTATATTGAACCACTGCGCTACCGCAACAGAAACCTGGCAGCTTACGATTGTACGATAATGAGTATATGTCAGATTACAGGGACATTAATGAAGAGATAAACGCCACCTCCCACCAAACCACAATATTGCAAGGAAGACGGAGCCAATGACCTAAAATATCATTAGTGCGCATTTAAAAGTGTCATGTGGTTCAGCAAAATACTGTAGTCGAGCTATAAACTGTCCCTATTATTGCGAAAGCAAGGTTTCGAGCCTTCAGCGTAGCGCTGCGGTAGCCACGTACGTCTTACCCACGTGACGCTGTGACGTCACACCCCACGTGACACTAGGTTGAGAGCTGGGCTAGGGTGTCTAGAAGCAACTAGACACCCTTCTAGACACCCTAGCTGGGCTATCAACTCAAGCAATCGGCGTAGCGCGGCGGTAGCCATGTCTTACCCACGTGATGCTGTGACGTCACACCCCACGTGACATAAAAGAGAGAGATGGGCTCCCAACTCATGTGGTCGGAGTGGCGCGGTCGGAGCCGCGGCTCAGTTGGCAGGAGCTGCCTACTTTGGTCTCTCGTTTCACATGGGACGGTTATGTCAGAATCAGCCTGCTAGGACCCTGGTATTCACGCTAAGACACGTTCATACGGCTTGGCTAAAGCGGGGCTTTATATGTGGGCTGAGGAAGAAGAAAGGAGAAGAAAAAGAACGCTCGGCCCCCCTTTGCTTTCCTAATGCTTTCGCTCCAAATTGGGTTCAGCAGCGTTGAAGTCTTGTAATTTTTTTGTTTTTGTTCGCTATCATAGGAAACGGAACGTGGATTTTTATTACTTTCTTTTCTGACGCAACATGCGGTGAGAATTATCTTCGACGGCAGCCACGCACCTCTGCTTCCACATTGTTCCAGACTATTGTAGCCGCCTTTGAGGTCTTATATCAATGTTTCCTTGCCAGCTTTTTAATTGAGAGCGGCCGATAGCGGCAGAGATCATGACTGGCGAAGTCAGCTGAACACGTTGGCTGCTATCGCCGCCGCCGAGATGGACAATTTTTTGTTGGCTCAATATAGTCAAATGAGGAGTATTTCTCAAAAAGAACTTTTGTGCTTTCCTGACTACCGCATTGGCCTCAACATTATGTGACACGACGAAAAAGCGGCATGTTTGAACCAACAGTCTACAACTATCACTGCTATGCTTGGAAGCGAGGCCCGAGTGTGTGTCGGTCAGAGGTGAGTATACGTGAACATGGATCTACAAGAGGAGTATTTCTGCCGCCGCGTTACAGGCTTGAAGTCAGCGATACGAATGCAACTTCCTTGTCAGTGCGTTCTCATGATCGATACGACACTTTTAAGGATGTGACTTTTGATTGATTTACTCATTAAAAAGATAGAGACCAGGTAGTCAACCTCGAATACCGGTAGCCATATATTTTATTTTCTTCCACTATATTAGCCGAAAAGAAACGCTGTCTTGGTAACAAAGCATGTCGGGAGGAGGGAATTACACGTATACGAATGCATAATTTCTATTCAGTCACTTGCATTCTTCGATTAGATTTTGCTTGAATTATTTTAATGGAAAAAATATTTATTGTTTTATATGAGTGGCGGCATCAAAGTGTGCCGGCAGAGTGTGTGGCAGAGTGCACTGATGACATGTACGTCATCAGTGCACGTCCTCACGACCAAAGAAGGTCGCGAATTCGAGTCTCTCGCTCGCATCACTGCAGATGTAAGGCCGTTCACGAGGTCGAAGGTTCGAGTCCTCGAAACATACGTCCCTTATTTTTCTTTCTTTCTTTGGCCCCGTACCATGCGCTAGTCTTTTTTTAATCAGTCATGTTGTGCTTTGACAGTTTAGTTGAGCTCAGCGTACACGGGTTAATAATGAAAGTAGAGTTAATTATATCCAAGCAGAAATTGCAACGAGAAAGCCGAGTCGACAGAATGTGTGATGCGGGATTGAGATCATGAACGGTCTCTTGGGCCACACGATTGATTGCAAGCACGGGAGTAAATCCAAGCAAACTTCAGAGGAGAACACATAGCCTGTCGCTGCATCCATTTTCAATGTTCTCCTCTTGTGTGTTTTTAAAAAAATAATATACGAAGAAGCTAAAGAAAAGAAGGAAGGTAACGGTGTTGATCAAACAGGATGACCTCAACGCGCTTTTCTTTTTACTTGCTGGTGCCGTAACCATGGCATGGAACTGTGTAATAAGAAAGTGGGATGTACCACGATGAAAGCTCTCGAGTTACATGCACAATCAACTCTGTTCCATCATAAATTATAGCTTGAAAAAATCCAAACAAATATCCAGTTATCCCAACAACTACAGAAAATGTGGTAATCTTTTAACGTAGCATGTGTGTAAATTATGTGTTTAGCACTGTCGGCTCATGGTTCACTATTCTCTATGCGTAGGCTGGCAAGTCTACTTAAAGGACAAGGAAGGCAGAAATATGAGTTCGTATTTAGCACCTCGTAGAGTGATGCTTTCACACTAAAAGATCAATAAAAATTTTAGCAACAAATACACCTCTGGTTAATCGTATGTGTAAAACAAAAATACGAAATGCTAAGAGCAATAGCCGACCACGCTCAATCCCCTTCTTTGAACCTGGAAAGGATCCGGACTTCATAATGCTACCAGTGCTGATTGAAAGGCAGCTTTCTCTTTATGTGAAAACGATACGATTCGTTGTTTCCCACCGCATCACGAAGTATCTTCGCCATGAGCAAGTCAAGCTATATGCATCTCGAAGCCAGAACGCCACTTTATCAGGCGCTCCCCTGGCCAGCTATTGATTCAGACAATGACTCCGCAGTGATGCCTTCATGGTGAACCGTTCTCATAAAAATCATTCCTGAAGTGTTGTCTCATGAGCCATTGAAAAGGATGGCATGCCGTGCTTTTTTCTGTAACCCGTTTTTTTTTTTTTGGTTGTGCCCAGCTTTAGTACAAAACCTCGGCTGCACTTTTTGCTTCCTGAACTTTTTCAGTGGCTACACCGGTGTTAGTTTGCTACTTGTTGTTTTTCTCAGAATGAAGTTTCGTCTTGAAAATCAAGTGGCCCTTCACAGACTTGCTCGAATGAGCGTCTGGACATGGGCCGCTCATTACAAATTCATAAGAGTCCGTGGTCGGGCCAGGACCGAAGTGGCGGCGAGTAGAACCGGGCCCAGTCTAAAGGTAGACCTCTAGCACAGGGTATAAAATTGTTTTGTAGATTGTATCGAATATGAAGTCACTTTATGCCAGGTAATCATTACATTTAAGCCTGTATGCTACCTCTAAAGAATTTAACCAGCCTCACTTTTCTATCGCTTCATAGTCTACGTGTTCTTTCATTTTTGATTCAGTGTTGTCCCGACATCATTGAAAGGACAGTCGCAATTGTTTTACTAGACCGACACATAAAAAAGCTGAAAATGATGACAGTGGACATTCCTCAATATGCTTTGCTTATTTTCTTCTTTAAAAATAAAGATTAGCAGTTGAGATGAAGCAATTTTATGCCTACTACCAAGGAGGGTCGAGGGAGTTAGTCCACAGTGTTAAAGCGTTCTACATGTCCAAACAAGAGAAAGATCCTGAAGGAATGTTTTTGCGTGGTACGGACCATAGAACGCGCAGGACTGCCGCTGAGCGTATCAGTATCAATCATAAATTGATTGACTCGATGACAGAAAAGCATAGTTCGGAAGTTAGATTAAATGCAATGACATGCATTTATGGCTTTTTCGCGATAAATTGACGCAGCGCTCTGGAACAAGGACGCGAAAAGAAGACACCCAAAATAAGAATTTTCTTCCCTCGTCCTTGCTTCGTAGCGCTGTGTTAATTTGTCGCAAAAACAGTGAGCCAAATTGACCAGACCAAGATCCTCACTGAAGGTATCCATGACATAACCTACGATTGGTGGCAGGTTATAATTATTTCTCTTTGCAGTAAGACTTAAATGAGCATCGCTGTTTAACATTGAATTCTAGTCAACCATTCTGTGGAAAAGAATAGGCTGCTCCGAGCCCGCAACTTCCCCGTGTGGCTTGTGGTGCCGTGTTATTCGATGCCCCTCCCCCTTCCAGAGCTTTACTGATGCTAAGGGACGAAAATCATATTCAGGCACTCAAACTTAATGTGAGAACATGCGATAATGAGGTTTTGATTAGATAAGATGGCCTTGAACGCAACCTGGCTTTGAGGAGGCCCGTGCTTTCAGAAAAATAGGGGTATTTTTGTTCCCCCGTTTGTGTGTCGCCTTCACACTTTCAGCACAAGCAGCGTAAACCGGCTGGTTAATGTGATTATTAGTTTTATTTATCTATAGAGTGGACAAACGTTGGTGGAGTGTCTTCAACTGGCGTGAGACGGACAAATTTATCCATAGACGAAATGAGATTCCACACTGCATGTAAAACGAACTGTAAAAGAGCAAAACACGATATGGGAGAGAAAATGGGTTTCATCATTTCACAATCAAGTCAATATTCTCGCACCTGGCTGATTCAATCTGGGCGGAGACAGCTGCGTTGTTGCTAACCAGTTACTATAGTCTCTGTGCCTTCCGTCTCCATTTCCTTTCTTCCTTCTTTTTGCAAGTACCAAGGGATTTCCGCATCCGCTGTACGCGCGCCACACGGGGCGCGAAGCAGTAATTTGTTCAGCACCTCTTCACTTGGGTGCGGCCAGTACCGGTGATCTGTTTCTGTGAAAAGTTCATTTCTGGTTACTTATATTTTCATTACTTCAATGGTTCACTCAGTTTCCCGGGAATTTGCGCGCCTCTAATGTGGCAGTTATTTTCCTTCTTTTTATGTTTGCTCATTTGTTTTCTCTTCCGCCCTTTCTCTTTCAGTACACTGCGCCCCGGTCTGGCAGGGACTAGGCGTTGCACTGAAAGCAAGAAAGCACGTGTGTTACTGATTGGAATGTGGGGACTCTTTTGATTGCGGAGCAAACACAAGTGCGACCACGAGGCTAACGTGCAGAAAAGGCGAAAAAATAACTTTGTTGTTGTGAATTGCTTTTCACAGTGTTAGCTCTAGAGCTTTCGCTACAGAGAAAAGTAGTTGTCTGCGACTATGTCTTTCCCTCTGACCTTGAAAGAAATAAATTTCGACGGAGAGACAGTTAATATTGCTTATGTGCACTAATGCGAAAGACTGCGTCGGGCGAGAAGTGTTTTCACTTGAGCGTCTCTGCGTGTATGCTGACACGTGCAAGCGAAAGTTTGAAGGTGTGGCTGCATACGCTTGAACAGCTATACCGCGCCACAGTTGCTAACGGCTTTTTGAACAGCTTTCCGTCGTTTCTATGGGCAAGGGCAGGCATAGACAGTGAAGCCAGCCATCTGCCCTCCCGGTCTAGATCCAGAACTTTGTATCACTCCACAGATTTTTGCGGCAAATGCCAAATATATTGGGATAAGTTAAGCCACTTATCTCTACCATCTTTATTTCTGTTGATCACAAAAGGTCGGAGCAAAATTGGAGTAAAATCCGTCGCGCTCGTTGTGGGTAGTGATTGTTAATCGTTAATCGAAACGTTAATCGAAAACTAGACAAAATCTTAGTGTATTAAGCTGTAAGGGACGTCCACTGATACACGGTAATGGCTACTATAGATTTTACACAAGCGACCACGACATAATGCTTTTCCAATGTTGCCGGTTGCAGTGCTCCAGTCTTTTCTTTAGTCATGAATTTGGATTCAATAGAATGAATCGAGGAGGAACAGGAGAAAGGCATGTCAAGACTCATGATGGAAACCTGTGCTCCTCATGAAGCATGACAAGCCATTCGGCTGCTGGAAATCATGCGCAATTATATATAGTCATAACAGGCTTTCGTAAACAGCACCAATTCAGCAGTTGGTGGAAAGTAAATAATGCTTAGAAATAAAAGTACAAATCCCCGCAATTTACACGATAGTGCTGAAGAGGAACAAACGATAACAAAAGGGGTTGAGGGCACCCCTTTACAAAGCCTACAAAGAAATTACAGAAAGCATATGCATAATTCAGATATACTGTACAAGTGTCAAGCTGGGTGTACAGATTATGTGCTCTTTTTAATCAGTTCCGGCAGTCGTGCCCTATGCAAACAAGCCGTATTGTATGTGAGAATAAATGCACGTGTAATAAAGCTGTAGCCTAAACTCTATCGCCAATGGTCTGAATCGGCTTACCTGATTACAGCATTGCGACACACATTTCAATCTGTGCTCTGTTCTTGTTTACGTGATGTTTATTTCAGGCAGAAACAGGTAAGGCTTACAGCTCTGATCTTAATTTGGACCATTTTCAGATTATCTACCTGTCCCTCTTATCTTGGTCGTGCCTTGTTAGCTGCTTTGGTTTTGTTCTGCTTTCGAGGTGCCCTTCACATATATGTGGATACTGATAAGGACTACTTATGAGGAGCGCAACTCCCCGTTGTTAACGCAACGCCTAATTTGCTTGGTAATACACTGACCGCTGTTATTAGTTCACTGAAATTTGCGGATGTAGCTTCGACAG
>JAJIZL010017327.1:992179-1009408 GCA_023969395.1 Amblyomma maculatum | reverse complement strand
ATGTATGTATGTATGTATGTATGTATGTATGTATGTATGTATGTATGGTTAAAAAGTGCAGCATTTCTTCGCGAGCAAAGGGAATTTCTCAGAAAAAGAGAAAGAAGAGCCCTGAGGGATGTGCGATGTCAGCGCACGTTAAAGATCCCGAGGTGGTCGAAATTACCTCGTAGCCCTTCACTACGGCCCCTCTCTCTTTCCACTTTTCCTCCCACCTTCCTCCCTTCCCTTACGGTACGGGTCAGGTGTCCACAGAAACAAGTGTGACATATACTTAGCCTTTCCTTTCCTGCGAACTAATTAATGTTAAGAGCCCCCAGAGAGCGGCACAGAACTCGTGGCTTCAATTTCTCTTTCTTTGAGAAATTCTCATTGGCTCATGACTCGCATGTGACTCTCGACGCTGTTGATAGGTTACAGGGCACTGTAGCTCGGTTATACCGGCAGACGGCAGAAACGTTTCTCAACCGTCGAACGGGTGCATGAAAACTGCAGTCTACAATTTTCATGTGAACGTTTACTCGATGTTGATTCTCAACTTTATTATCAGGTAAGCTTATTTAACTTTGCTTACAGTAGACAACCACCAATAAGTTCTTCGTATTCTGCGTGAGTCTGGATGTGTTCAGTATTGTCATGTCGTTTTAATTTTAGGCGTGAGGTTGGCGGAGTTTTTTTTTCCACTTTTACATGTGTTTAGAGCAAGCCATGAAACTAATAACGGCTTGCCCTTAACACGGCCTTGTTATATTGCCTAGGTAGAGAAACGTGAGCCGATGCGTAGAATAATGAAGAAAATCACTCGTAATTAGACTTCACTCCAATCTATTCAAAAGAGAAGAAAAAGCTTTTAGTGAACAGTATCAAGCTTGATGCATTAAACGAATGATCATTCTCCTGTGTTAGGAAGTTAATTGTTCAAGGAAAATTTTGGGGACACCTCAGCATCAGTAGTTCAAATTATAGGGTGTTCACTGCTTTCACATGTTCCGGCTGATTCAAGGCGACAGTTCTGTATACGAGATCAGTCGCTTTCTTCCCACATTCCCGCCTCAGTCCCGTGTTACTTCACATATAGACTACTGGCAGTGAAGTCGTTGGCCTTCCATTGACTGCTCCCGGGTCAAGAAAGCTGCATAGAATTGTAGCATCTTACGCAAACAATAGGTTGTTACATCATGCCGGCGCCGGTCGCTTCTAGACCGGTCTTTAACCTCAGACATTACGGACTCATCTTTTATGCCTTATTGTAGACCCATCTAATTCCAACTTATCTGCAACCTAAGAAGAACAAGGTTCTACTTGTTAGAATAAACAGACTAAAACCATCTTGTCCTCAGAACCTGCAGCCGCATATTTGCAGTGAAACGAAATGTGCTTAACGGCACGCTGTAGCCAAACCTGCGTTGGTATATAGCACTAGTCCTTTTCCGCATAAATTGCTTCGAAATAGGCGACGACAGTAATAAAATCTCGTTAATTAAATCAGTATGACGTCAAGTCTTAATCAAAACAGAAGTTTGGCCACGTCGCCCACATTGTAGCGATAGCGCATGCTATTATATACAAGACAAGCTTATAAGTAGAAAGTAGTTATCTGAGGCTCTGTGAAGCGAGCGCTTCCTAACCTTCCTAACTAGCCCATAGCACTGACCCGAGGAATTTAGTGGGTATATAGTTAGCCATCACTTTCAGATCTATATACATGTAGATTACAGACTCCTCATGTCGACCTAAGCGTTAGGTTGTAACAACCATAAATATTGTTATACCAATATATTGAAACGTACAAAGCTCTCATATAGCGGGCGACACACTGCTGGACCTTGATATCATGAGAACTGGTCATCATTGCACATCAACATGCCAAAACATACGTATTTTCAGGATGATCTAAAGCAGTCGATAACCTTCAACCATTACGTTCCTGTAGCTCGCTCACTGATCAGGGATGTGGTGCGGTGGTATGCCCGAAGAGCTATCAAAAGTTTGGCCCTTGTCTCTTGGGTCCAAATTGCCCATTACCGAGGCACTCCTAGCGAGGGAAACCAGGTTGCTCAAGGGGGCTGACGGGCAACTACGAAAAGAAAGAAGGAAGAGGGCAATATTGCCTGCGCCAACGGCGAACGCATCTGGCATCTGGATGGTGCGTGCTTCCCCCCCCCCCCCCCTCCTCTCCCGACGATTTTCTTCATTTCTGCCTTCCCCACAGAGAACTCTCTGGCCAGCCTCTACGTGCTCTCTTAGTCGAGACGCTCTACCCTTTGGGTTAATAACAAGTCCGCGCTCTAGGGAAATGTAGGGCTTCGCGTAAACGCTAAGCTTGAATCAAGATAAGGAGGTTAGAAGTTCAGATATCATGGGCCGAGTTCGAGAGCCCAATGTTTTTTTTTTTCCCCGTTTTGTACACCTTGGATATGCAGTGAGTTGTTCATACGTACGCTGATTCCTTCAATACAGAGGTTGTATTTTTTTTATTAGTGATTAATTATTATAAAACATACATAAAGTACAAAAACTAAAAGATACGCATCTACATACGGACAGCAAATGAGAAAAATCCGCATGTATTCAAGTGGACAAATAGTAAAAATGCTGCTCTGGTGAGCATTACCTTCAAAACACAACGAATTTTCTAAAATAAATTTTCAGTGACGTCCAGAAAAAAAAAAAAATATTTTGCAGACATAGAACAGGAATCATTCCTTGAGGCAACATAGTTTCACGCTTCGACTGTCATGTAACGTCGGAGACAAACTCTGCGAGAGACTCTCAAACTCTCTAAGGAAAATGCTCTGAAAGAATTTTAGACCCATAGGCACCATGTTGGCAGCGGTCGCATATATTAAATACCGCTGAATTCTTCACTTGAGTTGACCTTCACCTTCGAAAATGTGGTTTGAATATGATAGCGAATGTTAGAGGTGTAGGCCTCCCTTACGACTTACGCGTCCTAGAAACTTTCGTTCCCGACTGTACATTGTGAGTAACGCTGCTAAATACAGTGCTAAATACGAAACACAGCAGAGACCATATATAGGATAGAGGCTCTTGCTTCGTATCTGGTCTTGTTTTACAAGAGCTGTGATAGTCAGAAGGGGCGTATATATAGTACCACTAGCTGCTACAATAGCTGCTTGTGTAGAGCATTTCCTTTAAATCAGAGGCAATCGGACTCTGGCAAATCTGAAGCCATGTTATGCTATTCAGCAGCCAGCAGGCGCACTCCTGAGATTGCATGCGCCCCACACGTTTTCTTTGAGACTCAGCAATGGCACTTTGTTGAAAATACTTCAGGCGTAGATTTGCAAGTCAAGCCTAGAGTGAATGGTTCCTCAGGCTGCACAAACAATGTACTCAGCATTGGAGTATATTGGCAACACATTCGTCCTACGTAGGGCCGGACATTGCAAACCCAGTGACAATATTGGCCTATGGTTTGTGCTGCCTGGTTGTGAAGATTTAGTTAGGACCATGAAGAACAACTCCCTGATTGCGAGGATTATGACAAAGCACAACATTAGTGCAGAATTTTTGTGGTTGAGGTTACCGTAGTGCAGTGTACACTGAGCCGGGTACTCTGCAGCAGGTGCGGGATATCAATTAATTTTCAGCAACCTGCAGTATTTAGTCTGAAAGCACTTACAAAGCGATCACTCTGCTCAAGTTTGTGTGATGCATCCATGCCGGGTTGCCATAGCAACTTTGACGCCAGTTACAAAAAAAGTCACTCGGTAACGCTAACGGTCCCGTTGTCCATAAAATACCGCGTCGACATTGTCGGCAATGGCTTTGCGTGCGAAAAATTGCGGACATGGCTGTAGCATTTGGCGCATGAAATTGACATGGTCGTGGACGAGTCACCGGATTGTGCGACTATATGAATGACACGGCTTGGTTGAGATGACAGGCGCTAAAAACTGGGCTTGTCATTTGCGATTTGGGGGTGTGATTGGAATCTAGCTCTCCAGGACCTTTTCATTCCCAGCTTTAGACAGGCTGCTTGTCCACTCATGCATGTTTGTATGACATAATTAAACTGGGGATTCTCTGTCGGGTGGTCCCTCACATGATGTAGTACCCATAGTTACTGTATGCTAACTAAATTTAGTACGTGTGGAGAGGTAAAAATAAAAAAGAATATTGATTAAGGGGCTGACAAATTGGATGTACGGGAGCGAGGATCCCTAAACGGAGGTGGAAAATTGGAGCCGTTAATATTAAGGACAATTCAGGGCAAATACTTTGGCAAGGACGAAGAAAGGAGGCACATAGGACGACCTACAAGCGCTTTTACTGCCAACTGCTTTGCTGATGTGTGAGGCCGGGATCATAGAAAGAAAAAAATTCTACGTACGATCACGATACTCCCTAATGCTTAATTTGAGCGTAGCTATTGCGGCGTTTTTGATATATATTGAGGCAAATAATTTAAAAGATTCTTGTATGTATATGTATGTGCAGTTACGAAGCACTGTTTATTTTCTCAAAGTATCCGAAGAGAATTTCTCCGAAGAAGAGAAAGAAGAGACGTGGAGCGAGTTGCGCAGAGCTCGTGCTCGTGGCTCTTCTTTCTCTTCTTCTGAGAAATTCTCCTTAACTCGTGACTCTTTTTCATTCGGGTGCGCCAGCACCGACACCAACAGCGACGCGTCTCAACCATCGAATTGTCGCATAAGAGCTGCGCTGTGAAATAACGGCGACAGGACGCAAACAAAATTTGATTATTGCGGAAAACTCTTAAGAAAACAGATTATGCAACATAAATATGCAAAGAAGTTCACTCTCGCATCCCTGCCCAAGTATTTTCACGAATTTCTCCGTAATATGCTAATCCAACTATGGCCGACAGCAAGTCATTCGGTAGTTATTATCGCTGTTGCTTCGTAGCCTTGAAGGCGGAGGTCAAATGTTCTCCCAATTTGTCCTTCGTTCTCGTATACAGTATCCCGTCGTTTTACTTAAGCGTGGTGCAGTAAGCAAGAAAAAAAACAACAACTATATTCCGCGCTAAAAACGTAGCAAAACTTGCCTTCAGATTGTCCAAGAAAATTTGGTGTCGTCAATAACGAAACCGGATACACGCGTCTCCTCCTTGAGCGAGCCTGTCCTAGTTTCTTTTCAGTCAAGGTCCTCTTGGGTGCGTACATAATACGTAGCGCGAGTACAAGCGTAAAAAGTACGACCCTACGCGTATCTTTCGGAGAAAGCGATCGAAGAACCCGAGAGGACAACGGACTATACGGATATAAGCAGGGCGCCATCTCCCCGGAAAGTACGCAATATACGTATACACTCCATGCTCATGAAGTAGTGCTGTCACGGACTTTGCATAGATTACACGAAACGGTCGAGTGCGCTTGCCGACTCCTTACGCAAGGAAGGACACAAAGCCCTTCCCTAGTGTAAGCGAAGAGGTCGGCCATAAGGAGAGCGGCAGCCACGGGGTTGTCGTCCCGAACACCAAGTATATAGTAAGAGCACAGTAGCCTTGGCTGAAGAACCGCTGCGATATCGGGCGTCACTACTCTTGTAAGTACGAGAGTTTCGATTCCACGGAAGGTTGCATCGGGAGCCGTGATGCCGTCTTAAAAGACGTTGTTATACAGTGTCTCGGCGGACATACTACAAGGGTTGAGTAAGCTGTACTACGCAAAAACCTTACTAAACTGGGTCATGTTAGGCAGTGTGAGGTCACGGTAGAATTTCTAGAAGCATAGTCCCTTTTACCGTGAACTGTGCTCGAATACACGGAAAGCTGTCATGCAATTTAGGTTTCGTAACATTCTGAATAAAAGCAGGATGTGGTAAGCAATTTTCTTTGAAACTGTACCAGCGCCCTTTTTAAGCAAATATAAGCGATGTTTTAGTTTCTGTCATTACTTTTATAGATTTGCTTTAAAGCTATTTCTAAAGAATGTATTTTCGACATGCTGTTAGCGTTTGTACAAAGGAGTTTTCCGCCTACGCAGTCACTGAAAATTCCAGCAAACGTTCCGGCTAGTGCAGCTGCCTTTAAGGTCCACAAAATAAGGAACTTACACATGACAGATTGGTGACAAAGGTCACTGGTCATTCATGAATGTGGATGGGAAAACATTTTCGCACTGATTGGTGTCTCCAACCAGTTTTATGCTTTAGTAAGAAAAAACTCATTAAACCGGAACTATTCAGGGCAGCGCTGATTACTTAGGTGCAGCAGTTTTACTACACACTGCTCTCTTTCTTGTCCTTTAATTAAATAAGCCATGAACGAAAAGCAGCAGCCATGTTGATAAAAAAAAAAAAAACAAGTGTGAGCCCGATCAGAAAATGGTGTCTTCCCGTAGTGTAGATCTTTAACAAGACCGAGTTTCTTTTGCCAGCAAAAAGGGCGAGTGCTCAGTCAACTAATTTGCAAGGAAGCAGACGACTCCACATGTCTGCGCCTTGTATTTTAGAGGATATATTTTAGCGTGTTTTGCTAAACAAACTCTTCAGACAAACTGAGCTGCGCAACTTTAGTAACTACCCAAGGCAAAGATTCGTCACTGTTTCTTTCCCAATATATTTAACTATAAACCGCTAAGATTATAACCCCGGTGACGTCAATGCGTCGGCTCATGGATAGTGTTATGGCCCATCTTTCGCTAATATTGGGTGTCGAGAGTTTACCGGCAGCTATATCGGAATCGGAGTTTATCGGAATCGGCAGCTGATGACTGGCAAAGTAGTTGAGGTGAAAGTAGGTAAAAAAGAAATTACGAGATACTTTAGTGCCTAACGTAGTGAAAGGCGAAAGCCTGAGTGCCGCATTCTGCTACGCAACTGGCACTAATTGGCAGTTAATTAATTGGCTATCATGCAGGTAATTACTTATTTACGTAATTGTTTATTACCTATTTAGTAATCAATTAGTAAATAATTCATTAATTTGCCGTTCATTAGTAACTGATCATTGATTGACATATGGCCATATAAGGAACGCATTCGCGCATACTGTGGTGGTGCTGTGTGATTGGTCGAGACCTCTACGACGTCATCCCGCCTCGGCCAATCAGAGCCGCCGCAAAAGCGGGCACACATTTTGTCCACGACAGCATGAGTTATTAAAGGCTCCCGCCTTAATACGATATTTGTACTAGTTACCACCTCTTTCTACTTATCTGTGTCAGCATGGCTTTAGTTGCTTTCTGTGCGAATTACTCAGCCTCTTCAGCAATACTTCATATCTAAAACTGCACCACCGCGGTGGCTCAGTGGCTACGGTGCTCGACTGTAACTCAAGGATGCGGCACTGAATCCCAGCAGCGGCTGCTGTTTTTCGATGGAGGCGAAAAGCAAGGGGTCTGTGTGCTGTGCAATATCAAAGCACAGCGAATAACCCGAGGTGGTAGACATTTCCGGAGCCCTCCACTTCGGCGTCCCTCATAGCTTGCGTCGCTTTGGGACGGTAAATCTCATAAACCAAACCGATCAGTTTTAAAACAGTGCCATTGTCCTCATTTCCCCCGGTTCTGTTCAGCTGAGAGAACTTTAATCCACTACATTGTAGCGTGATACGCTACAGTACGCCAGTAACTTGCCTGCCGTCTGGCGGATCTCACTCTGACCCTCTGGAATGAATGAATACTCTTGAAGCTGAATTTTAGTTGTACTACACGGGTAGTATACGGGCCATTTAGGGCAGTTCTTCTGCGTTACGCGCTCAAATGACTGCAGGCACTCAAAAACACATGATGTAGTGTTGATATGCAGTTATTTGGCGACCATAAACTTGCAGTGGCAACAGATGCATTGGCGCTGGGAAAGACAATAAGGCATTATGTACGTGTAGTGTGGGAGGTTCCACGGAAGTGAAGAAGTATTTACAGGGCTCGTCGTTTTCCATCCTTTCGGGCTGGTCTTTCCATGATAGGACGAAAAACACCGATGGATAAATGACATAACTGAAATCGTGCCGCTACTCCGAAGCATTTCTTGAGGCTAACAATTTAAAATTGCATCTTTCAGTTAGTTACTTACTGAAATAGTAAGAATTAAGCATAGAATGCTGTTTTAAAATGAGTTAGCCCCCCATATCGCGAGTTGTTTTAACAGACGTCTTGATAAGAAGTATACTGTGTTTTTAGAGATCCGCAGCTGCTCAGACCGTAAGAAACGATGAAAAAAGGAACGAAACTTGGGAACAGACTTAAGGAGGGTGTCCAAAGACCAACAAAATGTTTTCATTACTATTGTTACTTTTGAACAAATGTCCTAAACATAGATGGTTACAGCTGCATGTGTTCTCGAACTGGCCTTTCTGAAATTTTCTCAACTTAAATGTATCTTTCATCTGCTCATAATACTTTGCCGGAGTTTTCCAAGAATAATTTGAATTTTGTTGTCAATTTCTCAACATAATTGTAACGTTCATATGCTCCTTTGACTATGCCGAAATTTTTCCAGAATATATTGGAATTTGTTGTCAATCGCCTGAGTTAGAACTTAAGTGACTTATTCTGTTATAGACGTGAAAATAGTAAGTTTAATGTGCTCTCTCACGTTTGGTAGCCAGCGAGAGTAGGATTATTTTTCCGGCATGGTTTAAGTAGAGATATTTTTTTTTGTAGGTCCAGTTTAAGGTCGCTAGCAGTGTAATTCGCCCGCAAAGTAAAATGGTCACACTATATTTTGTTGATAAGAAAATGTGCACTGAATATTTTCACTCAGCCGAACCTTATGCACGCGAATACCGAAAAAGAAAACTAAGCTGCAGTAGAAACAATGCACGCTTTTGAGGTCACCCCTACCACTGTTAAAATAAAAAAAATTCAAATATGTGGTAGTTTTTGAGATGTGAAGCTCAAATCAACAACATCCATTTACACAAATAAACATCTTTAATGCTGTACATTAATCTTGAACTTGCGGAGGGAATATATTTCATTTAGAAACAGTATTATCATACCAGGGTTAATTTTGAACTAATATCTATAAATATTTAAAACCTTTATATTCAGTTAAAATTTGAAGCTTAATATTATTATTTATACATATAATATCTATAATATAATATGTATAAGATATTTAATAATTAAATATGATCTATTAATATTTAAATAAAAAATTTTGTAGCTCACCAAGATGTTATTGGTGAAATGCTCTAAAAGTTTCCCTTAAAAAAAAAAAAACAGATATGCTTCTTAGTAGAGATTTTTCCGACATATGTATATTCCCTAAAAAATTAGGCGCGAGCTAACGTATCGTGGCATGCCCCAAAACAATTTTTTTTTTAAAAGGACAGACATCGAGTTTATTTACTAAGGAAGTACAGACCGCTTGTGTATGGATGCCTTAGGGAGGGGATAGAAGATAAAAAGCAAAAAGTAAAATAGGAACAAAATGCGACAGAAAAGCAGCTATAATAAGCAAAGGAAAACGAACATTATCAAAACATTATAAAAACACGAATAAAAACTAACAAAAACGAACATTATAAAAAAAGAACGAAATCATTAACAGATACCTTTTTCAGAACATAAAGCTGACGTGCGCACTAAAGGCGCCTATAAGTATGAGTCCACTGCCTTACGTAAGATCTGCGAGAATTAATAAAGCAGGGCTTTTTTTGTGTACTCACGTACAGATTTGAATACGCACATGATATAAGCAGATGGCGCTACTTATCTTCAGGTCTTGGGGCCAAAACAGGTTTAACGAGCGACTTTGACACGTGACATTCGATAGCATATTGGGAAAAGACACAAATCAGCTACAAACTAAGCAGGTGTTCCTCCTATGGCAAAGAAAACATCCGAGTTACTGTATTTGTTTTTATCGCAATGTATAAAGGTCGCCGATATTGTATCAGGAACAATGGGCTTCGCAAAATGACAGGGCAAGAACAGTGTTGATGTCTCCCGAGTGCCTAAGTGTGGGCGTAGGGAAGGAAGCCCCCTTGCTGGAGAAAAGCCCTCTGCAGGGTGGAATTAATTTTCATTGCTGATCTAATGATACGAGCGGAGCTGGCAAATATGCGGTGGAAACAGATAGCTGCAGTGCGCCAGGCGAGACCACGGACGGCCGCATGTTAAGAGAGCAGATAACAGAGACGCAAAGGAGTGCTGTAATGAGGCAAAAAAAAGATAAACAGAAGAGAAACGCTAAAACGTTTTTGCAGAGTAGCTTCAACAAATATAGCTAAAGTTTCATGAAGCCGCCTTTAATATACAAGCGTAGGGTTAATAGTAAATGAATAGGTGTTGAGTGTTTTAAAAAAATTCTTAGGGGGTTTATTGCAAGGCACCGTGACAGAGATCATTTCTGCCTCTCAGTTTTCATCACCGAAGCTGGCGATGTGACCAGGCATACGCGCATGGTCACAAGACGGAATATGTTACTTTCACTGGGTCCCCCCCAAGGCACGTTCTTGAAAATAATAATTATTTATATTAGGTAGTAAACCAAGTGCTCGTCAAGCAGCAAAG
This sequence comes from Amblyomma maculatum, assembly GCA_023969395.1. NCBI lineage: Eukaryota > Metazoa > Arthropoda > Arachnida > Ixodida > Ixodidae > Amblyomma > Amblyomma maculatum. The sequence continues at coordinate 998,957 of JAJIZL010017327.1, read as the reverse complement.
GCTGCAGTACGTAAATTTGAAGGCGGCGGATTGACCGCAAAAATAAATTACCCCGGCCTACGGTAAAAAGGACTATAGGTTTATACGACGTTGCCTGTGTATCCCAAGTGCGTAATAAAAGTAACATTGACCGCTTAAATTATTGATCTCAATCGCGTATGTTGCACCTCGTCACTTGGTTGGAATCGTTGCAGTCAGCATATGTATCGCATAGTTGTTACTTTTACCAAGCCAGGCCATGAGTTACAAGAAAAAAGTCGTCCTTACTTCTCCATATAGGGGAAGTATTTACACATCGGTCTCGTTTCCTTTGGCAATTGGAGAAATATTGGAAAGGCCTTTGGCTTGCGGACGGTGTTGGTCGGTTTCGCTGGCCTCTAAACTGCCTCTAATTATTTGGGTTGGTTTAGGGAGTTTGACGCCCCAAAGCGACTCAGGCTATGAAAGACGCCGTAGTGGAGAGCTTCAGAAATTTCGACCACATGAGGTTCTTTAACGTGCACTGACTTTGCACAACCCACGGGCGTCTTGATTTTCGCCTCCATCGAAAAGCGATTGCCGCGGCCGGGATTCGATCCCTCATCCTTGTGCACAGTAGTCGAAAGAGAGAGAAAACTTTATTAAAAAAAAGGGGGAGGGGGCGCAGTGAGTGGAGTCTTCATTTCAAGACCCCAGTGGCCTGGGCTGCCGCCCTTGCCTGAGTTACCAGCCTACGCTGGGTCGCTAGGTCAGAGCATAGCAGAGTGGCTTCCCACTGCGCTTCCGAATGGTGTGTGTTTATGTCTGCAGGTTTGGGGCCCGCGCACCCCCATGTGATGTGGTAGGCGGCGGGCTAGTCGAGCGCCTTAAGCACTGCACCACTCCGGCATGGCCCTCTAATTGCTAGTGCCATCATATGCTTCCGTTCCAGATACGGCAGAAACGAGCTAGAAATTAATAATACGCGTTCTTGTTTTGAATCACGGACGAACATGAAGATTTCTAGGGGAAAACTTTTTACAACTGTTGATACGTGCACCCCGACGTTTAAAAGAAAAATTCTATAACGGAGAGTTTCTCTCAGGAGTAAACATTGCCCGGACGAAGACATCCGAAAGACAAAGTGAATTGTTGGAATCATTTTGTAGCGGTAAAAACACGGACACAAAGAACACGAAACACAAGGGACACTCGCTAGTTTTAACGAAGTTTTGACAAAGTGACCTCACCAAGGAATTCAGTTTCTTGTCAGCCTTTTGGATCCTCCGCTCGTTCCTTCCTCATGGCTCACTTTCTTCGAAACGCACTCAAGGTTTGTTGTAGATGCCTCATACTGACGCCAACGTCTTCGAAGAAACCTTGCTTTTCTCAACCTCATAGGTTTACGATTATATATAGTATGGTAAGTGTAAGAACGGTCATAAGCAGTCCGTAAATTTCCCGCTTCTTTCTTTCAAAAGAAGCCGCCTCGTGCCTGTACTTTTTCAGGGGAGCCTGGCAGTGTAAAGTTGTCAGCACCTTGGTCGTACTATTCGTTCAAGCCGGAATTTGTTGGCGGGCTTTGTAAGCGCAGGTGAGTTTATCTGTGCGTGGGCGTTTCATTTGTGTAATATGGGTGCACCTGTTTCTTTTCTTTCGTTGCCGTAACCGTATACCGCCTACTGCTCTTTGCTGCTTTTACTTTTCGCTGCGTAGTAAGCGGGTAATCTTAGGTCTCAAGGCTGCCTCCTGTCACTCGTCACGAGGCACAGTGTTTGCGGAACACGGCCCAACTCATTAGAGCTCTCTACAATTAGAAGATGAGCTAGTTTAAATTTCGATGTTATTCTTAGTTTTGAGGTGGGAGAGCTCTTCGCAGGGGTTTGACGTTTGGCAGTTCTGTCAACAGCTCTTGCGAAATAAGTTGAATATCTGCGAAGATAACCGGAAATTGGTTATAACAGACACGCGTGGAAAATAGTAACATATGTTTGCACTACACACGAAAGGGAAAAAGATCTAGGAAAGTACTATAATGAAACTGGACTTTAAGGCTTGTGGCACTCTCTGTCCACCTGCTAAACTGGAAGAACCGGGAGACTTACTTCGATTTTGCAATACCTTTCTGACTTGAGCTACTGCTGACGGCACTCATAGTGCGGCGGCACAGATAGTGCGTTTGACGAAACTTAAACGCACTATCCTAAAGAAAACGTCGGTCTAACAAGCACTTTTGGTTCACCAAAGTGCGCATTTTGCGCTTGGTGACCGAGAGCGTTAAGATTTTCCCCGATGAGTAGAACAAGGCTTACCTCCTAAAACGGTTGCAGTGGGAGAGAGCTAGATACATGATTTTAAGGCGAAAGCCTTACTTGGCTATGTCTGCGAAAACATGTTCGTAGAAAGTAAAAGGAAAAATGAAAGCAAAACATGAAGCAAAATATAACGTGTGATATAACGCCACATTAAGGCGAGACTGCTAGTCATGAATGTGTATGTATGACAAGTTTATGTAAATGTCGTCTCATGCCTAGTCATGTCATGCGAATCAGTATAGTGTAGTCATGAGTCAAGCACAGCAGAGATACAATGTGCATGACTATCGAGTCCATGTCTATCAAAGTCATGCCCGTGACTAGCGTTTAATCATAACCCTCAAATGTGCTCAGTCATGACACTCTAGAAGCTTTTAAAGAGCAGCCAACGCACATGCTTTCGCATTTCTCAAATGCAGGCATCTGCAGTGCTCTCAAAGGTTTTATTCTGTGTCGGAAAATGCAGTAATCGCCTCACGCCAGCATGGGTCCACATGTTGCTTGCCGTTTAGAACTTAAACAATTTCAGTAATGTACTGCATTTCATCTCAGCGAAATTGCCTCTGGTCCCTACTGTTCAGCAATAAATATTCGCCAAGAAACCCTTCTTGACTGTGGAATGTAAGAAGCCAACGGCACTTCCGAAGAAGCCTATGTAAGCCAGGCGTAAGTGATGCTTTCGAATATAGAAATCTATGTCCTTTATAAGTTTTCCTGATGTTAGGACAACGTGTGAAGGCTTTGGCTTGTCGCCAGTATCAGGTTGCCTTGTGCTACGCATGCAGATAGTCTACTGCGCCCATTTATATATATATTTATTTATTTGTTTATATTTTAATTCATAGTACTTACAGCGTCCTTGCTTGGGCATTATTGTAGGGGGGAAACAACATAAATAAAAACAGATATATAGTACAGAATAAGTTAGGCAAATGATACGATTTACAATATACACATTTCTGTTTTGCTAAAACTACAGTTGATAGCGAGCTAGGTGTGCGCTTATCCCTTCCTGTGGTGTCCAAGAAGGATATGTGTCCAGTTAACGAATTCATATCTCAGACAGATATTTCCGTCCTTTATAGAAAGACGGGCCATGAGTGGACTAGAGATTCGGAGTTGACAGAAAGAACTTTGTTGCACGACGACCATAGCTGATTGTAGATCACTAGCAGGATATTTTTACTATGGTCGCCCTTACAATGAAGTATGTCCGCATCATCCCGAAACCCTTGGGTGAAATCCTGAACCATTGCAACTATTTTCAGTCTAACTCGGACCTCTCCATATTTCTATGCGTGCTGTTTATTGAGACCGTGCATATCAACTATTTCTTTTTTCTTTTTGAAACATAACTGAGTATACAACGGTCAGGCCGGGTCGTTGCAAAACGGCATAGCCCCGTCCTCATTGCCATCTGAAAACACTTCAAAAGAACTGACGCTATTTCTAACACCAGAGTTTCTTCACTGGCATATGATCTAAAGAAAACAGTGAAGCATTCCGGTTTCACCACCACGCCGTGGCGACGCGCCGTCTGCGAAGAGTTGTTAGACATCGCAAAATATTCTTACACAAGCATGGCAGCGTTGGTTAGGGAGAGGCTTAGGGCGTGCTACTGTTTCTTACTAGTGGTTAGCAAGTGCTAAAACAAGCATGCTACACGCTCGAAATTGGCTTTGAAAGCAAAGAAACTCGGTTGCAGACAAAACTGCTCTTCTTACAAGCTCTGGGTGAGTAGAAGGGGTAAGAGGGTTGTTGAAGGTATAGGGCTGCGGGAAAGGAGAAAAAGACGGCGAAGCGTGGTCCAGCGGCTATTTTCTGCATCCCCCTTATGGCCGGCTCTATGTTTTGCAAAGCGGGGTTCGACCTTCGTGTGCCCAGCTGGAAGTTGAGTGGAGAAAACGGTTTGCTTTGCTGTACGGCGCTGTGAAATTGGCCCCCCGCGGACTCGTACGCTATCAATAGTATGAGAAAACGGGCAGGGGGCTTACCCCCGAACTGACTGGAGAGGCTTCCCCGGCCAAAGCCTTTGCAAGACGACGCTGAACGTTATTCGTTCTTGGGCCTTGGGTCGTAAAGGAACACAAAGGGGTTTGTCCTCCCTGAAGCTTAGGCTGGGTGTTCACGCCTCGGCTTCGACTTTGACGGCTCACTCAAGGAACGTAGAGCCAGATTTACGGGCAACTCGTTCTGAGGTTGGTCCTGTGAATAAATTTCGAAGCATTCTTTTTTTTTTTTCAGTTCCAGATAAATGTCATGATAGAATCAGGAGCACTGAAGAAGGAGGTCTTCTAGTTAAAAAAAAAAAAAAGAAAAAAAAAATGTCCGTGGAGAAATATCATAGCAAAATTGAAAACTTCATATCGTTAGGTTGGAAGACAATTGGATAGTACAAAAATACGAAACTTTAATTTTTTACGTCAGAAATAAAAAAAAAGTACTACAAAATGTCTGCACTCTTGTGCCCACTTAAATCTTGTGACTTGTATGCCGGTAGGAATGAAAACTGCCGGCTATGGTGCTTCCGTTGGAAATGTCTCAAACAGATATGGAGCGGAGGGGGGGGGGGGGGGGGGGGGGGGGGGGGGGGGGTTAAGCGGCATATTCTATGACATCTTGACTGTTCAGGCTAAGTTTGTGTCGTCCAATATGCTCATCTGTCATACTTGTGGAATTTGTGTTAAAGAAAGCGTAAATTCTGCTGTGTTATGGGACGGCATGTTTTGGCCAAACGAGATTTGAAATTATAGGCTTTGAGAGATGCCATATTTTCCACAAAGTTGACGAAGGGAAATGAAAGACTTATTAACACATAGTGACGAAGAAGCGAATTGGTTAAAAGCAGAAGGTACCAGTAAGACAACATGACAGGACGATGATTAAAACTGAAAAAAAAAAGGCACTCGCTGAGCTGTTATATTATGAAAATTGAAGAGAGAGTACTTATTTATGGGCACCTGACAGACAGAGCAGCGCTTGTGCAGAGATAAAATGCATATGAGTCTCACAAAAGGAGGCTTCCCGCTCTACATAAGTGCTGCTGCTTTAATCGCAATTATTTACGCTACATATTGTTAAGAAGGTAACGCAAACACTTGGCAACGACTGAAGTAGAGACACATATGATGATTGGAACGAGCGTTTTTGATTGAGGTGTGGTACAGCGAATATATAAAGGAAAATATGTGCATGCGTCAAGACGACGGGCAGTGCAGGCACGCACGTCCTGGAATAACATTTTATGCCAAAAAAAAGAATTGAGAAAAATATATTCAGCATCATAAATCTGCAAAGAGCTACTCACGCAGCAATGAGATAGCTTTTTGATACAGAAATCTATGGGAGAACCCAAGCCTTTACATTGACGCTGCTGCCATTTCGTGTTCTCAAAGTCTTGCAATACGTTCTCCAGACTTATGATTCTGAATGTTTTCCTCAATTTTTTTTTTTCAATAATCAAATTGTGATTGACTGATGTGTGTGCTTGTCCAGGCTGCCGTCTCTGAGCATGCTCATATTTTGCTTGATATATTCTCTATTTCATGGAAGCGAAAATTCAGGCGCCCATGTGCTGTGGGATGTCAGTGTTCGTTAAAGAACCCCAGGTGATCGAAATTTCCAGAGCCCGGCACTATGGCGTCTCTCATAGCCTGTGTCGCTTTTGGACGTTAAACCCCACTTAAAGCAAAGCAAAAACATTCTCTGTTTCACGTTTCAAATAGAAAATGCCTTGCCAATCGTCATACTTTCTTTCGTCGTCCAAATATTTGCTCTAATTCCTAATATGCAGAACCAAGTATAATAGCCTGACAGCACACCTTCTGATCTACTTTACAGCACGATGCAGCTTGACGTGGTTAAATTATAGCCAGAAACTGTTGTAACTTTGCAAAATTTAAGCAACGTATAAGGCCGACATGTTGTGACAAAGTTCATTGACCTAGAAACCTTCTGTCATCGCACGCTAAACCACCAAATACTGTGCGCCCGGATGAAGCAATCATTTTTTTTTGTGTGTGTGCGTATGTGAATGTATAACGACCTTAGGAGTTCATGGAGGACCTTATCTTAGCTCAAGAAAAGTCGTGTTGTTAGAGAGGGACAGGAACAGAGTTGTAAGCTTTATATTGAAGTATGAGCTTGTTAGAGAGGCACTAAAGACGGATTGGAGGTAATTAGTTGATTGCTACATATAGCCACTAAAATTTAGAGGATTGAGCGGAATTGCGGAAACCAAAGTGAAACACAGAACAGACTGATGGCTATCAATTACATTAGAGCAACAGCTGTCATGGAACAGGCAACAAGATTAGGGCCGCATAAAAATAAAGCGTGGGACGGCTGCTGATTAAGCGGAAGCCTGCTGTACAGGTATAAAAGAATGGCCATGTCTGCCACGCGACGTGGTACCGATTTGATAGGTTTAACAGCTCAAATGAGCTCAGCTGTGTCCTTTTCATTCATTCATTCATTCATTCATTCATTCATTCATTCATTCATTC
>JAJIZL010017327.1:961065-987179 GCA_023969395.1 Amblyomma maculatum | reverse complement strand
ATGCGAATAGGACATGGGTACTTTGAACATAGCAAATGTATGGACTGCGTTATTTGGAATGTGCGTCGAACGGCCTTAAGCTGTTTAAGGGCAGTGAGAGAGTCTGTGTAAAGATGAACTGCATTGAATGTAGGAACTGGTGGAAGGGAATGTATGGGATTGTAAATTGCTTGAAGTTCCAGTACCAGAGGGGTGCACGTATCCGCGGTATATGTCACGTGAGTGTTGAGATGCGGATGAGAGGGACTAACGTTGTGGTTGCAGATGCATCACTTATGGTAGCTCTAATGCTCGCTAGGTATAAAGTTGGGGCCAAGAACTTGGTCAGAGATTGTGCACGCTATAGCGAGCCATCCAAGGAAAATTTGTACATGTAGCGACACCTGCTTTTAAAATGAGCAAATATATAGTAGGACGAAGCAGGCAAATCGTCGGGCCATGGTGTGCTGGTCGGTGGTTGTGAGCTTTCTCTTTAGTGATATATGGTTTTAAGTGTAGCTTTAATGATCTGGAGAACTGCGGTTTCTGGAGATTGGCTTAAAAGAGCAACCTGATCCCCCTTTTCGGTGGAGGCGAAAAGTTTGGCGCCCATGTGCTGTTCGATGTCAGTACACGTTAAAGAATCCCAGATGGTCGAAATTTCTGGAGTCCTCCACTACAGCGTCTCTCATTGCCTGAGTTGCTTTGGGACGTTAAACCACAAAACCAAACCAAACCAAACCAGTTCTCTCCCCTCCGCCCGCACCACTGCCTAGTGGCTCGCCCACAATTAAGTCAGCGTATACAGTTCTGTCTGCGCCCCCTTATTCCACACCCCTCCCCTAAAGATAAAAGACACGGCTATGGCTCAGTGTCTAAGTTAGCAGCATACGTGCCTTAAAACAATCGCTCATATTGAAGCAGCTATAGCGCACTACGCGATATTTGCAATAGCCAAGTTGTTCTGAATTAGACGGAAGAAAATATATCAAATGACCAGCGATTAATTCGTGCATATGCTGAAACAAATGCTGCACCAATGGTTTCAGGGATACGTAAAAAACCAAACGTTAACGTGTAAATAATTTGAGAACAAAAAGCGGTGTAGTGCTCCTGAAGGGCCCTAACTTTTATTCAAAGCAAACAGCAAGTAAGCGAATCCATAGTTGGGAAGTTGTTTTCATGCACGGCTCCCTTACTGCGTCTGTTTAGAATTGTTGAGAAGTCACAAGGTGAGTTGCAATAGTTTATTGCAGGAAGAATTCACAGCACTGCAGTGCATACTGATTGAGGCATTATTTCACTCTTAGGTCTTCCGACAAATTTCTGCCTATCTGATATGTGGTTGATTGCCTTGGTTTGCCATCTAGCCGGTCACAGCATAGACACTAGAGTGCCACGCATGTACTTTAACTTAGCGCTTTGGAGAACTGAAAGCTTTACGAGCGTGCTTGGGTACAAACGAGACATGGTTCAACAGCGAGATTAACACGAACAGGCAGGGTAGAAGGGATACAGCAGCGCCGTGTCCTCTCACTTCTATCCTGTCTGTCCCTGTTAATCGCTCTTTTAAACCATGTCTCATTTGCTAGTCCTTTGTCGACTGAGACTTCCCGTTCCTCTCCCAATTGCCCACCAAGCTCACAAGCCACTTTAAACGGTCTGGTGCTCGAGCGCGAAGCTCGAGCTCACGCCGAGTTCTAATTCACACCTATCAACCCTCTCATAAACACTTAATATGAGTACCAGGTCACCAGGGCATCCCAGGGAGCGAGAGCGCACACGCCTCAGTCCGAGCATTTCTCCCCCGGACACCCAGTACGAATCTCGCGGAACTTCTTACCCCATTACTAACTTGCACTGAAATACGTCAGCACATAAGATTATATCGCCGGGTCTACCCTCCACGGGCTAAGATACTAGACAAAGTGGAGGAGCTACACTTCTGCAAGCTACAGACCAGGTCTTTCAACAACCTACGAAGACTACACGCAATGGATCCAGAGTCATTTCACTCAAAATGCGAATTCTGCGGGGAGAAGGCGGACCTGTATCATATGGTGTAGGCATTCCAGCGAAATCAGGCTGTGACTACCAGCCAACGCAGGAGGGGTGGTAGGCAGCTCTGACCAGATCGGACGCAAGGAGTAAAAACGAACTCGTCAAAAGAGCGCGCACAGCAGCCTACGCCGATGGGGTTCCAGTCGGATGACTCCAACCGCCACTACAACCTTGTAAACATTTTCATTAAACTATTTTCACCACCTAACAGTTGCCATTCACAACGCATTCGCCTCAGACGGCGCCAATGATAAAAGCGAATGAAGGAAACTATACGATAGTCGAAGTCAAGTTGTGAAGTACGATAAAGCTGCTCAAAAACTAGAAGCAGTACTACAGATATCTACTTTATTCGTCCAGCCCTATCAATACAGCTTTGGCGCCTTTCTTCTTTGTATGGCGAAGTGGAATCGATTGCCGATCAACCTTTTTATCGTAGCTGAGCACTTTTAAACGCCGCACCTTACCGCCGCTGTTTCGCTATATTTTATCCACGCTTCCGCGCCTACAGTCGCGGTAGCCGCAGTCGTCCTGCTAAGCCTAGTGGCGATACGGCCACTATAGCGGAGTTCGTGATAGACCAAAAACTCCGCCGCAAGTTCTCTGTTTCCACTTTTGCCATGATTTCTGTACTCCTATATGCGATCATAAATACTCTTATTTGTGCTCAGCGAACTACACACTGCGCACTCATGTCCATCTATGTTCTGTTTAAACGCAACAGAGCTAAGAGCTCATTTCTCCAGAAAATCAGGCGTTGGCGTTCTAAGCGTTGACGTCGTCAGGCGTCGTGTGGTGTTACCTACTAAACACCACACGCCATCGTTTGGCGTGTGGTGTTTAGTAGGTAACATGACAGGACACTGAGTGGCTGGTAGATTACATGACGTAATGACACCACGTGACATGGCCGATTTGGCAGGAGCTGTGGAATTTCATATATGTACAAAGTGACCTTTCATATAATATGGTATCCTTCGACCGAATGCAAACGACCATAGGGCAATTTTTTTAACCAACACCAGTACATTAGTGTAGTAAACCTCCAGCACCTCCAATGGGTTTTGCTACACTAGTGTAGCTGGCATAGAAAAATGCATGTACAATGTCGTCCATCGTCAGAACACGAAATGATGTCGTCTCTCTGTTTAAAGCCAAATTTCTGCTTACCCAGCCGCATGCCAAATCAAAGTTACTCTGCAAAGAGGGGCCTGAATGTCGGGCTTCGAGTGTGCTGGCGTTTGGTTTCGGTGCACAGCCGGGTAAGACGCACTGATGCTCCGAAGAGAGGGGCCACGTGCTAGTGTGTTCGTACTAAGAGTTGACGACCCTGTACGCGACCGAGGGTCCAAAGATGAGCCATGAGACGGGAGCAGTTGACTTTTTCGCGTCACACCCGTAAAGGCGAAGTTTAAGAGGCCCCCAAATTTTTCTTTCTATCTTAGTCATTCCGATTTTGTGCACGATAAAAAAATTGTTGCTATTGAATGTTGACTGTTCATACACAAGGTACTATAGGCAACTTAGCTCTAGGCGTGAAAAAGCAACAACAGATGGAAGGTTTCTTGAATTATGGTATAGTAGAAGTAAAATGAAATAGATAATCAGCTAGGACTTAATATGATCTGCCACAGCTTCCTCTTTTTTTTTTTTGCCTTTGTTAAGATGCATACGTAAGGCATGATAGGTCGGTTTTCATCAGACAAAGCTGCCGAAATAGGTGCAGACTGAAGGGCCAGGTTTGGCCTCCCCGCAGATTCTCAGAGCTTACGCAGGCGCCAAGTTAGTCGGCGGTGAGAGAGGCCGAGAACAGGACGAGAACATCACCGAGGCAAGAGAAGCACAATTCCCTGCGTTCTTGAAGGCCGTCCGATACAATGTGGTCTCCAGGGGCCAACTTCCGGCTATCCCTCTTCTGATCTGGGCTGGCTCAACTATCTTTAGCGCGTGGTCTACCGTCTGTTTTCTGAAGGGCATTCTTAGTTTCTGTCAGCACGAAGGGATGCTAAAGATGGGGCTGACGCAAGGTGCAAGATTTGATAATTATCTTTATTTCCGTGACGTGGGTGTAGAAAAAGTGAACAAAGAGTTTCACGCACTAAAATGCTCTCTCCCTCTCTCGCTTCTACCTGCTCTGGAAAAATAAACACACAAACTTGGCGGCATTCTCTCCACACCTTAACTGATCTTACCTCAGCAACACATTTGTTTACCGAGTGTCAATCAAGAGTGTTTGTTGTTGACAACAGACTACACGGAAGAAAACTGATGTAATATAGAAAGAAAATAGAAACGTTTGCTATTTTAATCGGCTGCTGTCCATGAGGGAACCTGTTTATAGCTTCACTTGATGACGCAATCACGTGACGGTGATCATGACGCACGGTGACGACGCTGGCCGTGGCAGTTTTATTGCCTAGAACCGGAGGCATCCTCTTTACACGAGCCGATTTAAAGTTTTAAAGCGTAAGCATTAAGTGGATATGTTTTCAAGGTCGTGTAACCAGATGTTTGTCGAATGGATTAAGTTCGAACGAAACGAGTTATAAGAAATCGAATGGTTGCACTAGATAGACGGTGGAAAAATGTCGTTGGGGAAAAAATTGGTGCATGCGGAGTTATTAGGTAAGTAATTAGAGCCAATTAAGTCAGTCAAACGTGGAAATAGGCAAAGGGGTAATGTCGACGTCTAAGGGGAGTCACGGGATACCAAACTTTCATGAAGTTTTACGTCATAGTGTGACGTCACAAACCGGAAGTCTACTTCTTCTTCCGTATCCTCCACAAAGAATGCTTACGCATTCCCGCAATGCGGCGGCCGCAGTGATCGCAAACGTTTCTTAACGCAGTGTTTAATTCAGTAATATTAAACGTCATTTCATGCGTTTAACGCATGCGCTGTGCACGAAAGTATGGTTGCATACGGAGCACAGTGTTCTGGTTGCAATATTGAAATATTCTGATTGCATGCAGGGCACAAAGTAAAAATGCTATAAAGCTCTTTTAGGGCTATTTAGGCATTATGTCTTTGTGAAAGAGGGTCACTGAGAATGAGCATGTTTAAGGGTAATACATACTGCAGGTCGATGTACAACGATATCCATCGGTAGTTCAGTGTTGAGTGCTAGTGAATATATCTTACACTTAGCGTTGTAGCGGATGACGCTATAACGTACCCTCGGATTTTGCGTGTAACGAGATATCTGACCTTTGTCTCACTGGGACACCTTGGCACCTCCAGTGTTCTGCGGGAACAACCATCCAAAGTAAACTTTCCATACTGTATTAATTTCGCTTAAATGTCAATACATTCGCCGAGCCGACATTGCAGAGCAATAGCTTCAATGAACCGTTAGGCTTTATAGTTATGTTTTTGAGGATTGAGCTCAAAGCTGTTGGTACTTTCTCTCAAAGTACTGGGTTGAGCACGGGGATTTGGAAGAGGAATCATACTTGCGCTGGGATGCCCTTCATTGTAAACAAGTTAGCATTTATTTAGTCTGCGTAGTTTTATTTTAAATACTCATTAATTAACTTTAACTCATTGACGGAGATTTGGTTATATCCGAAGTAAAACTCAGAGTTTCTTCTTTCCTTTTAAGTAACACTGAGTAGCTCTGTGTCAGTATGGGCACCTCGGGGAGGGGCCAATGAATTGGCGAACTTTAGTACGTATCTTTTGTGGCCACATGACCAAGGCTGCCTACGGTCATGTAAGCCATCAAGTTTTCGCAGATAAATGTGGCCTAAATATTGTCCGCAGCTTTTTCTGTTACTGTACCCTCGAACGTTCTGGCGTGTTTTTTGCATGGCTACAAATTGGCACACGAAAATAGAATTAACACTTTCCGTTTCAGCCGTGAGCCGTCCGGCCAGAACGTATGGCTGGAACGAGAGGATAAACAAACTTGCAGCGGCTGGCGTGAAAGTAAACAAACATCGAAACCCAAGGTCATCTCTGCCAAGAGCGCTTGGGGCGGTAAAAGTTATGTTCTAGTGGAAATTCCCCTCAAGTTGCAATGCAGGAAGTGACATTTTTTTTTACATCTTCACGTATATCTTCACGGTGGGAGTGTGTTTGTGTTGCCAGCCTGCCAAGGAATGCTTAGAAAGCAGCTTTCTTGGATGCTGAGCGTTTGAAAGCTGGGCTAGCGACGCACGATGCGAGCCTGCTACTTTGGATGAGTTCTCACGCATCTCCAGATGTCGCTTTTGAGAGTGTTTAGAGGAGGAGGAAATGAGGAGGAAAGTCAGGGAGGTTAACCCGTAAAAGAAACCGGTTTGCTACCCTGCACTGGCGGAAAGGGGTGAGTGGATATAAAAGTTGTAAAAGAGGGATGGGTGAAGTTAGTACAGTCACATCACAGACATGTCACATCGCATCACGTCACAGTCATATCATGTAACGTAACAGCAAAATCATAGCCTTTCGATTAGGACTGTGCTTTTCGTAAAGCGGAGCAGTGCCTGGGAGGCCTTCACCGCAGACGATCGCCATGGCCAGGGACGTAAAATTTTAATTTCAGTCAATGGGAAATTTTCATAAAAACTGTATGTTCACGCCTCCCTCCTCCCTTCTGAGTTGAAATTGTCGACGTTTATACAAGACTTGAGATTTCGGAGTAAAGCTTGGCAGAACTAAAACGTGTTCCGATCTCCAATGTCTGCTCCAAACACATATAAATCAAGCTTAGTCTCACTTTTCTCCAGATATTTTAGTTTGCATTTGAAAACCAACCGCAGTTTGCTCACTGGAAGAAATAGCAGAGAAAATGGAGATTTTGTATTTATTATGCTATAAACATGTGTACAGAATGAGATTCCTGGCTACCAATGATGAGAGTAGATGTACATACATAGCGCTATAGGCATAAATGAAAACCAAAATTTTAAGCAAGGGTTGTCATTCACAAAGATAGATTCACGAATGTTTTCACATGGCACGGTTGTGGGAAAAGTCAACCTGTTCATAAGTACAGTTAGTCGTTTAACCTTATTAAGCGCTGTTTTCTAGAAAATAGGAATTGAATTGTGCAAGAAAAAAAAAAGCACAATGCTCTCGTTGTGATTTCTTGACAGTCTGTGAGAAAGAAAGGTCTTTGAGCTATTTACGCTGATAGATGCGTAAGGGTTTGGCTTGTGGGTTTTAACGTCCCAAAGCAACTCAGAATATTAGAGAGGCCGTAGTGGAGGGCTCTGGAAATATCGACCACCAAGGGTCTTTAACGTGCACTGACATCGCACAGAACACGGGTGCCTAGCTTTTGGCACCCATTGAAAAGCGGCCGCTGCGGTCGGGATTCGATGGATTCGAGCCCGCATCCTTGGGCAGAGTAGTCGAGCGCCCTAACCACTGCACCACCAGGGAGGGCACATGCGTAAGTGAACATTTTCTTCGTTGAATGGCGGTGCAGTATCAAGAAGTTCTCCGTTTAGTCGGTGAGCTATCTGGGAATATAGCGCCACCGTGCGCCAATATTTAAAAGCCTAGAAGAAGGCTGCAATCAAGTTTCAAAAGTAGTTTCCGGACACCTCCAAATTCAGTACCGCGATTCCGAGATTGTGAGTGAGCAAAGAAAGAAGAAAGGACCATGTCTGTCCTAAACCATTGTGATCGCAGAAAACCGGGAGAAAAGAGCGAGGGAAATAATTGATCTTCAGAAGATATTAAAAAGGGAAAATCAGCACCCCTTTGTTAGCACTGTTACAAAAATAGCTGCGTCTTATGGCAATTGATTGTAATTGCTGTTATTGTCGCGATTTATTCTTTTTTGTTCTTGTGTTATATGTCCGCCCGCACCGACGTCATCTGGGTATATTCATAATTTTTATTATTCTTATTGAGGAAGAAGAAGCAATAGGACCTTTGCGTTGTTAGCGCTGCATTCATCGATCTACTTGTCTTCTGGGCCCGTCTGTGTTTCCGTTGTTCCTTACAAGATGTTTAAGAAACCAGCCCGCAAGAACATCTAACCGCAATATTTGCTGACTAGTGAGGGTAACCAATGTGTCTTTGTTCGAGCTATATCTCAAGTATGCTTTGAAGTAAGCGCGGTAATAGATCACGGAAAGAGAGCATAGATACCACTTTTGCTTATTTAATAAAATAAAAAGCAGAGACAATTCTAATTTGCTCTCTACGGCTCACGAATTCCGAGAAACGTACTCGAGTCGGCGAAAAAGAAAAGCCGATACTGTATGATCTGTCGCCGTTAGAGCAGAGAGCAGCAAAGTAAAAAAAGAATGAGTCTGAACATAACAAGTCTTTACTCAAGAGCCGAGAAGGTCTTGTTTCTTCCCATGGTAAGGCAGGCATGAGGCGCCCGCATGTGAAAGAGTAATTCACGCTCCGTCGAACATAGCTCACCGGTAGAAACTTCTCGGAATTCCCGCGCTTAATGCTAGGATGCAAAAACAGGACCGTTCGCCCACTCGCTGGCTTAGTTTTACACCACGGCTCCCTTTTAAGGCGCCGCCGTCAGGAACAGCTTGGACCAGAAAGAGACGCCCCGTGTTCAGCGTTCGGGTACAGAGTTTTCAGCTAAATGCCAATGGTCGTGCAAGTTGCGAGCAGGCCTGGCAAGTAGAATGGGTGCTGCTTCTGTGCACGGTGTGTAAGCCTATGCAACTAACCGCTGCCTCGTCTTGTGCGAAATCTTATGCAAATATGCCCTTTACTTTCTGAACAGTACACTCATTCAGGGGCTAGCCCTCCTGCTCCAATTGCTCCATTCCGCTCCTGAACCAGATTTGCTGCTGCATCCAGATGCAAATAGCCAAAAATATAATAAATTGATCTAAAATGCTCAAAATGAATATTTCGGATCGTGATGATGATAATCCCAGGTCTCTACAGAGGCCAAGATGACCGAAGAAGTGCTTATGGATAGGCCCCGGATCGATATAACGCAGAGCGGAGCTTATTCATCGAATATGCGTCTGCCATTTAATGTCTCTACTTCATGTAAGTCCTTACGAAGCTGTTTTAGTGCGAACAAAAAAATGTGGAGTGCTGACACCGAAACAGCGCTGCTCAATTGAAGGCTTGAGAGTGGAGAGATTTGAAGACCCATTCAAGCTCTTCGGAGCTCTGAAGGCATATTTTCATTCTCAATACGTGGTACTTTGCCTAGAGCGCGGTAATTTAGTGGCGACTGGTGGTAGAATTTGCTGAAAAGAAAATGTTAATAAGAGTGGTATTCTTGAGAAGTACCGCTGAGCTTGTCATCAGGTTTCGGTCAATTGTTTCAGAGCGAAAGACTACTGATGCGCGATGTCTATTCTGCACTGCATGGTTTGAAGAAGTTCCCGGCTCGCTTTGTGAGGCATCAGGTATGTTCTCACTTGTAGAGTTTAGAGCTCAGCTTCTGCATGTTGCTGCATCAGAATGACTAAATAAAGTTTTTGAGATACGGGAAGACACTGAAGTAGCAGAGTTGGAGGGGTCAAGAAAAAAAAAAAAAAAAGCTTGCACGGTTTTTGTGTAGGCATTTCATTATCCTGCGGAAAAAGCATAGGCTGAACAAATTTATGCTGACAGCAAACTGGTGTACCAAGTACGCTTTCTTAATTCATCAAATGACCTCCACTGGCGACAAACTTTTGATCTGTTAAGTATGTGCTGCTCATTCGCTGCAAGTTTTCACGAGTGATCTGGTAGCAATTCCCGTTAACGTGCGGCATTTCCTGCATTATCATATAGCACTGAATGAGGTCTATCTGTCCCTTTTAGTGTTGACAGCTATATGGTCTGTGTACGTACGCAGGAAAAACGAGGTGATAAGTATTCTCTGCTCTCAATTTGCTTACAACGTGCTTCAAAATACATTTTGTTGTTTGCGTGCGATGTTTAGCAGTGGCAGAGTTGTGTACAGCACACATTTCTGCCCTTTGCAATCGATTTATTTCTGGAAAGAACTGCCTGCTGGTCTTTGGGGTCAACTTTAACTTCTCTTATTTACCTGACGAAAATCTGAAAATGCTAATCTTTGTAAAATCCTGCCTGTCTATCCCCTTTTCCCCTTTTGAAATTCTTTCATGCTGTACGCACACGAAGAACAAATTTATGCAAAGCCCTGCAAATGATTTTTCGCTGGATCTCGTTATTGAGCATGTAAATTGCTACACATTTTGCATTCCAAATGAAATCAAAGCAGTTTATTCGAACAGTAGGAGACTTTTTTGCTTCGTGAACACAAAACCCTAAAAAATGATTATTGAGGGCAATGCACTTTAAAGGAGAGCTGTAGGGCTTTTGTTATTTTTGAAGGAGGTGCAAAACTTGCAGTTTTCAGTTAAAATTTACGCAACGCAGAGGTAAATTATGTGGGGACCCAAGTGTAAGGTAATAATGAGCAGCACTTCGTCGAAGTTCGAGTGGCTGTATAAAAGAGACAGGCGACGAAGTTGGTCACTTCAAATTATTTCTTCGAAATCCTAGAAACTCCCTCTCCGCAATACCGTAGGACTCAAGGCCTTGACGTTGAGTGTTTATTGGGAAAAGATATGCAAAAGCGACGTTAATAATATCGATTACATCATACTGGATGCTGATACTAAGGTGTAAACTATGGTGTCGTTACAAAGTTTCATCGAATTGCTGTACTTCCTGTGGTCAAGTAACACCTCTGCTAAACGTCAACAATATTCGTTGATAAATACCATATTTACCAAATGTAGCCAGACTTCATGGTTTGGTTTTTCATATTGTAGCGAGGCGCTTATCGAACACTTCATACTCTAAATGACCTCTTGGAAAGGAGAAGTCTCGTCCTTAGCTTTCAAGATCTTTATTGCTTTTTGGGTGCGTTAAGGGTTCAGCTAAAGAACTGCCCATTACAAGGCAACTCCGTCCGGCAAAAGGAATAATAGTTTAAGCTCTCTTGCCTAGAGATTTACGACGACGCCTTGGAATGAGATATTCGTGAATGAAAGTTTTATCTCACTGGCAGTAGTAGCCTGAGAACTCCATCAAAATGAATGCCTTGAATGTGCAATTCAACATGTCTTCGCCGATAACGCTTGGTCGCCTGCAGGCTCAGGCCAGCAAAGTACGGAAAGTTGAGCTGCCTGGACTGGCACGTGTGATCATTGTAAAAGCCTTTCCCACTTTGACTAAAACATTCGTTTTGAGCCAGATAGCTACAGAAGTGCCCGAGCGGAAGTCAGTACACTTAACGTAAGTTCGATTGCTTGTGGCGGAAGGCTTTGTGGTTGGTTCCTGATACGGCACTCTGCGTTGCGAAAAAAGCTACGATGATGTTTCCTTCTTACCGGATTAAGAAGCAATGAAATATCTCGCAACGTTGATTTCAGAATCACTTTTCAGACCTGTATTCTGTGTACAGACTCACTATAACGTCAATGTTGAAGGTGATAGCGATGGGCCAA
Organism: Amblyomma maculatum; assembly: GCA_023969395.1. NCBI lineage: Eukaryota > Metazoa > Arthropoda > Arachnida > Ixodida > Ixodidae > Amblyomma > Amblyomma maculatum. The sequence goes on along the minus strand of JAJIZL010017327.1, from coordinate 975,749 downwards.
TGAAATATTGGTTACTTGTGCGATAGATGAGATCGTTTCCTGGTGGGTGTACTTGTCAGCCAGAGTACTTGACAGATATATTGGAAGAGGTAAGTGATAAATAAGGGAGAAAGGTTTACTGGCGGCGTATTTGCAAGGATGCTTTTTATCGTTATGTTTATGAATTACAATAACAGTGAGTAAAGGCTCCGAGAGGAGGTAAAGACTATGAAGCAATGAATAAAGAACAAAGTATAGGTTCATGTGTAAATATTTTCTTCATGGCACCTGTGGTTGGTACTGCAATACCGCAATAACAGTGAATAAAAGCTCCAAGAACAAAACACTATCAAGTAAGGAAGAAATGACAAAGTATACGTCCACGTGTAAATAGTTTTCTTCATGGCATCTGTGGTTGGTACAGCAATACTGTGCGGGAGAGCAACGACCCGTAGTGTCCCCGTAGGCTGAGCGATAGTCTAAGACGTCAGCGCCGTCTACGCACGCTTGGTGGTCGTGCATACCTGGCTGAATCCTACCCCAGCTGTGCACATACGCACATCTCTCTGCAACTGCCGACCTCATATATACGCATCTAACACATCTAGCGAACGCGTAGGCGCGAATCGAGCAAAGCTACGCTGTCGGGGACGAACTAGGACGACGGTCGGTTGCCTAGCAGTAAACGAATTATGGCTGGCTGCCTTCTAGCGAAACGACCACAATGCCCAAGGGAACCCTTCGTGCCGCATGTATGCCCACGCACGCACACGCTTCTGTGGACAAGTTTGGGAATAAGGCTGACCACAGTTACCACAAGTTTCTTTGTTTTCTTCGAGGCCTTCTTTAGGACACGTTCACAGCATACTTTAGTGCATGCGTGTCCGGCGAACGCATCGTAGGGTGGAAGACTAGCGCATGTGGTCGTATAGAGTCTGTAGTTATTCCTTCTCTGTCCGGAAGTGTCGCATGCTCGGCCATGCTGTGTCGCTGTGTGTTTAGTTAGCTTTCGTTTATCGTTTTGGTATTCAGGACTTTCTGGGGCGAGAACAAACTTAATTTCTGTACCCTATGGGGACGAATTACCCTCTTTTTTCTTCTTTCTGCTCGCTGTGTTGACTATCGAAGAGAGCAGCCGGAGATTGAAGTAGAAGTGAGATGAGCTGGAGAAAAAACGCTCTCGCCGAAAGCGTCGAAAGATACCCCCACGATAGTCGACAAACTTAGTTTTGCTTTGTATCTACTCAATGAAATTGGTGTGTGCTGATAGGTTCATTAAAAGCTAATAAAGAGGAAAGTTTCGTGTTTCTACGCTCAAAGTACTTATTTTGGTTTACTCATAACATACGTGCATTTTGTTTTATCTGCTGAAAGAAGAAGAAGAAAAACTGCAACCAGATACTCAGTCGCATGAAGCATGACGAACGAAACCACGCGAAGATCGTTGACAGACATCTGTAATGAGATGTGCTCAGAGCACGACGAAGGAGAGCGCAGAACATGGACATGCACCGGTAATGATACGCGCACACCACTAAGCGTCTCATTACGAGTGCACGTTCATTTTCTGCGCTCTACTACGTTATGCAGTGCTTATGCAGGGCCATATAGTACGACACATCAGGAAATACTTCGCTCCAGAAAGTATACGGAACGTGGACCAAACTGAATACATTGTTCTTGATAGGTGCGATAGTTCAAGAAAATAACTTCATTCAGAGTAGAACGTTATGTTCCTGTACCAATCAATAAATCGTGAGGTGCACTAAGGCATTTATACTGAGTAGTTTTGTTGGCACAGGCTGCCTAGTACTTCAGTGAAAGTTCATGTCCAAGCGCTTTAAACTGAGGTGAAATGATAATGTAAATTAACGCTTAATGCTATAGCCTGGAGATACTTGACCTGAAGTGAATTTGCGCATAATACATTGCAGCCTAAAGATAAAAGAAATGTGGACTAAGTTAGTAAGTACACAATCGTAAGACTAGATTTAGTGCAAGGCAGCAGAAAACCACATGTGCTATAAACTGTAAAAATAATTTGTGCTTTGGAAACAAAGAAACAATGACGAAGATATATGTTATAGAAGATACCGTTCATGTAATCACATAAAAGTGAGGCATGAAACAGCGTGCTGATATTCGATACCTTAACACATTTGCGAGAGAAGTATTCTACGGTGCTTCTCAAACGATAGCATCCACCTGGCTCCCCTAAAGTGCCCCACAAATATAGTGGCATCGCCTGACAGCTAAGAAAAAGCGCCAACCTTATGACCACTTTCTAGAAGTTGTGCTAAAAGTTCAGATATTCTATGCCATTTAAGCACATAAAAAATATATTTTTTTTGGCATGAAGTGGGAGAGTTTGTGTCGAAATTTCTAATGAGCTTTGCACGTAATGTGCCTTAGTATGCATGAAGCAGAGAGAGAGAGAGAGAGAGAGAGAGAGAGAGAGGAACGATTTTACTGTGAGACGACGGCATAATTGCTGAGCCCTTCAGAGGAAGCATTCAATACCTTCACTGCATGAGCAACAGCGGTTCTCGTAGCTCTTTTATATTAAACCGCGTTCGCAACGTTTCACCTTACGTCACGTTTACTTTTGCGATTGCACAATTGTGCGCTGCGGATGGCATTTGCCTGGAAATAATAAGATGCCCATCGAATAGTGATCAGCGAAGCTAGACGAACGATGAGAGAGGTAGATCAGACAGACAATACATAGACAGACCAGATTTATAAATAGAGAGACAAAGGTGGAGGTCGCTTGGTTGCTTCACTGATCGTTTACTCGGTGAATGGCTTGATCGATTTTCGAGGTTCTGTCTTTTCAGTAAACATAGGATGTCATAGTATAGAGAGAGAGAAGCAAGCACATCTCATGGACAATCAATTTCGAAGACTTTGAGGCGTCTGCGACTGCTCGCGTGCTCCACTACAAAAATGGAAGGCAGATCACGAGAAATATTTGTCCTCTCAGATCTTTCTCTCGCGACTCAACAAAAGCCCTCGACTTGACTTCGAAACGAGCTCTTCATTTCTTCACATTGATATTGATTCACCCGATTTGGTCTCATCCCGTAATTTGCTTCGCATCTCAATGACATATTAGAGCTTCAGTGACATCCTAAGCGTGGCCATTTTTAAGCTTAGACCTCGTGCCCCCCGTCGCCAATTTTGGTTTTACTGGCTAGCGCAGTATTTTTCATCAAGGATAATAATTTTCGGCTATAAGTTTGCTTGTTCAGCGTCTCTCCTAAAAAAAAAAAAAAAAAAAAAAAAAAAGCAATATCGCTGTGTCGACGAAATTTCGTGTCGTTACTTGATCCATGTTAAAAGAGCGTATTATACTACCAAACTCGTCGGCAGCTAACACCACGACACTCCCACGCGTGCAATACAGTTAAAAAAAAATTCCAGTAATTTCTTGCGAGCATCTGTCTACAGCCTTTAAGACTGCTGTGCCTCTCGTTCTCGTCAGAAGACGGTTCTATAGCCGCCTCACTGTGAAGGTGAAATTCTGTGCCCTTACTTTATTCGTCTTGAAAGATCGAACTATATTTCCAAATTATTTCCGCGACTAGCACTCTAAGAATCCCACGCGCTCAATATTTGCCAAGAAAGATAATTGCTTAACATTTTACCGAAAGCCTTACATTACTTATCGTTTCTGAGTCTCCTTCACATCGCTTCGGTGCCGCTAGTCAAACATAACGCAAGGCACGTCCAACATTTCTTTCCTTTACACACGCGATCTAGCATTAGTAAACGCGATTACACGTGCTGGGCGGCAAGTGCACCCTTCCGCAAGTTTCTCGAGGTTGAATACTAGCTATGGAATGTTGTTACCGAGAGTCCGAAAGGGTGAGATCGATACCGAAAGCGCAAAAAAAAAAAGATCTTTGAATTTTTTGCCGCTCTTTTTCAAAGGACAGCTGGTTCCCGACCGTCGATCGGATGCGTCGTCTTGGTGCAAAAAAAAGCTTTCGGCGAGAGGACATATTTATTGATCTAGTTTCGCAAACTTGCGAGGCCTTGGAGGTTCGGAAATGGAAGGGGTGATTACGCTGGTGCGAATCTGTAGTTTTGAAAACCTCATATCTAATGACAGTTCTCTCATCGAGCAGCTCATGGCCGCTTCTCAGTGCAGTCTAAGCCGGAAACAACATTTTATTAATTCATTTTTGTACCCTCAGCGTCAAAGGTTGCCGCTAATGGCTTTGGTACAGAAGAGAAGCTGGTTAGACTTTACGTATGCTCCCAAGGAGGACAGGGCTGAGAAATAGCTTTGGTATTAGCTTTGACCCCTGCGCAATAGAAATGGTTTCTGTAAAATAGTTTACCTTTAGACTATGCGAGAAGAAAGGCATTCTGCCAGTGCAATTAACCCCCCCCCCCCCCAGGATGCTGCGCGTTATACCTTGAAACAATGAAGGTTACGCAACGACATTGTGGCAAGGTTAAATTCACTTACGAAAGGACAATATTGCTGAAATTTTTGTAATAATAATGACACGGTTGTGATCGCAAATGATGAAAAGAACAGATTAAACGGTCGTAGTAGGTTTTCATGACTTCTAAAGTCACTAAAAGGTGTTTGTTTGTATGTGTAAAATAGTTTGGAATGTATCGGCGTTTCACAAAGTATAATTTTCCGCGAAGGTAAAGCAGTGGAGAAATTTCAAAGTAAATGCTTTATTATAAAGTTAACGTCGCTAACAGTGAATACTAGCCACGTTCACTTTCGTCAAGTTATGAACGCCTATGATCTTACCCTAATAAAGTGAATCGAGATGAATTTCGGTCAAATATAAATGAAGAGGTAATACTATTATTGGAACTGCGCATAGATATATACTTTTGACATTAATTAATACAACGCCAATCGCTCTCGTTTTGACTGACCCAGGCAGTTAGAGTTTTGTAATGTGACATTTTAAGGGATCCCTTGTACATTGATTCTGGTAGTATTTCGACCCAACAAGACGAGCGTGTTCTATTTAACGATCCTTTTGCACCGACGGGCCTTTAGCTAAGGTAAACTAGCTTAACTGCGTGCTTATCTAAACAATACCACGTCCCAAGTCAGCGAAGCTAGGCATTCCTTTTGGGTCAAGTGAGCAAGGCAAACTCAAAAAAGAAGGCATGGCTGTGCATTGCTGTTTGAACTCAAACTACAACCGGACTGTGGGGATTTTTCGAATGACGTGTAAAGAACGCCAGCTGCCGTTTCATTTGCATTCCTCAGCTCCAGTCTTTGGGAATGCACTGGTGACAGAATCCCGAGCATCACAATTCATTATCCCAATACTGGCGCTGATTTAGCAATGTCTGTCCCAACACCGGATCAGTGCATTACCAACATAATACTAACATTGAACCGATGGTTCGTGCCGCTGGGGATGGCTTTCCCGTTAATTGTTCACTGGGTAGGCTATAAGCTGCCGTGGGTCTACAATGCATACATTGCGGATTCTACCAGTGAGGAGCACGATGGCTTATTCATGAGCTACAGACGTTTCACCAGCTGCTTAAAACTCTACGCGTGCACTAAAACATGACACTCACACCGAATTTAGTCTCGTAAGGACCAAGCCACGAATTCGTTTTTGTTCTGTACATCGAGCTTTATACTGAAAGCAGACATCGATAATTGCGTTAGCCTGACGACCGTAAGCTCCGCAATGTATGATCATGCCCCGCTGGTGCCCAAAGCCAGCGTATCAAGGCAAACGCCTTACTTGCCTCTTGGAGTGAGCAACAAGCGTAAACAAAACAGGAAGTGGCATCAAAAACATTGCGAGATTTCGCGTGGGAATTATGGCGCGACCAATTTTCGTGCCCCATTCCGGCGGCGTCATATCTTTTTGGTTTCCATTTATCATCAATATGCTAGTCAATTTGAAGGCTACTTTGCGATATGGAGTCAAACCGACTACATGTGTTAATTATTAGGGTATATGTGTATTGAAGAGTGGACAGACTGCGCTTTTCGTTTATCCACAAACCAAACCAATTTAAGACGTTTAGCACTTTGCTAGATTCTGTGTCCACCACTCAAGGCTAACCATGACAAGCATAACCACATCGAACCCCGTCTTAATCGGTTTAAGCGGGGTTAATCTCCGGTTAAGTTTTGAAATTTCGTTGCATATCGGACCAAACCAAGTGTTTTAAGTCGTTCCAGAGCCTTCCACCGTTGCCTCCAACGCCGCAAACAGCGCAATATAAGATGTACCAAATCATCTAATACTTTATTGAGAGAACACGTGAGTTCTATTAGCACCTGTATTAAACTAGTGAGAACCCACACCTAGCTAATATGCACAGAGGTTGAGAAAGCTTTTATTACATGAACCATGTTAGTGCCATACTACGAGAGATAACTTAAGAAGGACGAAGTGAACAAAATTTAACTACGTTTAGGATAGGAAGCGATACGCTGGAAGTATTGACGCAATACGTTTACTCAGGAAAGGCAATAATCGGCGCTCTGGGCCACATCAGTGAAATAACAAGAATAATAATATTTCTGCGGAGTGCTTTTAGCAAGCGCTCTGAGATCATGAATGACAGTTTACCGGTATACCTAACGAATGCACGTAATAGCTGCATTTTACCTAGACTACCTTATGAGGCGGAAACGTGTAGAAACGGGTTCAACATGAATTGAGGAGAACAAATTCGGGTGCGGGACGGAGAATGATAGTCGTAACGTTAGCAGACAGGAAGCGGGCAGAGTGAGTCTGAGAAGTAAATCGAGTCAATGACATTCTTGTAGAAATCAAGAAGAAAGGCAAACAGGCAGGCCGTGCAATGGGAAAGCAAATGACAGAAGGCTGCTAAGGGTAACTGAATGTATACGAATACATGGCGAGGAGAAGAGAGAGAGAGGGAAAGAGAGGATCAGAACATTAGAAAGTCAAGTGGAATACAAAATTAGGAAGTCTGCGGTGGTCAAGTGGATGCAGTTAGCACAGGACTGGGTTATTTGGAGGGCAGTCCGCCTGATGATTATCATAGTGATGGGAGAGGTCGTCGTTGTGCAGATGTTTCGTTAGGCGTCTGGTTATGGTGATGTAGTTCCTTGGCACAGCTTAACACGTTATAGAATTCTGAGCTGTCGACTGGTTGCTCTTAGCCAGTGGTAGCCAGAACAGTTCTCAGGTAGATGCAAACTATGTCAGGATAATAAGGCGGATCTGGTAGATATGATACGGACGTGTCCAGAAATCGAAAATATCAATCAAGCGACAAAAGACAGAAGAATTCTGGAAGACTGCTGTTGAGCTCACACCATGAATATCAGCTAGATGTAATCCGCCTGGCCGAACACGCCGCCCGGGTCCAAGAAATCTAGGCCGCCATCTAGGTATTTCAAGTATAGCAAAAAAACTTTTCAAACAGTACACATTGTACAGTAGCGAGACATATATCCACATGCTTTTGTTCTAAGGAATATTTGTGTGAACCCTTCAAGAACTGTGTAGACGTGACATACGGTAGCGGCTAACATATCACATGACGCAAAAAAAATAAAAAATGCATGTGACATATTATAAATGGATATCGTTACAGCATTACTTTTAATTTCGCACTCCAAGAAACCTCGCTATGTTGGTAAGGGAGAGCTTATTATTCGACAGCGCAGGGACATATTGATTGAGAAATTCAGGAACTGCAGAAACGCAGGTGGGATACCGTTTAATCCATTGAATAGCAAGGGCGAAGCTGCTCAGTATAATCGCTTTACATACCTATATTTGCTTTTTTTATGCATACTGGCTTTCGCAACATTTCGGTTTCTTTTCAGTACTGACATGCAGCTGTTTTATACCAATGTCTTGCAAATGCGGTGCTTTTAGACTTTTTTTTGTTAACGACAAAATACGCATTTGTTCTTGCCCGCATTTATTCTTGAGTGCCTTCGCGCTGCTGAATAATGAACAAAATGCGTGTCGATGGAGTCTGGCGACCTTTCTTTCTTCACTCTGGATCAAAATGCCGTGAGAGCGATGTTTTTTCTGGTGACCCCGTAGCAAGAGTACGTCCCATGTTACTGCGAAAACAGCGATGCATGCATAATTTACCTTCTCCAACAGCGAGCAGAGTGAAAGTAGCGTCACTTGGCGGACCCGAACCCCCTGTTTGTTTTTTTTCCCTGCCGAGCAAGCAGCATCGTCATCCATCGAGCGCCATGAAAGAGTCATGAAGTCCTTCTCCGGCTATCTCATGGGGACAAACAACACGGTAATCGCCTTCGTCCGACGTTTAAGAAAATAAGGAGAGATAAAAGCGACAACACGAGGCCGCACGTCAGCACAACAGGCGGAGGATCCGCCTGCGAGGCACCGATGCATTGTAGCCAAATCCGCGAGGAAAGGCCGAGGGTGACGCGTTACGGTGAACTCGTAAAAATGGTCGCCGCGTCTGAGCATCCCCTTCATCGTGCTACCTATTTTCTGCGTTGTAGTGCAGTTTAAAAAGAAACCAAGTCGAAAAAAAACTACAGAACTGTGTTAAAAATACGACAAAATATCCTGTAGTTCTGTCGTAACCAACAGATTTTTCTGTAATTCTGTAGTACTTTTCTGTAGTTCTGTATTTTTTCTATAGTTTATTTTTGTTGTCTGTAGTTCTGTAGCACTTTTCTTTTGTAACTACAGAAATTTTTGATGTTACTACAGAATGTTCTGTTGTCACATCAGGCTTCCCGTCAGAAACCGCACAGAAAGTCTGTCGTAACATCAAAAAATTTTCTGTAGTTTTTTCCGACTGGGAATGGGGCAAAAAAGAGAAACCTTACAGCAAATCCCGACATTTTTCAATCAAAAGAAACAATGGAGTGACAGTTTACAAAGGTTAGGGAGGTTTTGGAAACTGGTGTGAAATAAAATCCGTCCGCACTATTTAGGGGTAGTAACCGATGACGAGAGCGCATATTTTTGGCACCGTACACTGCAACGTTGTTTTAAAGAGTTAGCGTTGGCACAGACACACATACAAAAAGGAATTGCAGGAGTTTAACATGGCTGAATCTGGTTAAACGTGGTCTAACTTGGTAGATGGTAAGTGGAGTTGACGTTGATGCTGTCTTCTCGCCGCCATCTGACAGAGGTGCGCACTTGAACGGGACAGTTATGCAGGTTGCCCAAAGTGCCAGGAGTAAATAGATAAAAAGAGCCACTTTGCCAAGTCGCATGAACTTGCCTGCATGGCCGAGGTTCAAAGCACCTAACTCGGTATCCAAGGTCCATGGAAGGCCGGAATATGATTTTACTCTCCAATCTTAACGGCGAAGCCGAAGTTGGCAGCGCCTGTCGTTTTGACGACACAGTTAATGATGAGCCAGTTAGACTCGTTGAGTATTGTGTGTTCGCGCATTAAAATGACTCACAAGTAAAGCTTAACCTAAGCAAACGAGATTGAGCTGACGTGGTAAAATATTCCAAGGGTAAAGTTGTGGTGATGCTTCAATGGGTTGGCTTGTTTTTATGAAGAAACGTGGCACCATTTGACTATGAATGAAATAATAGTGTGACGTGCAAAATCTCACATCTGTCTGTAGCCTCGGATAGGTTTGCCTTTAACCTACAAAAGTTTCACCCACAAGTTGCCTTCCCACCTTGATTCCTGCCACCACCCAGTCGAAAAGAAATACAGAAATGTGTCAAAAATACAACAAAATATTCTGCAGTTCTGTCATAACCATCAGATTTTTCTGTAGTTCTGTAGTTGTTCTGTAGTATATTTCTGTTTTCTGTAGTTCTGTAGCACTTTTCTGCTGTAACTACAGAAATTTCTGATGTTACTACAGATGTTCTGTTGTCAAAACAAGTTTCCTGTTAAAAACCGCGCAGAAATTCTGTCGTAACATCAGAAAATGTTCTGTAGTGTTTTTCGACTGGGCATCGCCTCCGGCCCACGTATTCATTTCATTCCCGCTCAGCTTCACTCTACAGAAGTGTCATTTGCCACCAGTCCACCTGCCGGCGTACTCCACAATACTTCCGTCAAATAGTAAACAAGGAAACAGTGGGAAAGCCAGCTGCACCAGAAGCACTACCAACCTACGCCGCCCTTCTTGGTAAGGGCCTGCACAGCACTCACTGCATGCCTTGACTGACCTCACAATCCACAGTCACTTTCTAAAAGCGTCATTCATCTAAGCCCATCTTAACCTTGCAGAAAAAGTTTGTTACATATGTCAAGCGTCAATTCATGAGAAGAAGCGTCAAAGTAATTGTGGAGAGTAAATCCAACTGCTTTCAAAGGATTGTCGGACCAGGTGGCTTCATATTACCACAATTGATATATTTTTTTTTTTTCAATGTACCCGCAGATAAGTCAAACGACGAGCGAATAGGTCTGTATGATCGGCTATACAGATGAAACGTGTATGTTTAAATATATCATTTTAAGATATACACGAAAATAAAGCCTAGACTATGCTGTACTGAAAACTTGAGAACATATGAATACAATATGCTGCAAAGTGCAGTTTAGAGATACATTTGATGTGACTACAAAAGCACGAAGAGCAACTTCGTGAGCTAAAGGTTTTAGCCGCGTATATTTCTCCACTACACTATTTATTTTTCGCTGATATCTTGAACAAAATCTGTCGCGCAGGTAACTTAGGAGGTTTTCGTAACATTATTCGCAAGAAAAAAAAAAAAACGGCGTTCGCTTTGAAGTGCAGGTGTATGTAGATTAAGCCTATAACACAATCAAGCTGTGCAAAAACTTCCTTCGGCAAAACAACCTTTGGTACCGAAATATTGTGAAGTACGTATAGTTATGAAACAATAGGTAACTGCAATTAACGCCTCATGAGCCAAGATCCTGATATATAGATTTCAGACAAATTAGGGCAAGGCGGTAAACATCCTTGTCAGGCCATCGACTTGATGCCATTTTGTCTGTACCCTAGAAAATGGTGACATTGGGAAGTAGAAGAGTTTCAGATTTTCACTCACTGAACACACCAGTCTAGAAAAAAGAAAACGTCAAAATAAACACGCAAAGGGTATAGCAGACATCTCAGACCTTTGGTTGAACGACGAGAACCATGTTTCGGCCAAGAATCTCACGGCAGCAGCACCTCAAAACAAACTTGATTTAACACTAATAATTGATTCCTAACCGTCAAAACTCATGATGAATTTGCCGAGAACGCTGGTTGTTAGTGAATCCGTCACTATCGTAAGGATAGTAAACAAGTCTGTATTCTGACTTGCATCCAGGAAATAGCAGAACGAGTCATCCTGTCGGCTGCGCTACTCAAGTGGCAGTGACAGCCGTGCATCTACTATCTAGAAACACTGACAGCGCACCCAAGGCCGACGACACGTGGTAGAGACAGAACCAGTAAGTCAGAAACAAGAAGCAGAGGCTTACTTACCTCGCGGTATATGGACGATATACGAATGCCCATGATCCAATTAGAGTCGTCTCGAAACAGCGGCGGGGAGGGGTAATCCCCGGTAGCGATTCTGTTCAAGGGCACTCTCAGGCCTCAGCCGAAACTCGACTGTCCCGTTCTTTCAGGCATTACGCGACAGGGAAAGAGAAAGTCACGCTGCTATTGAGGAAAAGCTGAACGATGCAGACAAGGAACTGTAGGTAGAGCGACACCGGGCAGGTCGGAAACTCAAAGCGCACGCCGCACTGTCTGATGGATGGAGGCCGCTCGGAGAATGCACGGAGCGTTTGAGCCTGCAGCCGCGGAGAAAGAAGCGCCGACACTCTACTGCGGGCGAAACTTTGCGCGCCAGACAGATGGATCAGGTGGGAAGAGGAGAGAAGGAGGAGGTCAGAGGGTGAAGATGAGGAGCGCGGTTGTGCGACTTGGGAGAGAGGAAAGAATGCTGCGCGTGGGAAGAGAGGAGTAAAGGGTGTTGTTTTCGGAACGCCAGAATCGCGATGCAAGCGGAAACTTTGGTACTGGTGGCGTCACCTATCCTCTAAAGCTAGAACTGCTGAAAACTGGCGGCTAGGCTGAGGTTGTCTGAGCTGCGGAAGCAGTGAGAGATGGCGTTCACATCACCTTCCAAAGGCACAGCGAAGATAAGAAGAGAAAAGGCTGTTTGAGACGTAATAAAATAAAATATGCTACAAAACAGGATGTTAAAGCATCTTGATTTCACAGGATACATACCGCTTTGTGAGGGCGATGGAGAAGGAGTGAAAGAAAGAGGAAGTCTTCATTCAAATAAAAAATCTGGTTTAGTCGAATCGAAGAAGCTCTGTCACTTTCACCGATGAAATGTTGCAGCGATGTAAAATCGACATTGAGTGCATTGGTGATGTTTGAGAGTACGAAATTGAAAATTGATGTTTAAATCTCAGCAGATAGAGGGACAAAGAGGAGGAGGGAAGATGGCGGGAAGTCGTGGGAGTCCTGCCATTGTTCGATGAAAACAAAGTTGCCAGACTCGGTAATGAATAGAGAGCAACTACCGCCAGACACAACTATAGAACGCAACGGTTAATAGTCCCCGACGAGGGAGAATCACAACCAAGGGTGTCGACCGTTTTGATGATATAGTGGTTATTTCCTTGTGTGAATTCGCAGTCGAATGGAGTTTGCGTACGTTAAATGTAACAACCGCGTTGCCGTGAAAACCGGGAGGCGCATTTCAAGGCTTCTTTTTGAGTAGGTACTTGCCGCTTAATTGTAGAGTTGTGAACAACCATAGACTTACCAAAGAAACAAGAAATGGTGCTCCGCAATGCGCGTCCTGGAATGAGAAAATAAGTTACACAGATATTAGCAAAAACAAATCATGCTTAGTAGTAATGGTATATAGGGTTTAACGTTTCATAGTGACATCGGTTATGCGGGATGCAAAAAAAATTATATCAGATACAGCATTGGTTGAAATTGATGGAGTGAAATGCTTTACTTGTCTTTTTTCAGAAAATGGGGCACATTTTACAGATATTAGTAATAATAAAACGTAGCAGTTTTTATCGCTCATTCGTCGCAAGGCAATCGATCAGTCGAAACTAATTTAAACAGGGTTTAAGGTGAAAGCAGCGAAGAGTTATGGTAAAATATTTATACTATACAACTATAATGTACATTGCAGAGAAAAAAGGAAAAACGTCTCTGGAAGAAACACTCACAAATTTTGATGAACTTATTGTAGAGAACACTGAAACAGATTTTTGTCATGACGCCATGAAAAAGATCCGTGTAGCGAAAAACTCAGTGTAAGCGCCGTGTCGAAACAATTCTGATCGGTTGAGAGTTGTGTGATGTCCCGGCTAAGCAATTCCCCTAAAGAAAACATTATTTGGTCAAATGCTGCAACCGAGCCTCCGTCTCTTGGGTAGCGAGCCTACGTCTCAGCGATCAAGGAAAGCGGTTGTTTGACAAATAACGAAATTAGGGCAAACTTATGTTCCCCTTCTCTCTCTCCCCTCCTTCCCCCACCTTTTTTTTTTTTGCTCTATTATTCTCTGTTTGCGAAGCAGGTCTCCACAGAGAATGAAACAACCCTCAGGAAGCAACTTTTACGACCGAGGTTGGAGAGCATTTTAGAGCACAGCTCTTTGGGGCCCGTTCCTGCGTTTCGCATCGTCGGCGTCGGCGTCGGCGTCGGCCTCGTAACCAGTTTCGCCCCCCTCTCAGCCTCCCAGCTCAGCCTCCCTCTTCCTCCGTGGCGGCGACCGTGCTTGTTCTCCGATTGCTGCGCGCGCTCCTGCCACCGTCGTTCGCAGCTGCATATTCACGTGTTCTTAAGTATGATGAGCTTGCGAGCGCCGATTAACGTTTCAGGAAAAATTCAAGACCAAATAAGTGGCGATACCGATGTACGTACCAGACGAAGGTTGACGCTTCAGCGCTGTTTGTCGTTTTAGTTTCCTTCTTTATCATGTACCTCCACAAACCGCGCATTCAATGTTCCGCCGTCCCACGTTCATCTCACACTGCACTTTGTTTTCCGCGGCAGTGATACGACAGCCTTAGCGCGATTAAAGCCCCTCAGCGCCATCTGCTGGGCTACCGCTCATTTTGTTTCCTTGCAACTACAGCATGGAGGTGCCACATCTTTTCGAAAATGGCAGATTTTGGACATGCCCTTGTACTCGCAAGACTTTTTTTTTTCGCCTTTCGAAGATTCCTGACATTCCAGCTTGCGCGGTATTATTAAACGCCCAGAGCTTACATGAATTTTGGAGTCATAAGGAATAAAACAAGTAAATGAATGGTAACGACGGACACCTTGTAAATATTCTGTGATCAGCCACATCGAAAACTAAAACCGAGGTAAACAATCTTTTTATAGGAGTATTTGAACAAAGATGCATACAGGGTAGAACATGTTGCTAACAAAACAACTTGGTAAACTCTCTATATAGACTATAAAATGCAAGATGATAGCATAAATTCGACACGTACATTGAAAGGAAAGAGGATAATACTTAAAGTAATACTTAATAATACTTATGTTCTCGCAACATATTACCTAGTTTCTTTTTATTGCTTTTATTATTTAACTGCTGTGTTGTATATGTTTGGCTTTATTATTAATTGTTCAGAAGAGCTTCAACTTGCACTGTAATTATTGTTTATTTTTGCCTGTTTTGTTAAACCACATAGTTTGTATTTCCACCCTGCTAAAATCCCAACACTGGGATTGCAGTATAAATAAATAAATAAATAAATAAATAAATAAATAAATAAATAAATA
>JAJIZL010017327.1:938688-951151 GCA_023969395.1 Amblyomma maculatum | reverse complement strand
TAAATAAATAAATAAATAAATAAATAAATAAATAAATAAATAAATAACAGTGGGGCTGAAGTGTAGGGAACATCTAAAGTGGCATGATTCCCCTACGAATAATGCATCCGAACCCGCTTCAAAGCATTGGCGGTGCTCCTGCAAGTTGAGACTTGGACGATGCGTGTCGTCGGTCAGGAGGAAAGTTCCGGTGCATGCCGTGGTTTGTTCAGAACATGAGCCAAACTCGAAACTCATTCATATCGATCCAGATTGTACGTAAACACCCATATTTCAGAGAAGCACTTCTTGACCAGATTTTCGCCGACAAACGTGATCGGACTTCGTCCCCTCCGCAAAGCATGCCCGACATAAACCGAAAAAAAAAAAAAATTAAAAACTAAAAAAAAAATGTAAGCCGTGCTATGAACAGAAGAAAACCGCGCTTTAAACGCTTATTTTTAGTAAATAAGGAATGTTGTTAAAATGTCCCGACTTCGCACCGTACATCGCAACAAAAATGAAACACGTTCTTGATATTCTGACTTCACCACATTTTTAGTTGTTTTGTTTTGTTTGTGCTTTTTAATGTCCCAAAGCCCCTCACGCTATGGGGAATGCTGCACTTGAGAACTCCAGAAATTTCTAACCTCAGGGGTTCTTCAACGGTCACTGACATATCACTGTACACGGGGGCCTTTTTTCTTTTTCGCCTCTATCAAAAAGCAGCCGCTGGCGTCGGGATTTGATTCCGTTTCCTTGGGTTCAGCACTTGACTGTTTTAACCACTGAACCACCGCGACAAGGCGCGGCATATTTTATGGATGTAGTTAGAAGAATGTACAGTTTAGAGTTGCAACAACCACAGTGGAAACTCCAGTAATGACCACTGGTGCCAAGCAACTTAAGAAGGGAAACTTGATAATCGTGCCAAATTTTCACAACTGACAAAAGTGGCAGGTTAGAGTATTCAAAATGTTCTCAGCCATTTTTATTGCTGTTTTATTTTTGATATTTATTACCGATTTGGTTTTCGCGTTGGTTATTGAATAAGTGTGCCGAGATGCTTTGTAATGATTTAAGCACCTATATATGCTGGGTTATTTCTATGCGCTTAAAAGGTCGCCTAAATATCTGCATCTCAGTATACGCCACAACCGGATCATTTAATCATTTCTTTTACCACAATTTTTTTCTAAGGCCCTTCGAGCACCCAGTTTTTAGATAGTCCCGAAAATGCGAACACACCCCTAAAAAAGGGTATACGCAAGTCGTATTTCTGAAAGTAAAAACAAAAAAGAATACTAAAACAAAAGTTCATCTTGCTACATTTCGCATATTACAAATCTTTATTACTGAGCGTCATTTCTATGTCAGTGCTTTTCTCCAAACATGCAGATACGCGTGCGATAGCTTCAAATAAAAAAAATGTATATGGAAAAAGCAAGAGAGTTCCAGAAACCCATCTACTTCTACTTTATTGATTATGCGAAAGCGTTTGACTGCGTAGATCGCAGCAGATTGTGGCAAGCTCTCCAAGAGATGGGAGTTCCAATTCACCTCATCTGTCTCCTCAGGAACCTGTATGAAGGACAAGAGGCCACAGTCAGAACTGGGCATGGTCTTACTGATTGGTTTCCGATTGAGAAAGGAGTGAGGCAAGGCTGCATACTGTCGCCCTGCCTATTTAATCTATATGCAGAGTGCATCATGAGGAAGGCCGGTCTGGACGAGTCTTCAGCTGAAGTGAAGATTGCTGGAAAACGTATCAACAACCTTAGATATGCGGATGATACCACTTTAATGGCAGAAAGTGAAGTGGAACTCAAGAGACTTCTGATGCGCGTACAAGAAGAGAGTGAGAAGTTTGGACTTAAACTGAACATTAAAAAGACAAAGATCATGGCGTCCTACCCTATCAAGTCCTGGAGCATCAATGGACAAGAAGTGGAAGCTGTGACAGATTTTCTCTTCTTGGGCTCCAAGATTACCTCGGAAAGAGACTGCAGCCATGAAATTAGGAGACGCCTGCTTCTGGGAAAGAGAGCAATGGTTTGCTTTGACCGCCTAGTAAAGAGCCAACCAAGATCCATATAACGCGTGCTATGGTCTTTCCAGTTGTGATGTATGGGTGCGAGAGTTGGACTGTGAAAAAGGCTGACCACCGGAGAATTGACGCGTTTGAATTGTGGTGCTGGCGAAGACTCTTGAGAGTCCCTTGGACTGCCAGAAGATCAAATCAGTCGATATTGTCGACCATAAACCCTGACTGCTCATTGGAGGGTCAAATTCTAAAGTTAAAGCTCAGCTACATTGGTCATCTGATGAGAAGAGAGGAGCCGCTGGAGAAAGATTTGATGATGGGAAAGGTTGAGGGTCGCCGGAGAAGGGGTAGTCAGCGAACGCGATGGTTAGACGGCATCCTCGAGGCACTGCAGATGAAGTTATGTGATGTTAGGAAGATAGTGAGAGACCGGAAAGCGTGGCGTGACATGGTCCATAGGGTCACGAATTGTCGGACACGACTGAACGACTGAACTGATATACCACATTTTGTATACTATAAAATTTTAGTGTTACTCCTTTTCATACTCTTACCTTTGTTTAGTATCGGTTTTCATCCAAAAGATTGGAATGAAGTATCTTTAGTGAAAATAAATTTTACATAAAATTTTATTAAACTGAGTCAAATGATATTAAATATCGTGATTTTATTATAAACTACACCATACTTGTTCAAACACTCCATTTGTTAAAAATACAGCAAAGCCCCTTAGAAATTACCGCTTTTTATGGTCCCTAAAGAGTTAAGAATGGTACAATGACATCGCTGATGGTGGCAGCCGGCCCATTGAGTAGGTTACCCTGCAAACGAAGCCAACATAGAAAACCAACCTGTGTGTGTATGGGTGCGTCGGGTGATCCACAAGAGGCCGTAAAATTGTGCTATATCTCGAAAGCACAAAACATCGTAGCCAATAAGAGCATCCGGATTGCGTAGGGAAATGCTATGTCATGATGGACATTATTTTCATGATATAGCATAATATTAGACCATTTATCTTCGAAAATATTATAATACATTCGTGAAATTATTAATTCGAAAGGACAGCTAGTCTTGTGAGTGGCATAGACAGGATGCGTCGGCTGAGCGTGTCCACACAAAACGTCAATCATTAAAAAAAAATGCTCGTTTAACAACCAAGAATCGGACCATCGCCTTTCTGTTCCCCAGCCGAGCGAGCAAACTCCTAGTCTACGCCGACATCCTGAGAACGAGTCCGTAAATATTGTCTAGCCTAAGGCGCCAGAAGGCAATTAAAGAACGAACAACAGTTCCAGTACGGGAGGAAAAAACGAGTAAGAATGACCAAAAATTTAAAACATGATTCGTACTATAAGTTAGGGAGGGCAACGTCACCGAGGGAAAGGGTTTCGAAATAAGCGGGTGAAAAAATTCAGGAGGAAGTATATGCAGTAAGTCTCCCGTTATACAGGCTCGTGGCACCATCTATTGAGGCTTTTATATATTTATTTACTAAATTATTTATATTACCCTTAAAATATACGTGCATCGTAAATGAGAGGGGCAAATATAAAATAAGTACAATGGATATGAATGAAAGTAAAAAGAAAATGAGGTAACAACAACAACAACAACGACAACAACAACAACAAAAACAACAACAACAAATACAGAGCTACACTTAGTTAAAACGCACTTAGAGATTAGAAGAAAGCACAACAATACAGCAGCCTCGTACGGTTCTCCACAGGGAGCATCATATGAGCCTCGAGCCTCGAAATAGCCTTTATTTGTAGCAGAAAACGCATTATACAACGGTGAATTAAATATGAAACGAGCATGAAGCAGCGAAATTAGTAAAATAATTGCTTTCGCATAACTGCACCTAAAAAGACTCAAGTACACCGTTGGAAATTTTTTTCGGATTGAAAGAGTATATCGAACTGTGAAATTGAATAATGTCAAGAGCGATGATGAGCCTAGTGTTAAGTAAATTATTTCAGCACTCTAGTGAGGAACATTGAACGACAAAAATGCGCACATTAAAGCTCGTTGATTGGTATTTTAATGTAATTCATCTTTATAAAATGGCTTTGCTGCGCGTGATATCACCGTTGAAATCAATTTAATTTCTTGTAGACGAAAAATAGATAATGGACGTGTTTTGATGCATAAAAAAAGCGAGTGAGAAGTTATAACTAGGCATAGCGGTGCAGTCAACGCAACTAACAGTTTCAAAGCCGGGTATTTTCCTTTTGATACTTTGATCTAAATTGCAAAATCAGCTTTATTGTTGATGATATTTAATTTCGCAATGTATATTTTGTCACCTGAAATTCAACAATAAAAAAGATATTTTTATTTCAGGTTACTTATTTGTACAATACTTCGGGTCTATTAAGAACATTATGCCCTGTTTGCGCTACAACCCAGCCTGAAATGACGACACCGATATATATTTGGCATCTTGGAAACTGTCAACGTGAAAGCCATCTCATGGAAAGAGTCAAAACGTCTCAGATGCTCAGAATTGTGGAAAGCCGAGCATGGGAACAAGCTTGCAATATTTTACTTTCTAGATGGCAGGAAAGCAGGGAAGAACAAGAAGTGAAAGAGAGTGAAGATAATAGATGACTAAGCTCCACAGGTGTTGCTGAATGTGAAAGTGCGTGTTGGAGCTTCTATACCCATTTAATCATGTCAACAGATATGACAAGAAAGAAGTAAATTTGAAGATAGAAGCAGAAAAGATAGTGTAGATAGCTGAGGTATAAGCTTATCCAAATGCCGTCATACGGTATATCAAAATACTTATTTTATTAATTATTAAACATGCTTGTCGAACATTAGAACGGATTACGGTACTCGACTCCTGAGCCCAAGGGTGCGGGATCGAATCTCGGCCGCGGCGGCCGCTTTTCGGTGGAGGCGAAAAGAAAGGTGCCCGTGCGCTGCTTTAAAAAAAAAAAAATTTTTTTTCAGTCCACGCTAATAAACCCCAGGCGATTGAAAATTTCGAAGCCCTCACTACATCTTCCCTCATAGTTTGAGTCTCTTTCGGACGTTAAACGCACCTAAGCCCTGCCGGGGTGGTGCAGAGGTAAGACGCCCGACTACTGTGCCGGAGTACCCGGGTTCGAACACGACCTCGGCGGCTGCTTTTCGATGGAGGCGAAACGAAGAGGCGTCCGTGTGCTGTGCGATATCAGCGCACGTTAAAGATCCCCAGGTGGTCGAAATTACTCCGTAGCCCTTCACTACGGCTCCTCTTTCTCTCTTTCCATTTTCACACTCACCCTCTTCCCTTTCCTTACGGCGTGGTTGAGGTGTCCACAGAAAACAAGTGAGACGGTTACCGCGCCTTTACCTTCCTTTAAATCAATCAATCAGTTTAAACGCACCTAATGAAACCAAACCAAAATTAGAAGTGCATTCTTTGTTATCCTGCGCATAGTAAAGAATGCTCCGCCGCAAGCAGCATGTGTATGCAGTGGTGCATCCTTTACAGGGGCTCAACATTTGCGACGCTCCTGATTCGCAGCTCTGTAATCCACGAGCACTAGATAAGCCCCTTGATGGGCAGTGTATGAGTGCTGTCGCCGCCATTTGCACTGTTCCGGAAAAAGAAGAGAGCTGGCGTGGAGAGAATAAGGTTGAGGTCTGGACCTTAACAAAAAAAGAGAAAAGAGGATAGCTGCAATTGCGCACATACTGAGTTTTGATGCTACGGCTGCGTCAGCAGATCCGCTTCCCTGGCCTCTCTGCACGAGAGCAATGAGCTATCACCGCAGCCGCAGGTGTTCACCCAGAGGGTCCAATGACACTCTTTGGCGCTGTGCGTTGCATGTAGTCATCAAAAGCTATCCGTGCGCAACGGATACAAACACAACACTATTGATTTTCCATATCAAGCGCTCCTAAAACTTTATAGTGAATTCACCACACTCAGCGATTTTGCCGGTTTTTGCATGAAGCTTACCCTTGAATCCCTAACCGTGAAACGGAAATTAATTGAAAGTCAATATGCTAGGGCACAAACGTCTCACTTGAGAAACTAAGATAAATTGGGTGCACTATTTTTTTTCTTCATTTAATTGAAGTAGACGGTCATCGAAGAGCTGAAACGCCATCTACGGGGTCAGCCTGAACTGCAACCCATCTACCTTGCATTTACAAGTCGACTTCTCAGGTTTCAAGGTTCATCACACTAGCTGAGATCCACGAAAAGTGGTAAGAACTGATCAGTATTAAAAAATAGATAAAAATTTATTTCGAAAAATGAGGATTTTGAGTTGTTGTCTTAAAGTTGATTGACGAAAGATGGCCGGTTATCGGTATAATATTCGATTACCATCATAATCAAGCAGCTAGTTATTGTTAATGTCATTAACAGAGCCAATTCCGGAGCAGTAGAAAGGTCTCTCCCATTGGATTCCTAGCAGCCACTTCCGCACTAACAGTATTCTATCAGATTTATCAGCTCTGAGCTGGTAAGCATTTAACGCCCCCGGCTGCGTTTATCTGATCTCGGCAGTTACACGTTCAACCAGCATAACCAGCTATTACTTGTCATTGATGTTACTTGTCACATTTAAGTTCATATTCCCCCTTACATGTAAGAAAACTTACGTTAGCCCTGTAAATCAAGCAGCTTCCCGTTTATTATTTTTAAAGATGGCACATTTCGTTCCGTTGTTGGCTAGCTCCCGTATTCCTATTTTAGAAGTTCGTTAGCCTTCGAATTTTTTTATCAAATATCATTACATACAGAGTACCCGTTATACGATAAGATATCTTTTCGTGTTCTCTCTTTTACTAGCATGAGTGCTAGTTACATTACCGACGGTAGTTTCAGAAATTCAATCAATGCGTATCCGTCATACTCTAAGCCGGAAGTTAGGGAGGGCAACAACATTTATTGCTCATAGTGCATAGGGTTCTATCGATAAAAATCATCACGAGGAAGACACAGCGAGTTGTAGCGATTCTAAAAGTATTTACGGAGATTACATTTCATGTACCTAAAGTACGTAACCAAGGAAGTACCGATATTTTGAATTGAGCCGATTGTTTGCAGTGTATAAAAACGTTTTAAATCGGTTCCAAGAAAGACTCGGCGTCAAATACCACTGTCTGTTGCAAGGAAAGGCAATTCTGCGCTATATTGATTTGAATTTTAGGCTGTCTGAATTTACATAGCGCGCGCACAACTATTGGTCCTCATTATTAGTGTTTAATACCTTCAGAAGGTTTGTTCCTTGTCGGCAATACGTGCTCTTAGTGACCTTGCTATAGCCTTTACAATTATACCTTGCATAGAATCAAATTTACTTGAGGCGAGGAACTGGATAGGTTTACATCCAACAAGCTGCGGTCGCAGCTTGAGACGGCTCGGGAGTTCTTTACAAAGCAGCGGCGTTGGTGCGTCAGTTAATGTGCATATAATTATGCTAAGGCAAATTAAGAGAGGTACTGCACGTGTTGACAGCCAACAGTGCCGTTCTCATCTGCCAGAAGAGGCCGAGAAAAAGGTTACAACTAAAACCGACGCCATCTTTTTAACAGGTGCTCGAAGCACTGCAGGAGGTTTTAGAATTCATTAAACCCCCGAAAACGCGGTTTCTTGATTAGTGTAAGTTAGGTAAAGAATAAATGAACCATCAGACGTCTGCAATTTTTGGGCGCGCATTACTTGAAGCTTCACTGACGTAATTCTACATTCTGTTCCTTCACAATGGGTGAGGACCACGGTGCCCCGAGGGAATTACCAGATGAGTGTCTATTTTTCCTGCTAATAAAAACCTTCAGATTGTACAAAAATGAAGAAAAGAAACTCAGAAATATGGACAATGACGGTAAAACAAGCTTTGGTTGAAAAAAAAAAAAAAAAACTTCAGTGAACGTAGACTCGTAGTCCTGGCTCAAACACGGCCTCAAGACAACTCTATAAAGAGGCCCGGGGCCCCAAGCGACACTTTCACCTGACCGGAAGAAATCTCATTTGCAAGTCCAGATTTTGGAAAGGCGTGGCCAAAACTAAAGAAAAAATGAAATAATATTTTATGTAGCAACATCAGACTAGTGCCGCCCTCTTTGAGACAGAATCCCACCTTTCTTTCCTTTGTAAAGAGCGTAGCCAAGGTTGCTGCTGCTCATACCGAAGCATTTAAAGTTTTCCTTAAAATAACAGATCTCCGTGCTTTATCCTTGCCTGGCGCAAATAATTTCGATGCGTTTCCAAAAGCTTTGGTCTAAGGACGAGACAGACTCCTAACCTGCTGTGTATTTTTATATCACTTTTGCATTTTGGAGGCAGGCTAGAAGTGATGTAAATATTTTATTCACAGCCTTTTCTCTGCACTTTAGAACGACCTTCACGCCGCGTTTATTCCACAGGCATCCCTTAAGCCAAATGCGTTGTTCTCATTCCTGGTTGAGTAAAAAGAAATCCGAAGGAGCTTTCACGACTCCGAATAATTTGGTAGGGAAATGAATGAAGCACTCGAAATCAAGGTGGAATTTCCCAGTGATCCGCTGCGAAGGACTTTCTTTTATGCCGATTGTGTTTGCGTGAATGTATCAGAAAAATAGGACTACTAAAATCAGGTTGTCCAAGTCCCAAGTATTTCACTCGTGCTCTTCTCATGGGTATTAATGGTGTCCTGCTGATTGCTGTATAACTATTTGCTTATAAAAGTATACGGAATAACTCTTTGTTCTGAAGCAAACGCAGTCCGGCGGATGATGGCGCTGACGATTTCGGGTTGCCTGCTCCTATCGATCACAAGTGAGCGAATTGAATCTATGACTAACTGCATTCTTCATGCGAACAGAGGCCGAGCGCTTTGACACACGTAGCGTTTGAGCCATTATTTTCTGTCCTGAAGCTTGACATCAAACGTGGGGATTGTTAATAAAGAATTACAGATTACGAAAAAGTAGAAAGTGACTGCATATATCGTTTTTAATACCAAATACCCGTGGGTTCAAATTCCGGACATTTCTGAAGTCGATTTTTATGTACCGAAAATATAACTCCTAGTTTACGACTTTCAATGCCGGCTAAATACTTGAAAAACACCAAGCTTATCAGATTTGACGTGCTTGATGAGGAATTTATTATAAATCTTGAAAGTCAATCTGTGCCACATTCCGTCTCCTCGCCACCACGAGGAAAATAAACTTTGAAACATATCAATCGCTTTGGGATAGTCGCAAATAAAATTGACTGCGGAGTCTGTCAAGCATTTGGAATGCGGCAGTGCTTTCAGTGTGGGACACACATTCTGAATAACCAAAAAACAATAGACGCTCCGGAGGGACAAAAAGGTCAGTGACGCAATTAAACAGAGGCACCGTTGACAACTATCGCTTAACGACGACTTTTATGGATTGAGCCCTTTTACAGACACCGCACTGAGCCGACGTGTGGATGAGGTTCGCCCAAGGGCACTGCTCAAAGAGGCCGGGAGAGAAGAATGCGTGGAAATAGAAAGGGATGGCGATGTGAGAAAGAGGGGAAAGTAGAGAGAAAAATGGAATACTGCAGTCGCAGGTAGAGCTAGATGATAGGAGTGGAAAAACAGGAGCCAGAATGGAGAGAAACAAGAGAATAAGGGTGGCCAGAAGTGAAACCAGGCAAGAAGAGGGAGAAAACTAGGCTACGCTGCTGACGATGAATGAATAAAAAGAGAAAAGAAAAAAGAAAAAAGAAGTGGTCTGAGCCTCAACTTGCTAGGTTAAATGTGGAATTTTCCGTTCGAGCTCAGCGAATGAAGCAGCGCGAAGCGTCTGGGTCACGTCAATTCCTTTAGACTAATGTATTATTCAGCCCATTCTTCTTTTCAACTCAATAGCGGGTTCAACCTGTTCGCTTAGACTTTTATTGCTTTCTAGTAGCGAGTGATGGGTGCATAATGCAGTCTCTATCAATGTCAGTTTTTTTGTGTTTATTTTAAGTTTATTTTGTTAAATATTCGTGAATGCAGTGTCCATTCTCAGGATATTTTGTTTCGTTTCGAAGCGTTCTCATGTGGCATTGGATATGGCTTTCAATGTATAGTACAAATGATCGTGGAGGCTGTATTGATCCAGAAATGCGAATAGGCTAGTGCTTTTAGGGCTGTCCTTAAGTCATAAGGTGAAGTCTTCCTATCTAAAAGCCGACTGTCCAGCTTTCTATAGTCTCGTTCTTGAATTGGTTATTCCAGAGCCCGTCCACACGGCAGCTTTCGAACATTCACGTCAGCGTCAAGCGTATAACATTTAGGGCATTTGGCAGGTTTATGACATTTTTCCAGTTTGAATTCTTTGCTGTTTAGATGTATAAACTGTGAGCGTCGCCTACGCTTTTACTCAGGCTGGTTAGCAGTTATATCCTTCGCTGTTTTTCAATTGATTTCGTATGCAGCCGAGTACCATCTGTAATGCTCTCCGGCCCGCGGAGTATAAAGCAAACAAGAATATAGCACCCACGTTCTCTTGAATGGTGATGTCAAAACCAAGAACATCGGACGTCACAGGCCACTCTGCATATTCGATTCCGTGTGAACCTTCTATGTTTCTGTGAGCTAAGCTCAATGAAAGTTTCATTCACTTTCCAAGTCCCAGTAACGTAGTCCGTATCCCCCTCCCCCTTTTCGTCTCAGGTTTTTTAATGTTCAATAATGATGCTTTGTTACGAAAATCGGTAATGTTGCCCAGACACACTGCGTAAGGTAACTGTTTTCTTCATGCCCTGAAATTGAATACTCTACAATAACTGCGCCCAGGTTCTGCAATGTGAGGCAGGATAGTAAGTTCCAAGTATTGAATAACACTCGCCATATTTAAACTGATGTATTGCAGAAAGCTCGAAAATAGAATCAGCTATTCAATTCGCTTGTACAACACTGCTTACATAAGCTTCGTTGCGATCGATAGGCATATTGAATACGGCCCTATGAGTTAACGCGTTTTATCTGTCATGATATATCTAGTCTTTTTCTCGGGGACAGCTCATATTACAGTTCTTGAGTTAGTCGGCATGACCAGAAGGCTGCCGCATGCATGGAAGCTAGGCTTCTATGATATTGAATGAAGTTTCCACCTAGAAAACAGTGGATTGATATTCATTTGCGTTTTGCTCTGGCCGCTTGCTGATTGGTCCGTTGTCTTTTTTTCGTCCGGATAGAGTCGGAATTTGGCTTTGTGTCGTAAGAGTGTTCTTATTGCATTTTTCATCCCGTGATCATGGGCTCTTTACAGATTTTCGTTTTCAGACTGACGGTTTTCGTGGTTTCTGCCCAGCGGGATTTCGGGAGCCGAGTGGTTGTATCCTTCAAGAGATCCCGCTCGGTATCTGTGATCTCGGGGGGGGGGGGGGGGGGGGGGGGGGGGGGGTTGGGGGGGGGGGGAGGCAGAGGTTTGTGGTATGGTGGCGTAGATGCAGTAAGAGTTGCGTTAACACCACGTTTAGTGATGGCGTGCATCTTAAAAGCCAGGCTCGTTCGCTAGGCACCAGCTGAAATCCCCATCATCGTGTACCCAGCACCACGTGATTAGGATATGCGGGTACGGCACGCGTGAGAGCAGTTTGTGGACAGGTTAGTCGAAGATGGCTCTCTCAAAATACGCCTAGGAGTCGGGAGTGCGTAGATGCGTTCTCCCATTTTTTCAAAATTCAGGCAATAAACGTCAGTCAGTACGATTAATCTGATTTGCCCATATAGTTAACCATACTAGGTAGTGTTGCTGCCTCGAAGAAGACCGTTATTATATAAAGAAACTGAACATCATTAGACTGCAAAAGAGGGCTTCCGAATATTAGTCGCTTTTTTCGTAGCGGGTGGTCTCCATAAAGGAATTTTGTCACCTTCCTGTAAGTACGTTCCTGCATGTGAGATGAATTTTATGAGTAATGCACAAGTTCTTTTTTTTTTTTTTTTTTTTTTTTTTTTTTTTTTACAGAAGCAAGCATATCCGTCTATACAAACCACAGCAAATGAAAAGAAAACTAGAACCCAAACAGCGACCAATTAATGCAACAAAATTTTGTCTATCCCTGGGTCGTGGCATGCTTGACAGCAGGGAGCTTTGCTCTGGCCAGTGCATTCGCACGCACAAAGCGTCGTCGTCTATAAGTACTGCAAAAATGCTGAACACGGAACGAACGCGGCACTAGGTTTTCATTAGCACTGTTATCGCGATATAGCCGAGAGTGTGGCAACGCTTCTCTTGCCCTCTAAACGCTCGGTGCAAGCGAGCAAGAAACGTGTAGAGCGCAGCCGGATTTGAGGCGTTCATGATGTCCTGATGACCTTTGACTAAGACTGTAAACCTTCCACTGTTTTCTGCGCTACAAAGGCAACCACGTTTCTTTGCTTGAAGACTCGCGCTAAGCCATTTTAAATGTGTAAGGGTTCTCTCTCTCTCTCGCGCGCACACACACACACACACACACACACACACACACACACT
>JAJIZL010017327.1:923887-938288 GCA_023969395.1 Amblyomma maculatum | reverse complement strand
CACACACACACACACACACACACACACACACACACACACACACACACGCGCGCGCGCGCGCGCGCGCGAGCGCTCTTTTATATTTTTTTTACACACGTGTGCCAGTGCCCGCTACGGCACTGAGGAAAGTAGCGGGTGACTCAAAGTGCCAGGCAGCACAGCAGTTAAGACAAACGTCCTAGTGGAATCAAGAATACGGAAGAAATATGTGTAGAGGCTGACTGACTGCCAAGTTTACAAAGGGACGATTGTACGCGGGCATAGTCATAGAATTGCGCATCGGGACACGCCACGCCGTGGTTGAAGACGTGAAAGCAAACGACTCCGAATTGATCTGGGCCATCTCGTCTTCCCTAACCTGCACTTAGACCACACACAAAGAGAGAAGAGAGAATTACAACACCGGGTTACGGAAGGAAAAGGAGTAACTGATAACTACCCGGAAAAACTCAGATGAGCATGGGAAGATTAATTCTTGTGGAGGAAATAACCAGTGACTTGTTTGGGTAGCAGGGCACATTGGGAAAGAGCAGGTTGCCAAGGGGACAGATGGGATATTTGCGCAAGTAATATGGGGCTGTACGTGGCAAATAACGGATACAAACGAAGGTCAATAGACCTGCCAGTACCTCAATGGACATATTTAGGATCAGTTGTAATGATGACGTCACTCTAAGCAAGAGCATCTTTTTCATTTCAGCTGCACAGAAATACCGCAAGCACGGATGGGTTCTTATCCCCTGACCTTTGAACACGGCATTCAAATGCTACGTGCACTGAGCTACCCCGTCGTGAAAAGAACACGAGGTTGCGCATACAGGAATGGCTCGTGCATACAATGTGCATTTTCATCATAGCGTGGAAGAAAAAGAAAGAAATATGCCCTTATGCTTCCGCTGATGAGTTCCTGACTTGTTTCGACACCAGGCAATCCTCACACTGGCACAACTAAGCTTTGCCAGGAAAAAAAAGATACAACAGACGCTATTGTGACGTCTACCTCGTCCAGAAAAAAAAAAAAAAATAACCAAACGCTATCGTGAGGTCTACCTCACCCATCTCAAGCAAAAGTGCATGCGTGATTGTCGCGTCGGTGGCCGAAATCACCTAGGCCACTCACGTTTCACCAGGCCTGCCTGCCTGCCATCAGGTCGGGGAACCTCGCAGCTTTTAGCTCCAACGCATTCGCGTCGGCATTACAGTGCGTCGAGCTTTTCAAGCCCGTAAACTCTTTGGTGCACTTAGGGAAAGCCTTTCTGCCAACACCTAGTGGCGGCGCCTTGCGGGGAGCGTAAGGAGAACCGTGCGAGCTTTCGATTCCAGTTAAAGCAGGAGATAGCAGTGCAATGACGTTAGGGAAAGAAAGAACGAGGAAGGAAAGAAAGAGAGAACCTCACAGGATTCTCTGAAAGAAGTAGCACGACGGACTTAAGCAACAAGTTGGCAGGCACCAAAAGCCTTGCTTTTAAGCTTACGTTGCATCTACTGCATAAAGACGCAATGGCTAAGAGAAAAGAAAACATTGCTAGAAAAAAATGAGGTTAAAGGAACTGCCACGGCAAAGCGAAGGGAGTGGGAGAAGTGCGTCGCCAACCTGTTTTATTCCGCCATGCGCAGCCGGCGCTTCTCAGAAGGCCGAGAGAATTCAAAACCATGTCTGGGATGGAGGGAGAATGTTTGCGCCTGAACCGTGCCCCCTCATGAAATGCCATGAAATGCTATGGTAGGCGGAAGAGGACAGGATGGATAAAGGGGTAGCGGAAGAAGAGCTTGACGGGAATGAAGATGAGTGAGAGTTGTGCAAGTCTCGGTTCAAAACTGGTATATCCGGAATAGGGAGGACCGCAGTACTGCCAGAGTGGTCAAGTTGTGCTTTCAGAGAAAGTGCACATTTTATACAGCCGCCAATATGTTCGGAAGCCTGTCTTGTGAGAAAAAGAAGAAAACACACACAAAAAAGCAGAGTTTTTTAAAGTTGTATGCTCTGAAGGACGCTAGCTCTTTTGTCATAAGGATTTATCAGGTGGAAAGATTTAACTACAGTGCATTTTATTTTAAGGCTGACTTTATGAAGTGGCCCAGCCGGCCATCTGAGAAGGTTTAAAATTCAAATTTTTGCATAGGGTTCTTTAGTCGTCTCAGAGCGGAAAAGCCAGTAAAGCTGTGGAGACGTTTGACCAGCGGTATGATAAGGATTTATTAGGCGAAAAGATTTAACGCCAGCTTATTCTATTCTACACCTGGCGCCACAGAACAAGGGGACGATAAACTCCAGCTTCCTTCTTCACAGCTCCCTTTTTTCCTTGTTTGTTGTTTTGTTTGCTTACAATAAGCCACTTTGTTCACAACAGCCAAACGACAATTATTTACAACGATCAAACAGCAACTGATTACAGAAAAAGCCATTTGATTGCTGCCTTGTACTTTTGCAGTTAGTTTGTTCCCCTAGTTGTTTTCTGACTTAAATTATTAGCCCTGAATTTTTCGAAGCGTAGTCTTGAATGGTGGTGAAGTGGGAGCAGAGACAGAATAAAATATGTTTACGTAAAATTTTAGGACATGCGTTCATTTAGCAAACAAAAAGTGGTGTTTGTTGGTAAGCGTTTGGGCAAATCTTGTTTGAGCACTTTTGGAAGTGGTTTGATTGTTCAGTTTTTTTTTTATATTTTTCAGATACAACACATTGTCAAGCTACTGAAACCTAAAATACGCACAGAGGAGGTTGTGTAGAAAAGGACAGCTTTTACCATATGTAGCCGGGAAAACAGTTCCTTATAGCATTGATTGTACAGTTTGTTCACAACACGTGTACACTCTATCATCTCCTCCGCAATAGCATAAGCTGCACATGTTTTTTGAAACATGTTTCCTTCATATCATTTCCAACTTTTTTTGGCCATTGAAAGCTTTTCTTTAGGGCTTAGCGGCTGGGGTTCATTTGATCTGTTATTATTCTGTTGCTGTATTTACGTGGCACCATACACAGGCACAGTTTTCATCGCCATCATCATCATCATCATCATCATCATCATCATCATCGTCGTCGTCGTCGTCGTCGTCGTCGCCGTCGTCGCCGTCGTCGCCGTCGTCGTCGTCATCATCATCATCATCCTGACTATACCCACTGGAGGGCGAAGGCCTCTCCCATATTTCTCCTCTTAGCCCGGTTCTGTGCTATCTGCATCCATTTGACCCCTGCGAACTTCTTAACCTCATCCGCCCACCGCCCACCTAACTTTCTGCCGCCCCCTGCTACGCTTTCCTTCCCTTGGAATCCAGTTTGTTACCCTAAGCGACCATCGGTTATCCTCTCTTCGCACTACATGTCCTGCCCATGCCCATTTCTTCTTCTTAATTTCCACTGGAATGCCGGTAACCTGAGTTATTTCTCTGACCCCCTCTGCACGCATCCTATCTCTTAATGTTACCACTACCATTTTTCGTTCCAAAGCCCACTGGGTTGTCCTTAACTTAAGTAGAACTCTCTTGGTTAGCCTCCACGTTTCAGCCCCATAGGTGACTACAGGTAAGATGCAGATACTTTCCTCTTTAGCGATACCGGTAAGCTGCTAGTCATAATCTGCGAGTGCTTGCCAAATGTGTTCCATCCCAATCTTATTCTTCTTGTTATTTCCTTTTCATGGTCCGGATCTGCGGCTACTACCTGTCCTAAGTAGACATATTCGCCTACTACTTCCAGTATTTCGCTACCTAATGTAAACTGCTGTTCCTTTCCGAGGCTGTTGAACATTACCTTAGTCTTCTGCATATTGATTTTCAAGCCTACCTTTCTACTGCCATCCTTAGCGATTTTTAAATTTGCTAAGTATTCTTGAGGATTCTATGTAGAAGAAGCAGGGAAGAAGCAAGGTACGTGATATAAAAAACAAACGAGCAAAGGTTGAGAGGGGATTCAATTCGCAAGCTTGAGTTCTGGAAAGAGTATTCTTCATCTTGTCTTGGAAGACAAGTCCTCATGTTGTAACGTTTGCTTGTAGACTCAAGCTTCGCCTCAACCATTATTCGGTTTCCTTTGAAGCTGTGTACTTTTTTTACATGCTATGTTCTGGGTCATGCTTGGTCATCTTTGTTTACCAAGTCATACTTAGTAATAATATCATAACACATTTTTGGTGTTTGCACACATCGGTATATACCTATCTGAGTACCAATTTTTAAGATGAGTACTTCAGGGTAATCTTTATATTACTAAGTTATGCACAGTCATGTTGCCATTCTTATCTATTGCTAGTCATCTGCTGGTAGCGCTCTCACCCGTTTTATCTCCGCTGTTCACATGCACACGCATGTAAGGACACTATACTCGCGGATAAACTTCCGTGCATCTACACTAAGGGAGCAAGAAAGGGAAAACAGCGGACGTGTGTACCCATCCCCATTTCGTGAGAATAAGCTACCACAGCCCCATCGATCCAGCTCTATCTCTCCAACTCCTCTATTTATTCCACAGCACCACTGCTCTGAACAATATACACCGCACGAGGGGGGATGAAGGGCTGACTTCCTCCCTTTCAAGCCTAACATTCACCGCGAGTCACGGAAAGTTTTCCTCTGGTATATGTACCAAGGGTCCAGATAGATGTTGACTGACAGTTTTCTGCTTCGTGTTGTCACTCTTATTGATTTAACACTAAAGTCTCCTCATACGTGCAGACTAAGTAGAATATTAAATAATCCCCATCTTTGCGGCGCATATAAGACCCCGAGGAGTTGCTTCATATTCATGAGTAAGAAACTCCGCATCCCAAAGAGCGCGTATCCAGAACCCGCCAGTGGAAGATGCTGAAAATGTTTACCATTTCCTTGTAGACGCTATAGAACTTGCGCGTGCGTTAATCGACAACAGCTACTTGGCGAATCCTCGTTTCCGGAAAACGTGCCTAAGTCTTCCCTCCTGCTCGTATGGTTCCTGGAACACTGGCTTCAGTCTGCCTATTCTAGTTAGGGGAACTATGTAGAGGTACACCACAACTTTACGCATTCTGTTAACTAACCAGACGTACGCTCTGGAGGAGTAGAGGCCCGAACCCTAATGCAATAATAAAGCCTCGCTGCACTTATGAGGTCAGCCGAGAGTAAAGAAGAAAAAAATGTCTTATCTTTCGGTTGTTATGCTTACATACAAGAAATGGGAAGTTTGCTTGGCGATATTTGTATTTTCCTGTTATTTTTATACAACAGCCTGAGCCTTTGTTGTGGGTATTTATTTTGAAGGCTTTAAACATTTACTTTTTTACTCATTTGTTCACAATATCAGCTCTGACCTATTATCAGATAGTTGGCGTAGCAATAGCGTGCCCATATATTTATCGCTACTAACATGTTACAGCAAAAATTCCTGCTATTGAGCCAAAATTCTTTTGTGTCAATGGGACACGTACGTTGTATTTTAGAACTCGTGATAGGAGAATACGTATAAAGACAGTTATCAAGAAACTTTTCAACAATAATAAATAAAAAAATTGCAATCATTTTGAAAAAAAGAAGGTTGACCTGAAATGAACGTTCATTACCATTTAAAATCAAACAAAAGCATGAACATTTCATGAAAGCTTCATTGTATGCTTTTGGTCTGATGCGAAAACGTTGGCACTGTCCGGCTTCTTTAGCTAGCCAACATCAGTATTTGCGAATTGCCTTAACTAGACCAAAATGTTGAAGTAAAATAAAATATACCTTTAAACAAATTTTACTCAGAAATTTTGCAGACTATTCAGAGTCCGACAAGGAGCTTTATTCATATTTATTACGACAGTAGGAAACATTATTGCATCTTTTGTTTATTTCACAGTATGCCCTTACGCTTACAACAATAAAGCGATCTTCAAACTCAGCCGCCTGAAGCGTCTTTTTTTTTTTTTTTTAGTTATTCAACATAGTCAATGATTCGATGTACTGAATAAGAGGAAAGAAAACAGTCATAGAATTAATGAAGTTGTGCTGATCGAAAGAGATTTCGAGTTAACTATTATCATTCGGGCTTTCAGGCTCAGCACGCTGAATCTGCCTTGTAGCCTTCGTTGTTGATGACAAAAAAAAATAGCGCAGGGGCAGGACAAGGAAGAGAAAACACACACACGAGAGCTAACTTCCAAGCGTCAATTCTGAACCGCGGGGTCGTAAATATAAACGAAGTGGCGATATATTGCGCAGGCGCAGGAGGCTAAACAATTTCAATAGTTTCTCAGATTATGTGGTCCCTTTCGAGATAGACCAACAGACGGTTTTGCGATGCACATGTCACCTAAACTATCTATGGTTTCCGCTTTAATGATTTCTCAGGTAAGGCTTTTGGGTAATGTTGGTTGGTTGGTTGGTTGGTTGGTTGGTTGGTTTGTAGGGTTTAACGTCCCAAAGCAACTCAGGCTATGAGAGACGCCGTAGTGGAGGACTCCGGAAATTTCGACCACCTGGGGTTCTTTAACATGCACTGACATCGCACAGCACACGGGCGCCTTGCTTTTCGCCTCCATCGAAAAGCTGCCGCCGAGTAATGTATCGCCTCGTCTCGTACATTTACCACCCTGCGGTTCACAAAAACTGTCGGAAGTTAGCGCTTGTGCGTGTCCTTTCTTGTCCCTGCCCAGTCCTTGCGCTACGTTTGTTTGACATGTGTTACCAATAAGCTCGAACTGCCACCTTAATTCGTTGTTGATGACAGCGCGATTACACGCAGCCACAGTTTATAGTATTTTATTTCGAGATGATTATCTGATAAAACACTTAAGAGCGCTGCCTGGAATACTCGTGGGACAGTGGAACTTCTTCCAACGTTGCGCTTTGAACTTGGGTGCAGAAAAGGCTCAGCTGTACTAGAGCAAAAAAATAAAAAAATTAATGTAACTAAATTAACGAAAGAGTTAGAAGTATGATGTAAGCAATAGGCATTAGCAGAATTGGGCCCACATTTCACTCTTACGTTACTTGCTTTTTTCAACAGTTGCCTTTACTTCTATATGACAGAGAGAGAGAAAGAGAGAGAGAGAGGAGAGAGCGAGAGAGAGAGCAGAACTTTTTATTTATTCCAGCGGATGAAGAGGCTCCGGCCCTCCGTCGCATGGGATGGATGGCGGGTGCCCCGCCTCAGACGCAGGCCGGCAGACGTTGTTGGCCGGCGGCGTCCCAGGCCAGCTGGATGGCAGCTGGCTGGAGCCCAGGGTCCGAGCAGCGCAGCATGGTCCCCCAGGGTTGCGGCGTCAGATTTAGACCCCTCCCGGGAGAAAAGGGGCAGTCCCAGAGGATGTGTTCGAGGGTCCATCTCGAGTCCCAGTTTGCACAGAATTCAGATCTTTCTCCTGGGAGCATATGGCTCACCAGGACTGAACTTGATATCACTTTCACCTTTTCTCTCTACTGATGCGTGGATTCTGGTGAGTGAACTTTCCAAAAGATAAGATGTGGGCGACGATTTCGAACGAAGCCTACATTCACGATCTACAAAAACAAATTGAAGAAAATTGCTTATTATTAAAGAAGAAAAACTATGTTCGTAAACAACGAGGTCAAAACGCGGCCTTTTCTCGAAGACCTTCAATGCCAACTTTTAAACTTTGACAAATCTAGCGAATGATGGAGTAAATGTTTTCGATACAAAACTGCCGTGCTGAGGCGCCCACGTAGGCTTTTCTCCAAAGGTGAGAAAAAGAAATGCTTCATTCGGTTCTTTAGAGCGTCCCGTAAAGCTTTTCGTTTGAGCATTCTGTAAAGCTCTGGCGAAAGTCGAACATCCGAAGCCGTAGTAGCGCAGTCGATTGACCCGACCTAGTTCTTTAGCGACAAGAGAACTGCAACGAAAAATAATGCTCGGGTCGCTGAAAAATTAATGGGCTTTCAAACATCGTCGGCTCGGTCGGATGAGAGCAGTGTCTCTCAATTTCAATACTTCAGGGGATTCGACGCAAGGAGTCAATACCGTTTGTTGCTTGCCATCCTGAGGGGATTTCAACCCATTTTCACACAGTGAATGCGTTCAGGTGACGCAAAAGTTTCAGCCGCTTGTCTTTCCATTTGTAAAATGAGAAAAACCTTTCTGTTCAAGATCGAAAAGAAAAAAACATTCACGGTGCAATAGTTAAGCTGGTAGGTACAGAGTGAAAGTCGCAAATTGCGAATGTAGCAAGATAACGGTAAAAAAAAAAAAAAAAAATGAAAGCTTAAGATATATTCATCTGGCAGATGCAGTAAGTTGAGCAACGCGGCTTATCTTCGATTAAAGGTCGTTGGTGGGATTGGCTGTGTTTCGCAATCGGCAAATCAGGAGAAAAAAGACCACAATGTTTGTTGACAGTGAAGCTATCATTCTACAAATACCCTGTCAATATTGATGTGGTTCGTTCTATTCTATACAGCTAAAAGAAAGAAGAGGAAACGGAAAAGCGAAGGAATGAAAAGAAACCGAATGAAGGAAGAACTAGAATGAGGCAACCAAGAAAGAAACAAGAAATATAGAAAGAGAATTCAAGCAAAGAAAAAGAGCAAAGAAAGAGGAGAAAACACAAAAACTTCACTCATCCTGTTTCAAGGCGAACGAGGTTTCCCTTGACTGGTAGTTGGAAACGGTGTATGTTTGAGACTAAATAAATCAACGAAGAGAGGACGGAAAGAAGGCAGTTGGGTAAATAAGCAAGGAGGACGAAAAAGAAAAGGCGAAGGAAGGAAGAAACGAAGGCGGGATGGAAAAGTGGACTGAAAGAAAAATATTGCACGAAGGAAGCAGAAACAAAGAACGGAGAAGGAAGGAAGGAATGACGCAAGAAAGCTGAATAACAAAAGAAAGAAAAAGCAGGAAGAAATGAAGGGAGGGAAGAAATATGTGTAGAATGAGGGTATGAAGGAAGAAAGGCGCAAGAGAAAGAAGAAACGAGTGAAGGAAAGGAATTAGGATGAAGATTATGAGAGCCAGAAAGGAGTGGCAGCTGTTTAAATATGAGGGCGCACCTATGCTTTTCCTCGAAGTGAATGAAGGGAGGAGCAAAAAACAAAAGCAGGGAAAAATTCGTGCATGCATACCAGTGCACTGAACTACAAGGCGTTGGGTGAGCCCGAGTGAGACGAACGCGAGCAAGAGAAGAGGAAAACAGAATGCTTTCCGCGGAGTCAACAAAGATGTCGCAGTTATTTCGTTCAGCAAGCAACTCTGTGTCACTAATCTGTCTTTGACCTGCAGCGCGGGAACTAGAAGGACGCGTCGGACGATGACGGAGCAGCGCGGTTTTTTCGGAGGTTTTTCGTTCTGCGCGCCGAAACGTATGTATTATTGATCACCGCGCCTGTACTTTCGTCCCTTCGGCAACTTGGACGCGTTACAGTGGTTTTTGTGATGTTTTTTTTTTATTTATGTGGAACTTCGGGGCTCATAACGCGCGGCTAGGTGTTCCGCGAATGACGCGTTGAAGACAAAGAGCTCGCGATGTTCGTTAGTCGTTATTTAGCGGCCCGCATGGCGCAGTGCTTGGCTGCTGCTTTTGTTCGTTTGCGGCTCTTGGCAGGTATGTTTTTTCCTTCGATGCTTGTTTACCTATCTGCCCCCATGAGGCGCTGGAGATGGCAAACAGAGGGGCATGTTTTAACGATGCCTCAACGCCACGTTTGTTTTGTTTACTTTAAGGTACTCAACCTACATAAGTCAGCCCAACTCGAAACAGCGTGCAACGTACAGTTTATTCAGCAGGAACTGTGTTTATTGACATGCTGAGGCGTATCGTCGGAGGTAAGCGTTAGCATCTCGAGTGGAAGGTCGCTCTGACGGTGCCTAAAAACAAACAGCGACACAGAGAGGAAACACGGATACAACACACTCGCGCCTCGCACACAACAGGATTACATTTAGCCAGCTTAATACAAACATAATCACATTGTGATGTTTCATTCGGCGAATATTTCCTCTTTCGGAAAATATGATGATTAAAGTTTTGTTAGGAGCAACGTTCATCATCATCATCATCATCATCAGCCTGGCTATAACCACTGCAGGGCGAAGGCCTCTCCCATATTTCTCCACTTAACCCGGTTTTGTGCTAGCTGCATCCACTTGACCACTGCGAACTTCTTAACCTCATCCGCCCACCTAACTTTCTGCCGCCCCCTGTTACGCTTTCGTTGCCTTGGAATCCAGTTTGTTACCCTAAGCGACCATCAGTTATCCTCTCTTCGCACTACATGTCCTGCCCATGTCCATTTCTTCTTCTTAATTTCCACTAGAATGTCGGTAACTTGAGTTATTTCTCTGACCCACTCTGCATGCTTCCTATCTCTTAATGTTATCATTACCATTCTTCGTTCCATACTCCTCTGGGTTGTCCTCAACTTACGTAGAACTGTCTTGGTTAGCCTCCACGTTTCAGCCCCATAGGTGAGTACAGGTAATATGCAACTGTTGTATACTTTATGCAACGT
The DNA here is from genome assembly GCA_023969395.1 of Amblyomma maculatum. Lineage (NCBI taxonomy): Eukaryota > Metazoa > Arthropoda > Arachnida > Ixodida > Ixodidae > Amblyomma > Amblyomma maculatum. The sequence continues at coordinate 927,872 of JAJIZL010017327.1, read as the reverse complement.
TATGCGCATATTAAAGGGAAAAAAAGGATGACATAGGCTGATTTTTTTTTTTTTTCAAAATCACCTCAAGTGTTAATCTGTAGCATGAAAAGAGAAATTACAATATGCGTTTTGGACGTCATCGAGCAAATTATTCAAAACGGTAGTCCATATGGCAGTATTCAAATATAAGCAAATACCACCTACTCAAATGGCTTGGTGACAGTGGAGGTCATGGGTTTGACTCTGATTCGTGATACTACGTTTTGATCGTCATGAGAGTCAGGGGGGGGGGGGGGTGCTGGAAGCTGAAACTGTAAGCACTCTAAACTATGGTTTGCACGCCTGCGTGGCGTTGAAGAAGGTCTCATTTGCTGATATCAGTGAAATTCGAAATCAATCAACCATTTTCCTACATTGCAATCGCAGCTTCGTTTAAACCAAACTTGGTTTTGCTAACTGATGACTTCCTGTTTCGGGAAAATAGAAGGTCTCCAAGCAGCACGCACTCACTGTGTGGTTGAGAGTACAGATAATTATTTTTCGTTTGACATTTGGTGCCTGTGTATTTTCATATTTGAGTGAGCTCTGGCCACCTACTTTTCACAGTAAGGAGTTGATGCAGATGAGTATTTATAGGTTAGTAGTGCATAGTGTCACGCATGTCCTGCGGTGGTCCTGTATTGAAGCTGATGGGCAGAAGTGGCGTAGTACAGGTCCTGATGTCAAAATAAATTTTAACTGACGAAAGGCGGAGTCACAATCAGTGGTCCACTTGAAAGGCACATCTTTTTGTAGAAGACAAGTAAGTGGATGTGATAGATCAGCAAACTTCGGAACAAAACGGCGGAAGTAGGCGCAAAGCGCCAAAAAACTCCTGAGCTGTTTTAACTATTTCGGTGGTTTAAAACAAGTGACAGCTTCAATTTTTTTCGGATCAGGCCTGACCCCATCCTTGTCTACAAGATGTCCAAGTACCACTATCTGGCGCTCTCCAAAACGACATTTCTTGGAATTGAGTACCAGACCAACTTTCTCAATACACTCCAAGACAACCTCTAATCGACTGTTGTGTTCACGAAAGGTAGTTCCGAATATTACTACATCGTCCAAATAGCACATACAAATGTTCCACTTCAGTCCGCGCAAAACTGTATCCATGAATCTTTCGAAGGTGGCTGGAGCGTTGCATAATCCAAACGGCATCCAAACGGCATAATCCAAATAAACCACGTAACAATAGCTAATGTTGGGGTAAACAGCTTTGGAGCAGGTTCTGGCTCGAGCGGCGTGCCTCTGTGGACAGTCAACCAACACTACGTTCTCAGAGAAGGACGTCTAGGCTGAAGTGAAAGCCACACGGTGGGCTCCTTCTAGGTTCAAGCCCGAGAACGGACAGAGACCAAGACGAGAAGCTTTGAGCGCGCCCATCACGCTTTCCGCATAAAGGGGTTGCGGAGCCTGTTGTCTCTTCAGGGAACCGTAAAACTTCCGTCCCAGTGAGCGCTAATCTAAATCCTGCTTGTCTAACCCTCTGGGAGAGCGCGCGGTGTTGTTGGAGGCACGGTCGATTGCCTCCCGCAGAAGGAGGCACAGGGCTCGCGTTATAGATCCCTCGGGAGTGCGAGCTCGGGCCATTTTCAAGCTCCAGGTTAGCGGCAGTGCTGTAAGAAGTGCGAGGTCGGAACCCAGTTCTGAGGACGTGTGCTAACAAACTAAATCCTACCTCATACCGGAAATGCAGGTTAGTTCAGTTCAGTTCACCACGGGGCGCTTTAATACCGCATCAATTATCACATGTTGGTTAGGAGCATTCAGCAAGCCGCGGCATTTAGTGTGTAAAGAAAATTACTGTTCAGAGTAGAAGAAGCTTATACATTTATTTTCCTGAAAGGCAGTTGAAGGCGCGAACCTGGCAATATCAAGAGTGATGGTAGATCCAAGTGTTTAGTACCTGGAAAGAAGAGAATATGAAACACGAAGCGTAGCGGTGTGTGCTGATCGAAGTGAAATTTGAAGTGTATATCACGATTATCCGGGATTTCAGTCATGGAGGATGATGTTTTGCTAGAATATGGAAACATAGCTTAATATTCGGCGAAACACAAAAATACAAATCCTTATAGTTACCTGAACTACTCCAAGCAAGCGACAAAACTGCTTGACAAAACTCTGCCTTATCTGTATCCTTCCTATTTGGTAAGAAAAAAACACTTCACATCTGAGTTTCTCTTACGGACTACACTTAGAACCGGCCGCGTGAGCTGCATTTGACTAGAGGTCTAATCGAAAAACACCTGCATGCTACGCGACGTTAGAGAGCGATATGGTACGAAGCTGTACACTTGACCGTCCCTCGTAGCTGATGCGCATCTTAATGGTATTCGCTCTGCAAGGTAACTTAACATAACAACTAAAGCAATAGAAAATAAGACAACATAACCTAACACAGCATAACACAGCCTTACACAACAATAAGTGAGAATGTGTAACCGGGCTGCTTCCTGTTACCATAACGCTCACATCAAATTTAAGTTGATAGTCAAAGTTGCTACTTTCGACATCGGCGGCCGGTTTTCTGCATTTTTTTGTTACGTCATTCGGCTTCCATTAAAAGCAAACATACTTATGAGATGTTGTAACCGAACAGGCCTATTCATTCAAATCTTTTGGTTTGGTTTGGTTAATGGGGTTTAACGTCCCAAATCACCTCAGGCTATGAGAGACGCCGTAGTGGAGGACTCCGGAAATATCGACCACCTGGGGTTCTTTAACGTGCACTGGCATCGCACAGCATACGGGCACCTTGCTTTTCGACTGCATCGAAAAGCGGCCGCTGAGACCGGGATTCGATCCCGCGTCCTTGGGAACAGTAGTCGAGCGCCGTAACCACTGCGCTACTCCGGCGGGCTCCTTCGAAGCTTACCTTTCACTGCACCAAACTACGGTGAATGCTGAGTCGCACTCGAGACCTTTTCTATACCTCCCACGATTCAAGACGCACGTCGATGACTGCGCTTCGTGGCTTCTGCTTATCGTCTTTCTGCTTTGTTTCAAATGGCCTTATAGAGACCTGGCTGGAAAGCCCAGTACGCTGGTACACTGACAAGGCTAAACAAGAACCAAAGTACGATGCAGCTAAAGCTCAAGCGGTAGTGCGCGGCTACGAAGTTAACTGCTTGATTCTGCCGCAAGAAAGCTCACCGACCTTTCCCAGACCAATTCGTAGCCGTCCTCTTTTATGACGTCATTCGATGGGCATCTTAACGACGCGGCGCTCGCGCCTTAACCATTAAATACGGTAGCGGGCTTTCGTGTTTAGGTCCTTTCGACTGCCCTCCGGTAATGTGATTCACCAGCGCGCGTGATCCTCGGGCAATAAATGAAAAGCCTAGGCAGGCAATCCAGGGGGGGGGGGGGGGGGGGGAGCATACGTTGACTGTCTGTAAGAGTCAGCAAGAAAGGAAAAAGAAAAGCCTCTCGTCAAGGGAGATTTTTTCCAGCTCCATAACACACTGACAGTGCATGCAGCCCTCGAAAAACTCCAGAAGGGCTTTCGGGGTGGCTCCGTCATGAATTCTGCTTCGCAGCTCCCTCTCCAAGCTTCCTCTACGCGCGTGTGAGGCTTTTTTGTCAGCGTTAAGATGCAATGGGAAGTCGCACGATAGCTTTTGTACGGTATGGATTTTCTCAGCTTCACCTTCAGTCCCGAATGTTTACGCTTTTATATGTAATAAAGAAAGAAAGCCAACAAAAAAAAGAGCTTCGCTCTAGATCACGAACAATCTAAAGCTTTAGAAGTACACATTTCGAGTGAGTACACATTTCGGGTGAGTACACACGCGTGTGTTAGGTTTAATGCATTTACAGATGTTTTACCGGCTAAAAGCAAATAAGGCAAGACGGAAACCAAAGTGAAGGGACTCAGCATCTCTCTCACTCTCTCTGTCTCTCTCACACACACACACACACACACACACACACACACACACACACACACACACAT
>JAJIZL010017327.1:909733-920254 GCA_023969395.1 Amblyomma maculatum | reverse complement strand
TGTATGTATGTATGTATGTATGTATGTATGTATGTATGTATGTATGTGCGCGTGCATGTGTGTTTGTGTGTGCGTGTGTATGTGTCGTTGCGACCGGGTTTTTAACACTGTGCCAAGAGTGATCCATTATCTATTCGCTTAAGCTTCGAATTAGTTCTCCAGCAGCTGCCATTACTTTAAATTTGGAAGCACTTAGTGCTGAACCAAAGAGCACTCCACTCTTGCCACTTAACCCATTCCTCAGTTGATATAAAAACAATTGTTATCATATACATTCGCTTCTTTAAATCTGGCCCCTTTCATCAAAAACTAAAACAAGAAAGGCTTGGTCCAATTCTTAGAAGGAAGGTTCCCACTCTTTAATTTAAAAATGCCGACCAATCTGCATGCTACCTTTCTTCAGCAAATGATCGAAAATATGATCGGTATACAGAGGGCGTATCGTCTTTGAATATGTAACATCGTGCAACTATTCTACATATGTTTCCATCCAGATAATAATGCAAAACTTGATCTTGTTACGCAAAATACCAGTAAAACTTGCCAGAAGCGTTTGATGAGTTTGCTTGAGTTTATCAATGTGTTTAATTAAATTCATCATCTTATATTGTTGTTCAACTCGAATCTGTAGTTATAACTGGTACCGCAGTAAAAACACTAAGAAATTGCCTTAAGGACAGCGCCGAAAACAGAAAGGGTTTCAGGTGTGTCTTAAAAAAAAAACTTTTATTGCCTTGGGGTGTCACACGGGTCAATACTGGGCTTACGTTTAATTTCTCCTTAATCTGCTGACTAACCTAACCGCTTCCTCGCTCAAAATTACATACGCTATGCAGATGACGCAAAAAAACAAGAACTTGTAAAAATGCCTAAAAACGCTAATCTATAAACTCAATAACAGTCTTACGTGTTTGCTAAATTTGTGTCATGTGAATTTTCTTTACATAGTTCGTAAAAAACTGAATTTGTTCCGTTCGCGTCTCACCCGCGGTTACCTGCTTCCACTATTTTAGCCTCTTTTCGGATTCATTCCGAATTTTCAAGTCCCAAACATAATTAGTGGAATGCCGGAATGTTATCTTAGCTGCCATTTTAAATTAATTCCTGTCAACGTTATACTCCTTTCACCGAATTATATTCAACGCAGAAAAAAAATTTTCCACGTATTTATTTTTTTTCAGAGGGCGCATTGCACTTGACTATTAGGCACACATTACTTTTTATTTTTCATTCTTTCCGTTCGGGCATTCTTGTAATCGATAGTCGGGCGCTGTACATGAATACCACTTACTTTCCTTATAAAGTTCAAAAATTAGGTTTTCATGGCATAAATTTTTAACTGTTATTATTAAAATGTTCAAATATTAGAACAAAGCAATGACAATGCTAAAGTTTATAAGTAAGTGACGTCTAGCCTGGGTGCAATAAACTATAACTCCTCTGTGCTTTAGACCGATGTTTCACGCATTAGCAAAGGCTAATGCCACCAGCATTTCTTCTTCTAATAATAATAATCTATTCCTCAACGTTCGTATTAAATGTTCTAAACAGAATGCTGGTTTTCTGATTTCTCATGTATAGGAATAACTTCTGCCGGATTAAGACATTAAATTGGAAAGAAACATCATATGTTTTATTTTGCCGTCGTGCACTATTTTAATTGAATTTTTCTCGGCCCTACTAATACCTTCAGTTTCCTGTCGGTCGAGTTGTTAATAATGCAGATTAATGTGCTCCCCCTTCCTTTCCCATTTCTTTTTACTATGGCTGCTGAGTGAGCGTTTTTATAATTTAATGCTTTTTCTTTGTTTTGTATGACATATAAGGACATTGATTTTATTGCGTTAATATATATATATTTAAGCTAAGTTCGCTCGACCTGTTTCTTTGGTGCATAATCTATTATGCGTCTTTTTATGAGTAAAAAGGTGCTGCGCGGTTTTTCGCTTTGGGACCTCATGCTGTATACGACTATATTAGTTTTCTATGCAGTGTTTATAAACATGATTCTCTTGCTCATATGAGCGGTTCAACTTTTAGGCTAATTGAAAAACGTCCAAGAAGAAGCGTTAGCCATGAGGGTATCAAGCAGGTCTTTCAGCATGAGCTAGGTGCTGCGACAGCACAAATTTGGCTACGGCTGGCTTCAATGGTTAGGCACATGTGCACGTCGAGCTCTCGTCGCAAATAGGCCAGAAAAAGAATACAAAAAAGAACAGAGGAGAAAGTAGAATAAACCGAAAATAACACACTGAGCCCTGAGAAATGTTACTAAAAAATTCTTACATTTCAGCTCCCTCTGCCTTTTCTTACTGCACATAACAGCGAAGGTTATAGAAAGAGCAAAGCAAACCAAGTTATTACGTTATCACTAAGATTGCCGTTATGCCGCCACTCAGGATCCTTCGAAATAGCCGTACGAGCGAAAAGTGCTGGCATCGACCGGTCGCGTGCCGCCTCGATTAAGACGGCGACGGAAACGGAAGTGTGGAGCGACGCCAAGAAGCCGCATGGGAAAGCGCCGGTTGCGCCGCGCCGCCAAATCGATGCACCAACGGGCTCTAAACGAAAGCTCGCCAGGCACGAATAGGAACAATGAATAGGCGCGACGTAACACTTAGTTTTTTTTAGGCTCGTTTGCTTTCACAATTCAAAGCCATGTCTTTATTTGCGCATGTACACGTTTTTATATGGGGCACCGGCGGGCCACCCTTCCTTTTATGATCCAGTAAATCTCGCGATGGTGCTCGTCAATGTACTAGCGCAGGCTTCTATTGTACCCTGGCGCGGATACGTCGATAGGGGGCGTACCACTCGACAGTCGTCACAAAGAGGATGTGTCGTCGTCGCGTTCTCGGCCCCAATCTCCGCCAAAAGGAAAAAGGGGTTTGCATTGGCACGCCACTGCTGTAGTAAATGGTCTTGCTTCCGGTAGCCCTTGGCTATGCGTCACCATGCATCCATAGTTTCTCGTGTTAGCGTGAGCAAATGTTTGAAAACTACTTTACGTATTGATGCGCATACTTCAGGCGCATTTTCGTCAGACGTGTGCATCTTTACAGCCCCAGCATGGCTGTAAAGTGAGCCGTTCCTCAAAGAGCCAACTTCCTTTCACGTCGTTACTGGGCCTTCGGTCGTTCTGCTGTTACCAGAGCTTTTCTTCCCATAAGAGCTGCTTTGAATATTCCTATCGAACCAAACTTTTCTAAAACGGCATTAGAAGCAAGCGGCGAAAGTGCGTGTTGTAATGGTCACAAGATTTAGCAAGAGTTCGGAGTTCGTTTTAACGATAAAAGACCATAGGAAACGCGAGTCGAGAATATCGTGTGTTCTTTACGCTTACATTTGCGCAACGTCACCCATGCCTCCGCCTGAAGTGGCGTTCCACTACACGCTCCTTAGGCACGCGCTCATTTACAGGGAACTACTTGCGCAAAATGCACTCTGCTTCGGACGAGTACTCAGACCAGGCTCATGGGTAAACTGAAATATTGACCAGCTCCGCCTCCGGCTTCGCCAAGTTCTTTTAGTGTGGATAATGGCCAACGCTCAGCTAGTCAAACAAGATATGGAAAGATAAAAAGAGCGATTAGCTTACCACCGCTCGAGCGACTCTATCCCATTAGCAATAAATCTGCCCACTTTTATTTCACTTCGCGAACTTATGCTGTTCAGGTATCGCGCTCGCTCTGTTCTCTGAGTGCCCCGCTCGACTCTTCTCGCCGTAATTACCTACAGAAGGCCGGCACACCTCGTTACTGAACAATAAAGGTCATTCAGGCTGACAGGGCTATAGCCTTTTTAAACTTTACTTTTTTCAGATAAGAAATCGTGTCCTTTATTCAAAGCCCTTCAATTAACGTCGCTTGGACGACGTGTGTCGGATTAGTTCTGAATTCAGTGCTAGGAGCCGCTTATGCGCTGATTAGTGAGTGCGTATTGTAGTCCGAGAATGTGTGGAGAAGAGTTTGTCGGGAATTATTGCGTTTTCAGCTTCAATTAATTGATGATTCGTGCGTTTGCAACGCTACCATTCCTAGCATGCATTATATTTCAGGAATCTGCATCCAGTAGATATTAATAAACGTGCATAATTATAAAAATGAAAACAAATATAACAATACTAGGCGAAACTTCAAGCTAAGCTTGAGGGTTAATGCAAGCAGCACTTATTGACAAGAATGATGTCAAATTTTATATAATTGCTTTAATTAAATCTCTGCTGGAGCCAATTTTAAAAACCATTTTAACTCCTAACCTATCGTAAACAGCTTGCTAGAACGGCGCTGTCTTACAACCTTAGCTGGTGACGACTAGTTGCAGATATTTCCTTCGTCCTTGTATAAGCATAAGCACAAGTGTCCTTCATTCAACTTAGTGTGCCCACTAATTTCAGAAGAGCGCTTATAGGTGACTGCATTTGAAGCATATTATAATGTGACAAGTCCGACTCTCCTACTCCTTGTTTTCTGCTGTTGCCCTCCTTCGTATATTTGCGACATGCCCAGGCGTAACGAAGTCTAAATAGAGCTCAATGTATGCGCTTCCGGATCTCTGCTGTTCTGTGCGCAAATAGTCACGAAAAAAGAATCGAAAGAGACATTTGTTAATGCTTGCGTGTATGAATACGAAATTGCATTCTAGTTCCATGGTTGAAATGTTTTCCAGGGAGGTTTTCGGCATGTATTATGATTATTATTTATATTATAGTATTCTGTACGTATTTTTACGTATTGTGAGTAGACTTGCATGCTTCGCGTGGTGTCTGGTAGGCGTATTCGCTGTAATCTCGACATAAAGACTTATAAACGGAGGCACAGTCATGAGCAATAATACAGTTGATTGTTGAGCTAGTTGGTATGCAGACACGATGAAAAACGAAGCTCATGCTGCATCTTTGATGTTTTGTGCAGACCAGCAGTCAACAATCAAGAATCATGAGCAATTTGAGAAGGAACGAAGTTTCAGCATTCGCTTATTGATTACTCCATAATTATGTGTGACAGGCACCGTTTTTGGTTCTCTTTTCTAACACGTTTTCTTCTAGATGAAAAATCTACACAAGTCATCCTCATGTTTAATTGAAAAAAAAAAAAAAAAACAAAACAAACAGAGAATGCTCGCAATTTTGTGGACAACATTTATTCCTTCTGATATTGCGCATGACTCTACATATGTTATCAGTTCAAATTCCTGTCACGACCTATCGTCATACTGGACCAGCATGTGAAGGCTGTATGCAATGAGGAATTGTATGACATCATCGGAACGCTTTACGTTAACAGATACACCTCAGGTGTAATACGAAACTCTGGAAAACTGTCCCCAGATGGTGATCCGCCTTTGTTCATTAACTATAGAATATTGACATGTATAGCACTGCTTAAAGAGGGGGTGGCCTTATTAACGAATTTGTCATTGTGCATCCAGGATGCTTTGTCGATGCGTGGCTTGTGTGCATCATACGGTTGCTTGTTGACGTGGCACTATTTTAATGCAATAGCGTTAAGTTCTCCGTGTTGTAGCAAAGCCGTTATCGGCGTTGTAGATGTAACGCGAAAATAAGAAGTAAAGAAATAAAAGTTCTGAGGAAACTCGCGGAGTTGAACATGGTCACGTAGATTTGGAGAATCATGACGTCACACATGGTGGACCAGGTGGTGGACTTCATTGTATGGGTGACCCCGTGGCAGCTACGAAATTAATTGCAATGCACTCACTATGCTCAAGTGACTCGGTAGCTATCTTGAATCCGACAGCGACGGAGAAACGAATGAGAAACAGACAAATGTAAGTAGTAAGAGCTAACGCTCATAAAAGAAGCATGAGTACCGAAAAAACGCGTGAAAACTTCTACTTAGCGCTTTTTACTTTTCTGGTACCTTAGGCCATGTGACACAACAGCGCATTTTAATTTAACATTGACTGAGTGGCGAAAGTACATACTCGGTGTCATTTTCAAATGTGCATAAGAAGAAACAATAAGAGATAAGAAAAAGATAGTTGTTATTTCCTACGCACAAAAGATTTCATACAACTTAAGAAAAATAAGAAAAGAGTAGGAATAGATGCTTTATTTTTAGCTCCGGATCGCTTGCCAAGCCACTGCAAGCGCGTTAGTCAAATAAGTCGTAAGCACACAGGATGCACCATAAATCATCATGACCGGTTCGTTTCCTGTGCTCAGGGTGTCGTATATTCTGTCCCTTTGTATTGCGGCCATGCATACGTAGGCCAAACCAGCAAATGCCTTAAGAGTTTGTCCGAGCACAAACACAATGCGACGCAATGAATCTCAGGCCATCTGGGCATTCACTCCCGAGTTGGGCAACACGAGCGTGCTGAGCAGTTGCTATGACAAAACCACGCAGGAGATCAGTGAAGCCGTAAACATCGGGCATCTTAAAGAGCGTTAAGTCAGCACCCCCTCCATAGCCCTTATATATAAAGAATTGCGGTTCCGATCGGGAGTTGAATGGTCTGAGTTCTCCTGTGTGATTTCTGGTGGCGATGACCGTTTAGCAGACTCGGTTGCTTTTATTATTTACCTGATACTGCTGTATAATTACCGAAGTGTCTGAAAAATAAACCTTCAGTTGTAAGTCAACGCTGCGCGTGACTCGTCTTCCTTTCATGTCCCTGTGTAGCCTTCGCTGTTCTGCCTTCGGGTGGAGAGTATAGGCCTCGACATTGGCGCAACCGGTGAAGGGAAAGAGCACAGTGTAGGAGCAAAGAAAGTAGATGAGGAGCACAACGGAGGATGAAAGTGTGCAGACCGCGAAGCAACCGCTGAAAAAAGAAAAAAAAAAGGAAAACAGGAAGATAGCACATAAGCTTCAGGTGAGAAGATAAAGAAGGGTGTATACGACGGGACCGGCGAGACTGGCGCCGAGCGCTTTCTGCTAGTCTGTGGCGGCTGTTGCGAACATCTCCTGCCAGGCAGAGCCTCATAAATGCCACTATTTTTTACTTCGTGCGCTTCGCGTAAGCCGATCGAAACCAGGCGCTGCTGTGTTTCAACAGTGTGCTCCGTGAGCTGTCGCCTACGATTAAAAGACCTTAACAGTTCCGTTTAGATTTCGCATTACTAAGAATGGCAATCCTGCGGTGACGTTTTCATTGCTAATCGTCTATGCAATAGGCCTGTCGTGAATGAACAAATTCTCCGATGGTTACAAAAACAGCACAAAAAAAAAAAAAGACCTGAGGGGGTTCCCAGCGTTTTGTAGCATGTTGCTACGGCGTGACTGTCATTTAAGATCACATGATGGGGTGGTATGTGAGAAGGAAGTAAACAACTCGATCCATGCTTTCTCTTGAAGCCGTAGCCCGGCTTGTTTGTTATTTGTATAGAGAGCAGCGCTTTCTCTGCTGTGGAGGTTGATTTGACAAACCATATTCTTGGTCTTCGCATGTGGGTAGGCCGAGAGAACGTGCAGGCGTCCTCAGTTCATAAGTGAGATCAGTTGCAAAGCTGGCTACTCCTGCATTATCACGATTAATACATTGTTTCCGAAGATGCACTGAGCGTGTCGCGTCCGAAACGTTGAACAAGGTTGCGAAAACAACACGCTTGTTTGGAGCCCGAAACAAGATTTGGTCGAAGCAGCAGCAGGTCACCTTGAAGCATCAGTTGTACTGTAGTAACGTTTGGCGTCAGTAGATAGGCTCCCAACCACATAATAATCGCGATGAAATGAATGAGCTGTCGTTTCTTTTTGGTCGCGTCATTTGTTAGGGAGCGAAGTGTTCGAAGTACACTCGATAGCTTATGACTGGCGCCGGACCACTGCAAGAGTCCTGACGCTACGAGGCCTGACGCCTGAAAGTCGATGTTATTCCTGTGCCCCATGCTTTGCTACGTTTTAGACAACACGAAGAAAGCTCTGAGTGAAGGTTTGTTTTGACCGATGCTCTATAACCTAAATGCTGTTATTTCATAATAACTCAAAGCTTGATCGATGATTCTATCAGACTTACGATCAATAAATCGATAAATCAAATATTCGATGTACTCGTACACGGTCAAGATGATATTTGAATACAAATCAGAAAGAAATCAAATTATCCAGGGGCCGTAATCATTATCAGTTATTTTTATTTTAGACCCATTTGGTGGTCTGGCATTGTTACATGTGTAGCTGCGGTCGGCCTTCAAGCGTCCGATCAGCTTGGATTCGCTGTTGGCTGCATATCGTAGAGCAGCCTATAACTAGGATAACTGGGGCGTGCGGCGTGCGGCAAATGCTTCCGATGACGTGGGGACTCACTACCTCGTGAGTGCCCTGAATAGCCGCTTGTTACCTTCGCATCATGCTACCACCCGGCTTGTGTCACTACAAATGAAATCTAAAATTATTATCAATTTTAGTGCGACACTCATAGAGTTAGGCCCAGATAACCTTTTATTTACGACAAAAAAATAATCATATTTGCCGCGTGTATTGTTAGAGGTCAGTAATACCTATGTTCCGGCGTACACGAAAACAACTGGAGAGTAAGCGGCAGTGCCTGTCACGTTTGAAATTCGCTTTACAGAGCCAAATCGTGTTTGCTATAATGCTAAAATTTTCACTTGGTGTAAAATGGGCGTTTTTGTATCAAATGATGCGCGTTTTGTGCATAGCATATCTCGGTTGATGCTTATTTACCTGCTCAATATTAAAGTGAGGCTGAACTCAGCGGAACGAGTACAGAAAGTATTCTGTTCTCACAAGGTTATTTTTTTTTGCGTGAATTTTAACAGCCAACTTAATTGTGACAACAGAAATTTATATAATACCACCGGAGTTTTGTATGGTTAAAATGTAAAAGTACTACAGAACTACAGAGAACCGAAAAGTGCCACAGAAATACTACAGAACTACAAGAAAGTGCTGCAGAGCAAGCGAAATTTTAATGTTGCGAATAAACAATGGCATAAGTTTTCATTTTTGACACAATTCTGAAGTTTCTTTCCACTGGGAAAATATTTTTTTTTTTGCACCTCCGCGTTAATTTTATGGAAGTTTTCAGTAGTTTGTTGCCTTGTCTAACGTATGAGTGACTAATTTGTTTCCGGTAGCCGAAATCAGAAGCTGTCATATAATGTTTAAGGATAATTCTTAATTTGATTTCACTTGCGACAGTCGAATTCTGTTGCCCCGTCCAGATCTTTGAGAAACGTAAGCAGGGGTACCTTTGCCACCAAGTAGCATGCACTGCTGTATTTGGCTAAAGTAAGCAGTTGCTGATGACGTACTTTGTACATTTGCTTTAAAGAGCCGTCGCGAGTAGGGCTATTTTCTGACATAGCAAACCAGCGCCAATTAACAAATAGGAAGTCTTTTATGCGACTGGTGGTCAGATATTCTGCATGGGCGAAACAACAACAATCACCGCATCAGTTGTTCATGCATGCAAGAAAGGCTTCAGCCTCAACCAGAGCTGCATTTCATTATTACTTACTTTTAAGCCTTCGCCTATGCTCTGCTTCTATAGTGCACCCCATCTTTCAAACCAGGACAATGTTCGTCGCCCAGACCACGCATATTTAGAACTCTCGTTGGAAATTCTGATCTTTACTGAGCAGTAAGAAGTGTTTCATCAAGCAAGTGCGTATTTACACTCAGTGAGAGTCCGCACTTAGCATTTTGCGAGCAATTCTTGTTTCTTGTAGTATAATAATGATGATGTGGACGCTTCCCAACCCCTGTTTCACTCCATTGATAGTTTTTTTTTTCTCGGCCGACTTGCGGTAAATGTCGCCGAGGTCGACTCTGCCGCCCAAAAGGCTGATCTTTTTAGAGGAGCCGAGTTGCTCAACAACCACTGCCCAAAAAGTCGGCGTCTTAGGGACGACGTCTCAATGGAGGGCATCTGACAGAGACTGGAGCCACAGCTGGGTTCTTTATGGTGTTGCGTCATCTTAGCAACAGCAGGGCTACTCGAACAGCGTACTCAAGACAAGAGCTTCAGAAACACGAAGATCGATTTTGTGCATTCTTAGTGCGTTGTGGCTTAGAAGTAGTTTCGCTGCATTCTTAGTGGCTCAGAAAGTTGGGATGTTTGCGGTTGTTTCTGTGTAAGAGTTGCATGCATATTTATACGTAGCTCTTGCGAGATGACCGAAAACTTGTCTTGACCGTAGGGTGCAGGATAAGTTTTATGGTGTAAGACCGAGTGGGATGTTGTAATTCATGTATTTTGCTCTTGAACTTTTATAGGTATAATAGCACTAAAACATGCACTCTAAGAGCACCCGCTAGAAACGCTCTGCGGCCCTCCGAAAAGTAAAAGAAGCGAACTTGCAGTAATAACTGCCGCGTTCAGCGGTAAGTGCTTGCTCTGGACGAAACTGCATTGAAATGAGAACATGGAAATATACCATTGCTCTTATCACAGCATTTATGAGCTATTATTTCTTTTCGAGCACACCGCTTCGGCACGCACACGCACACGCACACGCACACGCACACGCACACGCACACGCACACGCACACACACACACACACACACACACACACACACACACACACACAC
>JAJIZL010017327.1:868033-909333 GCA_023969395.1 Amblyomma maculatum | reverse complement strand
ACACACACACACACACACACACACACACACACACAAAGAACGTTTGCTCACGAGTGTCAGGAACAAAAGACTCGGAGGTGTTATACAACGCCCAGACAGCGGCAGAGCTCGGGAAACCTGCATCGCAGTGACATCTAGCGACAGCATCTGGGAGCTAAACAACCAGATTGGGGCCATTTCTCATCCAAAAACATGTGAATTAGGCCATTTGATGTGCAGCATGTCTTCTCGTCTAAATGCTCCGATGCAGTAAGAAGTTCCGCAGTTTGTTTTTCTTTCAGTGAACTTTAGCGTCGTTATGTGTAATCCACCTTAAGGTGAAGGTGATTGCGAAAAACGTCTGCGTGCTTGCCCGATACTACAGCACACCAGGAACTTTACGCGTAAAACCCAGATTCCGAATCATTCTGTGCTGTGTCTGCCACCGCTAATTTGCAACGTCCAGACAAAAAAAAAAAAATGACTGCAATATTGTTACGGGGGGAGAACGATGAGGACGAAGTGGCGTGCTCGTTTATGGAGGTCAAAGAAGTGCGTTGTACACCGGGCCTTCATTGCCTGGTTCCTTGATTGCCTATCATTCTATATATGTGTAATTCTCTTTTGTAAATATATTTATCTGTGTTTCAGTATTATACCAAAATTTAAAAATCGTGGGCGATTCACAAATGCCGTAGAATCTTCAGACCTGTGTGGTGCGCTACGCCTTGCAGAAGGGCCTAATTGAAGATGCCGTAATTACTAGTGCAACAAAGTTATGCAAACATTTTTAATTAACTTGAAAGCTGAGGTAGAGGAGAATTGATGGAGAAAGTTTAAAGAGTAGCAAAAGTGTTCTTTTTTTATTGTCCTCAGAATCTTTCATTGTTCGCTGTTTTTTTTTTTTAAATTAGCCTGATTGTATCTCTCTATTGAAACGTTGTGTAAGTATAAGCTTTAGCTGTTTGATGGACAGTTATGCTGAGAACGAAGTGTCGAATTATTGCTGTTCTGCTATAAACCTTTTTTCAAATAAAGCGCGTGCAAAGTAGGTAAAAATTTGTTTCCTGGGCCAATTTTGAGAAATTTTAGAAAAACATTTACGCTACGCAAAACAGCAAACGCTGGCTGAATACAAATAAAAACATGCATATATTTACTGAGGCAATTTTCTGCTACCGAACGTTAAAACATTTTGTGTAATTCATAACAAAATTTGGCGCCAAAATAGCAGAGAAGATAAGCGGGATACTCCACCTCTTCGTCGTTATTAATTTTGTGTGCGCCTAAAATTTTTTTTGCAACAACACCAATTGCAACTTTCTTCTTTCCAGTCATCAGGCACCAATGAATAAAATTTTGACACAAATATAAAAGGCCACCCGACCATCCTTTGTTCGATCGTGCATGGAAACACCCTTCTTCTCCTTCATTCCTATCAGGTGTCGTCACCGTCACTGCTGCTAAACTCGGAAAATGGCGCATGGTGAATGAAGAGGTCCTGAAGAAAGTGAACGCTTTGCGAGTTATACGCCAAAGCAGAATTGTTCGCCTCTGCTGAAAACGCGCTAAGCCCGCAACGATTCCGCGATGTATTCTATATTCAAATATGGGAGATGCAGCCGATAGAACTGTTCTTTTCTGCAAATGGTGGAAAACTTCACTATCTAGTGACAGGCGGTGCCATGTCTTCAAACACTTCGCTGTACCAAAACCACATTGCGAACCTGAAAGAGAAGAAGGTCACATCGCAGCTCCTACTGGTAGAGGATGGTAATGGTGGTTCGAGAGCAAAATAATTGTGAATGACCTAAAAGTTGCGTCAAACATTTTAATAACAGATACTCGGCTATGAACACTAACCAACAAGTATCTTCAGAGTTCTCCAGACAAGTACATGAAAGAGCATAATCCAGATGATTCAGTGTTTCATTAGAGATACTGAAAGAGTGCTGCGAGAATACTGTCGCCAAGATCAAAGAGGAAACTGGGGGCCACTAAATTTAGCGGTCCGTCGAGGGAACCACAGAAGTTAGCGAGAGGTATGTGGCTAATCTCGGATAATAATCCCAGAGAAAGGTGGACTAGCAGTCATGCTCAACACGGATGTTATTTAAAAAGTTAGGCATTCTATGTTAGCGCGTTTTTTACTTAATCTTTGCTCTTCTATGTCTAGGAAATATTCAATATGAACATGCAGGTTTGGTCGTTATGGCATGTGCAAGGCAGGCAAGGGACTGGCAGTTTTAAACAAGATGGTTGACCTGATATGCATTGTTCATGCAATGCATCGTGTCGCTGAATGTGTACGACACTGTTTTCAAAAAGTGTGTGCGTTATTGTCCAGCACAAAACAGATCTTTCTTATATCCCCGTCAGAAATTAATGCCTTCTTTACCACAACACCCGAGATTGCTTTACCATCAAAACCTATTTTGACAAACGCATGCATAAACGCGGTAACATAAATTATGAACGGTACTTTGAAGTGGTCAGATCTGTCTCAGGCGAAATTACGGATGACTCTGCGTGTAAAGCATGGATTAATCAACATGCGTACATAATAAATAAGCAGTATTTTCAAAGTGCATATTTTTATTTACAGCACCTGTTTTAATAATGTTTGAAGCCTCAATGTTTGCCTATTTTGGAGTCCTTTACTGTTTACATTTACAGCCCCTAGTCATTACGGAGCCATTAGTGAATGGTATCTATAGATACAACCGCACTTCATTTTGTCCCTCGGTATCCCCTTGAGATCGCCGATGTACAGTCGTGAGCAAAAGTGGTATACAACACTCAGCCAGTGACAGAGCGCGAGAAAATAGCATCAAAGTGCCATCTAGCGACAGTATAAGCGACAGCGACAGTGACACATGCATGTGGATAAAATAGGGCACTGCCACTATTGTCTCGATCTTAGATAGCTGTGGCAAGATGAAGTTGGCATGCAGTTTTCTCGACCTCTGCCACCGGCTGAGTGTTGTATACCACTTTTGCTCACGACTGTACATGTACAATAATGCATCGGTATTGTTGCTTCATTGCACACAAATACATCTGAATAATAATAATCTGCACACAATAACAACTAATTAAAAAGCTCAGCGTGCGAACCAATGCAAGGAAGGTCCCGGCGAAGAGTCTTCGCCAAATATCGAAGAAGCGCGTCTGGGTTTCGCTGTTGCAACTTCGGCGCCGTGTTATTGCGTAAACAAGGTTTAACTCTTCGAGGAAAACACCATTGAACAGCGTCTGTGCAAGCCGCCATCGAAGGCCAGCGCCGCATCGACTGGCATCTCACTCGAGCAAGACGTTCATAGCTGTTTCGATCTGGCCAAGTCTTGTTGCGCATTATAGCGAAGAAGAGTCATTGCTTCAACGGGGCCGGCCAGATGGGAGGCAGTGAGTGTGGAGGAGCATCGCAGGAGCGAGAGAACGCGTCGAGATCAATTTGCGAATGGATACGGCACGACTGCCGCCTTCGACAATCTTTGTACGCGTTCTCTGCTGACGATCAGAAATTTGGCCTTAGTTCAGCAATGTGGTAGTCAAGGCAGCGGCCTAGACGGTTTGATGGATCGAATCTTTTCAGGAATGACCTTGGAGCTGCTTTGATTGTGCACGGTCCAAAAAAAAAAAATGCAACGATGGTTGCCACTGGCATTTGGGATAAGGCAACAGATTCATCCTCCATTTCTCGCCGAAGTCGTTAACCCTCTAACACTAATAAAATGAGCCCCCCCCCCCCCCCTCTCCTCCGCCGCTTCGTCGCCTCCCGTTTACTTTTTTTGTCTGCTTTCTAAACATGGTCGGTTCGCTTTGTGCCTTGCCGCTGTTGCAAAAATAGGTACATCAGCTGCTACAGTCTGTTTTTAAAAGCAGCTGTCGCTGTTATCCCACATATTACGCTGTCCAGCAGAAAAAACAATCAGTTTTTAGAATTATTTATACTTTTCTATGCTAGTAACACCTTCTAGCTCATGCCTTATACGTTAAATGCACTTACATCTTCCGACGTAGTGTCAAATATTACTTTTTTACCCGCTACGGACGTCCAACGCCCACTCGTCGTCCTGAACGTGACGTACGTCTCCGAGAGAATCCACAGACTTGTACAAAATAAGGTGATCGTGATTAGGAACATAAGAAGCGGGTTTCTAACAACCTGATATTACCGCCCAGAAAATATTCACTATGCGCATGTACTTTTGGTCGTCATGGCATGTGCAAGGCAGGGAAGGGATTGGCGGCTAATCCGGAGCTATTTCTATTCCTCATATTCCGGCCATTCATCATACGACGGCTATTCCGTTTAATTTTATCTTATACCGAAACAAATGTAGCCTTGCATACTACTAATGTCGTCTTGCACAAGACGTTTCTTCCTATGGGAAGGAAAGTGGGCTTCTGGCAATTTATGGTTCAGAATTTCGGATCAAATTGATGGCATATTCTGTATAAAATTATAGCAATTTATGACCGCGCACAGAATTCAGCGGCCATAAAATGCTATACGTTTATACACAATGCCATCAATTTGTACAAGTTCAGCGGACTCTGAATACAAGCAGGAACGCTAGGTCACATTGACGACTGTGTATCACGCGGTAAGATGGACCGAACGGTCTCATTGTAAGAAACAGTGGGGCCCATGTTTATTTAGCAAGAGAGCCTAAAAGCTACTGCACTAGGCTTTCGTAGGCTTTTAAGACAACCTGGCAGCAAGATCTCAAGCCTGGTGCCCTCTAGGGGCCTTGTAGGAAGGTTGCGAGTGCTATGAGATACATTATTAGAACGGCAAACTTCAGGGTTTCGCTGAGAGGTTGAGAAGACCATGGTATTTCAGTCCGCAACTACCTACGCATGCACTTAAAACCAGCAAGTGGTGCTGCAGTTGCCCGTGCCAACAACGGCCATGATTGTGGCTTTTAAGTATGTATATATATCATTCTGCGTGGAGTCCACCACTTCAGTGCTTTTTCTTTCAGGCGAATTTTCGGTCTTCATGCTCCCATTATTTTTGTATTTTCAAAAAGCTATTTGAACGCGGTTCTTTTCCTTTATTTTAAAGGGTCCTCTCGATGAGTTCCTCTATTCCATTTTAGTTGTGACTTAGAAAATTGCATTTCCCTCTTCAACGTTTGTCTGCCGGTATGTCTGCTTCTGGCTGCTGTAACTGGCAAGCGGGCGGTTGAAATGATACATTTGCGAAGGTTGCCGCAGGACAAGGGCTATAGGAATTATATGAAGGGCTGCGAAAGATGCCGTGCGTTGGGTGCAGTGAGGACGACGGTGAGGATTAGGACCTCGTATCAAGATCGTAGTTGAACAACCAGATGACTTAATATGATTGCGATATACCAGCGATGTGGACTGATGTTCGTGATATAATACAAGAAGTTGCTACTAAGGTAGTTCCAAAGCAAAAGAAATGCAAAAAAGCAAACTGGTTATCTGAAGAGGCTTTGCAAATAGCTGAGGAAAGGGGGATGGCAAAAATTATGGGGGAAAGAGAAAGATACAAGGTTCTCAATGCGGATTTTCAGAAAATAGCAAGGAGAGATAAGAATGCCTTCCTGAACATACAGTGCCAAGCAGTTGAGGACAACAGCCAATTAAGGAACACACGAGCTCTGTATAAGACAATCAAAGATATCAAAGGAAGCTTCTGTGCCAAGCTGGGCGTGATAAAGGACAAACGAGGCAAGGACCTCACTGAAGCCTCAGAGATAAAGAAGAGGTGGCAGGAATACACAGAAGAACTCTACAAGAAGGACCCGGATGTGCAAACCCAACATAAGACGGTTGTGATTACTGATCTCGAGCCGGGCATCCTGAAGAGTGAAGTTAAATGGGACTTAGCCAGCCTTGCTAAGAACAAAGCTAGCGGAATTGATGGTATTCCAGCTGAGTTGCTTCAAAACCTCAACCACGACGCTGTTAACACTCTGCATACATTATGTCAGAAGATTTGGACAACCCTGCAGTGGCCACAGGATTGGAGGAGGTCAGTTTACATCCCCATTCCAAAGAAAGGCAGTGCCAAAGATTGTTCCAACTACCGCACGATCGCGCTTATTTCGCACGCTAGCAAGGTGAGGTTGAAAATCCTCCAAGGTAGGCTGCAGCAGTATGTGGATCGGGAGCTTCCGGACGTGCAAGCTGGGTTTCGCGAGGGCAGAGGAACTAGAGACCAAATTGCCAACCTTCGTTGGATCATGGAAAAAGCAAGAGAGTTCCAGAAACCCATCTACTTCTGTTTTATTGATTATGCGAAAGCGTTTGACTGCGTAGGTCACAGCAGATTGTGGCAAGCTCTCCAAGAGATGGGAGTTCCAATTCACCTCATCTGTCTACTCAGGAACCTGTATGAAGGGCAAGAGGCCACAGTCAGAACTGGGCATGGTCTTACTGATTGGTTTCCGATTGAGAAAGGGGTGAGGCAAGGCTGCATACTGTCGCCCTGCCTATTTAACCTATATGCAGAGTGCATCATGAGGAAGGCCGGTCTGGACGAGTCTTCAGCTGGAGTGAAGATTGCTGGAAAACGTATCAACAACCTTAGATATGCGGATGATACCACTTTAATGGCAGAAAGGGAAGTGGAACTCAAGAGACTTCTGATGCGCGTACAAGAAGAGAGTGAAAAGTTTGGGCTTAAACTGAACATTAAAAAGACAAAGATCATGGCGTCTTGCCCTATCAAGTCCCGGAGCATCAATGGACAAGAAGTGGAAGCTGTGACAGATTTTCTGTTCTTGGGCTCCAAGATTACCTCGGAAGGAGACTGCAGCCATGAAATTAGGAGACGCCTGCTTCTGGGAAAGAGAGCAATGGTTAGCCTTGACCGCCTAGTAAAGAGCAGAGACATTAGTCTGCCAACCAAGATCCGTATAACTCGTGCTATGGTCTTTCCAGTTGTGATGTATGGATGCGAGAGTTGGACTGTGAAAAAGGCTGACCGCCGAAGAATTGACGCGTTTGAATTGTGGTGCTGGCGAAGACTCTTGAGAGTTCCTTGGACTGCCAGAAGATCAAATCAGTCGATATTGTCGACCATAAACCCTGACTGCTCATTGGAGGGTCAAATTCTGAAGTTAAAGCTCAGCTACTTTGGTCATCTGATGAGAAGAGAGGAGTCGCTGGAGAAAGATTTGATGTTGGGAAAGGTTGAGGGTCGCCGGAGAAGGGGTAGGCAGCGAACGCGATGGTTAGATGGCATCCTCGAGGCACTGCAGATGCAGTTATGTGATGTTAAGAAGATAGTGAGAGACCGGAAAGCGTGGCGTGACATGGTCCATAGGGTCACGAAGAGTCGGACACGACTGAACGCCTGAACTGAACTGAATAGTTACCTTATATTGAATATGCTGCCAACTTTATGCCCGTCATTTTTTTTTTCTTGGTGGGGTTATTGAGATATAGCTCACTGAGTGCTTCGCGGATGGATTATCCGTAAGCGTGGTTTGTTTTTTTTCCAGCCAGAAAAGTTGTGGCGTCAGTATAACGGCAAAAGTGCCACATTCACAGACAAATCAGTGATGTCACCTTCCTTGAATACTGATAAGTTCAGTTTCTATCAAAAAATAAATAACCTTTCGGTTGTAACGGCGGTACAAATAAAGGGCAGGACGCAATCTATATATGAAAGTTTAGCCTGTCAGATGCATCTTTTAGGGAGGCTGAGAATATCGGTGCGGATACTTTTTAATCCTAATATTTCAGCTAAAGAAACGCAATTAACAGGAAGCAAAATAATGAAGGCAAGTACAGCGAAGTGACGAAGGAATTTAATGCGAAATAAGCATGATAAATAGACATATCGCTGTGTACAGCTCGACTCAAAGCGAGCTCCTTTAGTACTGCGCCACGCATGGTTGCCAAGCTGGCTCGTTGGTATCCGCCAAACGCTGATGTCACAGCACAGTGAAAATACGGCGGCGTTCATAAGAGAAACTTTGAAAGCCTGTACGGTGTAATTGCGTGGTAACGACCATATAGAACGCTCGCAGACGCTGAAAGCGGCCATATGCTTTCTTGTCGCCATCGTCTCCTACAGTGCGCAGTAGAGGATTCTATGTCGTTTCGGAAGAGTTGCATTCCATCTAGAGATGGCTAGCCTATCTAGATTGAAAAAAGAAAACATTATTTACGAGTGATTGTCCACGAGACAAGTGTCCAGAGTAGGAAGAACTCCAAGCTTATTCAGTGCCTAGACGTTTTGGGAGTACGCCCAGCAGCACAATACACCTTTAGTCTTACATCTAACATATATATAAACTTTTAAACATCCTCCAATACTTCATGATTTTCTTAAATGCTGTGACCATCTAATAATGAATGGCTGACCTCATGGACGGGCCAACAAATGAAAGAAATATTTCTGGAAGTTTTGTCTGCACGTTTTTCGGGATAGAGGAAAGCAGGGGAGGAAGGGTGGGGGGGCGGTGACATATTTTTGTGGAGCGAAATTCCGCCTGTGATCTCCAGCCTGCCTATCTTAACACAGAACGACCATACCTTGATTATTCTGCTCGGTTGAAATATCAACAGGGTTACTATAGATAGGCACAAGAATATCACCTTATGTATGGCGCACTAGAATGACAGCTACTGCGGACACTGGTAACGATTAATTTTCGCTCGTATACTGCTGCTATACTATCACAACCACTGCTCGTACTAGTTCTACTGCTAATACTGCGTTTATTGCTACTGCTACAATTGCTGTGACTAATACTACTACTAGAACTAATACTAAGAGTTCCATCACCAGTACTATTGCTACTGATACTATAATCACCTGCTATGATTAATATTGCTACTGCTAACACCCCTACTACTACAAATGCTACCACTAGTTCTATTAGCATTAGGGCTACTGTTACTTCTACAACCGCTAAACATACCGCTACTGCTATTACTAATATTGCTGCCACACTTACGACAAGTACTACTACTAGTTTTACTATTCCACTTCCATTACTAGGACTACTGCTTCTAATGCACCGGCTATGGCTATTTCTACTGATACAATTGCAGCAACTACTACTAGGTCTATTATTCGTCCTACGGCTACTGAGGCTAATACCACTACGGGTACCCCTACTGTTACTACTTTTACTAAGACAAATTTACTACTTATCTTCCGTTACTGCTAGTACTGCTACTACTACTATTCCTGTTACTCCTGTTGTTACTACTACTCTATCTCCTCCTCTTCAAATTATAACAGTTAGGAAAGCGACGTTGTTAAACTCGAAGAAAGTCTTCCTTGCATTTGGACCGCTGTAATCTCGCAAAAAGTTCACGACAATTAATAAGCTGTGAGGCAAGATAATGCCACGGGAGCGAAACCGATTCGCTGAGAAGTGCAATTGTGGAAACTCTTCTTGCCCAACGCATCTGTCCAAGCAGCTCGCTTCAGTGAAGGCAAAAGAGTATTATAACTTAGATGTGCCCGCCAGGCGGCCGCAATAAGCTAATGCATTGCTGTCTGCACGCATGTGTCTCGGTCAGCGAGGGTTCTTCCGATATTAAAATCGCGCATCTCTGTGGTTTCCTGGCGATTGAAATGAATGTGCAGTACGTGAAGGCCTTTAGGTAAGGTGGATTTGCTGCCTTTGCTGCGAGCATCCCTTGTCGTTTCCATATCTATGATCACTGCCGTTAACGGGCAATAAGGATACCCTTAATTATGCTACTGACACGGTACTCAAAATGTTTTGTATATTAAGTGTCGCATAACACTCGACATATTACATGACGTGCATGCTAAACATTGTTAACATGATGGCGCTGGCGCCATATGTGTTCAATGAATGTAGCCGTAAAGAACCGGTAAAAATAACAAACCTTAGTAATAAAATTAAGAAAACGGCCATAGTTTTAGTGCTCGTATCCTATGCGCTAAGCTGCCTTCGTTTTTATTTTTGTTCAAAAATACTTCCGTGGCGACTTGTGACCCATAACGTGTCCATTATATCTAAGTGTAACCTTGCATACTAAGCACCAGGTTGCAGTTCATATAGAAAGGTGCGTTTACTTATCACGCTTATCTCTAATGCCTCCTGAGCTACGTGTCTGCTTGGTGTAAATCAATAAATACAGTCTCTACCACTGTGGTTACTCAATAGTTAAGGCACTGAACTGCTGAACCGAAGGACGCAAGTTCAATCCCAACCACAACGGCGAGACACGCGCATTGGGCGGTATCAGTAAGCGTTAAAGAACTCTACGTGGTAGAAAATAGCGGAGGCATTCGCTACGATGTCTCTTGTAACACGAGTCGTAATGACGTTAAACCCTACATAACGCGCCAATATATACAGAGATTTTTTTGTGCGTTCAGAAACTTGTATTTTAGAAGCTTTTCTAGTTACGTTTGTGCTGTCTGCACAGGTCAGTTTTACAGCAAGGTTGACATCACGTACGTAATTCATTTATTAATTTACTAAAATATTAATCTATGTTTTCTTTTTATTTAAAGGTTGATATTATGTGGGGAAATTGAAGGCCGTCAGCATCAAAAGTAAGTGCTGCTTTGACATCTTCAATTAGCTCTGTGATTTAAAATATTGAATATCGAAAATGTGCGCTTGAATGGCCATTGAGTTGGCCTTACCTCACCACGTGTTTATGCATTACATATTACGCATTTTAATGTGGCTAAAATATTGTTACCCTTTTCAGCATCAACAAATGCGTGAACGGCATATGTGTATTTTTATGCATAAGAAATGTGATAGACGTTATGTTACGAATGTGCAATGTCAGAAGCCATCCTAACGAGCTTTAAAAATTGAGTATTTATCGTTAAATAAGTCGAAACGCAGTGTCGTTTAATAAATTTAAAATGCGGGGTTCAACATTGAAGTCAACGGTCTTCCCGACTCGCATTACACTATTAAAGTCAAAATCCCCTTAAACTCAAAATTAAAAGAATTGATAAGGTAATTTTATCTCTTATCTAATAAACATGTTTCTTCATGTATATGATGTTCCCCTTATTGTACGGTCTTCCTTGCACAGATCTCATTGACGTAACTTTCATAGGTTTTAAAATCATATTTTTTAAGCGGTTTAATATTTACCATGTATCGTTTGAAACCCGAATCCAAAGCTTGTCCAGGACGAAAGAAAAAATAGCATTCCTCTGGAGGAAAATGATTAAAATCATGCCAATGGAGTCATACTAGCGGCTTTCATTCCGTCGGAGCTTTCTCGCAGTGAATTAGTAATCCAGAAATGAGCTCACTGTTGGATCGCGCTATACTAATATTTATTAGTAATCTGAAGTACAGGCCTCAGTTAGAGCGTGCTATTCTAGCTCTAGCAATATTCTAAAAAAGCCATTTCCGAGTGGCGGCGATAAACATAAGGTTCACTGCTGAAGTGGCCCAACGTCATGTGAAATGAAGTTTGAGAAGCCTCGTAAAAGGTACGAGTTTATGGCAAAAGCGGAGCGCTTTTTTCATAAATTATAAATGTGACTCGCTCTGCGTTAAGCACCTCAGCTAAAAAACAAGAGACAAAAACACAAGAAGCGATGATGGCTGGGACGCAGACAAAAGATTATCGAAATATTGCTCCTCGACATTCGAGGCTGAAGGTTGAGCCTTTACTCTTGAAACTGCGGTGGTAAAAGGAGCAGAATTACACCAGAACAACGAAAAAAAAAAATCAAAAGCTTTCTCAATACGAATAATAATGTGGCGCATATAAGAAACAAAAAAACAACAACAGCAAAGCAAGAAATGTGAGTGCTTCTAGTGTTTCAAAAACCATGGAGCTTGTTGAACGTCTTGAAGCCTTTCAACACAGAGAGCCACTCTGTACAAACATGGTACCGACACAGTTAACCCAGCGATGTTTTGATTGTGCGAAAAAACACCAACATGGTTGCCGATCTCTCGCACGGATCCTACGTCCACATGAACCTACATTGGATCATTATAAAAAAAGCAAGAAAACAACAACAACAACAACAACAACAACAAAAAAACACCTGAGTTTTGTGTCATACCAGCACCCGTCCATTTGATTTGCATTGACAATAGGCGGAGTTCGAACCTTGCGCCTAATCGTGAAGACGAAAAACTCAGTGCGCTTGTCTTTGCAACCTCTCGAATATTTTGCATGCGAATCGCGTAAGAGTTTGTGGTAGTTATGCCCAAATTTCGTATTATAAAAATGGAATTTCACCTAAGCTCAGTACTCTCCGCGCGTTGGCCTTTTGAATTCAGTGCTTCCTATAATAAGATCGGTTTCCAGTAGAACCTAAAACCAAATTATTCGTCTCGTTCGGTGATGAGACTCGCGAGAGGCAAATAAGAAAACTTTTGATCACTGGGACCAAACATATTGCAAGGGCAACTGATCATTCTAGATTAAATATTGTAAAGATTTTATGCGCTTCTGTACCGAAAGCTGGGAAAAATCGAAACTGGATACAAATCAGAGGAAATTCATAAATAAAATAAAGCGGAAACTCAGAAACGATGTTATTACCCGAGTGGAATTCAGCCGATTGAAAACGGGATTTCGTTCACATGTCGCCGTTTTTGAATGCGAAGATCTTACTTCCGCCGAGGGCACAGTAAGGTTTCCTTTCAGCTAAAAGACCAAAATATGGAACGTGTTTTGTCACCGGAGACTGTGTTCCGCGCGTCCAAATTGCTTGCCCAAAACACGGGGTGGGTTTCCGCCCTCGTTTCAGAGAATATTTGAAAACGACCATGATTGAATTCATGTACTTGCTGACAATGGTGAAAGAACCTCCGTACCACGTGACGGCCTTGCGCGTGACCCGAAAACACGACCTTTCTGGGCCATTCTGCGCCCGAGAAAGAACTAAAAGAGAAAAACACATAGGACCGGATACGAAACAACCTCTCTAACGTAGCCCATCTGTCACTGGCCTTGACGACGGAAGAAGGCTTACTTGACTTTGCAGAGCGCTTCGCGGCCACGGAAGAGAGCTCACCGCGATGCCTTCATCTTTCCAGGCACGACCCTTTACTCTCGTTACCTTCACCGCAACCTCGGCTAAGGGCATGTGCGTAGGCGGTCTCAGTAGCGACACTGCAAGACAGCGAACTAGAGCCGACGAAGAGGCTGCTTCTCGAGGGAGATCCGCCGGAATCTATGAATTCTGAGCAGGCTTTCTTTCGTCTCAGCATCCGGCCTTGCGCGTCTCCTTTTTCTGTTACTCAGAGTGATCTCCCCAGACGCCTCTAGCTTGGAGTCGCTCCATACTTGCGGAGAGCACGGACAACTTGGTGGAAATTCGCCACGTGCGTTGTCGCCCAGCGACGACAAAATGCAGGTGGTGAGTCCTGTGAATACCTGCGCTGAATGGGTCGTTGTATTGCTGATCTTGTACTCACCACGCGAACCCAGAAGGTTCAGAGGTCGAATGTAAGAGAAGGGCATCAGAATTATTTCACCACCTAGTCTTTGTAAACGAGTCAGGAGCTTCGGTACAGAGGTCATTTTCTTTTCTTCTCATTATGGCAAATAAATACATGAACAAAGTCGCAAATTACATTACCGTAGCCGAATTCCATGAAAGCCAGTCTGGAGGATTTTAATGGACGCTTCTGTTGTAGGGAAGGTATCGATATTAATGAGATAAGCACGAAAAAATGAGGGAATGAAAGTTGCGAGATTTTGAAAGAACATCTGGGCGGCAGGCTAGTAAACTGATGCTTATTTCGAGAAGTTCTGCCTTTTTCGGTGAATTCCAAGAGTGAAATATGACAAAATGTGAATTTTCAGAAAACGGCTGGACCGAAAAGTTCTCATTTGATTCAAATGGCTGGCAATAAAATTGAGGGCCAGAGGTAGGGGTTCTTTTCCTCTATTTAGGAAAAGTTTCGCTTACATCATCAATTTTTGCTACAAATACTGTAGCACCGTCAGCGGTAATCGGAAATATCCTTTACAGAGAGCGGCTGGGTTGAAGCTTACATCCTAGCAACTGTTGTGTGCTTGAACATCACAGTCCAAGAAGAGAGGCAGCCAGACACGTGAGTAACGACCAACAGCAAACGGAAGTTTTGCGTGTGAACTTGCTTGTTTATTATTATACTGAAGAGGACGATACTGTATATAGACCTTACAGCTGCCATAATAAGGCACAATAGATGATGATTAAAGCAGCCAAAGTTGCCGGACGAGTGTATAAAAATGCACTAGATACGGCTAAATAAATTAAGTTCGAATAAGAAAAGCTCCAAGTTCTGGAATCGAAAACTAAGATTCTTCATACTGTAGAATCTGAGATGGTTTTAATTCAGGACGCCACTAACCGTCTAACATCGCACCATGCAGCACTGTAGTCTCGTTTGGACAGTCCGAAGACAATTGATAATGCGTGGCATCCCTGATGCACGCACATCATGGAATGAGATTGAAAATAAAACATCTGCTGCGTTGTCACACCTAACAGGCGAAGAATCCGCACCAACAGGTATTGAACATGCCTATTGTGTTGGTGCGTTTTCACCGTCGAAGTAGCGCCCTATTATCATTATTTTTTTTCCTTCAAAGATAAGATAAAGGCATTGAACCCTCGTTCAGGGCTAACCGATGCGAACCTTTCCGTATCGGAGGGTTTTCCCCAGCCACCCGTTTAGCATGCAAGAAATTAACGCAATTCACGATGAACTTGCCTGCGACATAAGTTGATCGTTAATAACAGATGCTACGTCTTTCGTCCAGAATCTGATAGCATTGAGGAACTGCAAGCCCAATCTTTTGTCGAAAGCGCATCGAATCGCCCTCACCTCCAGGATGAAAACAACATTCCAGTGAGCGAAGGGAGTCTATAGCATGACACGAGGGAAAGTGGGCTACCTTTATGATCTTCACACATATCCGTTCTGCTGGCAAATGCTAGAAGCATTTTTTATAAATGCGACCAATTTGTTTTTGCTACCGATACGTGTGAGGCTGATCGTAGTAAACGAAACACGGCGTCGTTCTAACATTCATGACCATGAGATATTTGACAATTTATCCCCGTTTTTAGTGTTGTGACGTGATCGCACTCTGCGACCAGGAGGTACATAGTAGCTGTGTCTAACGCAATACTATCCTATCCCACTTCGGTGCAAACTATCTTTGCATCTATTTGGGCATACGTCGAACTGAGCCATAAAAGATACGTGTTTGGTGTATGCTATCGACCTCCCAATTACTCGTTGACGTTCGCATCTGAACTACATGAAGCGCTCAGCTTTGTTGTTACGAGACACCCCGCAGCTCCTATATTTTTGGTAGGCGATTTCAACTTCCCTGATCTCACATATGGTCTTCTGAACTAATTCCGAAAACATTTCTTTCATTAGAAAGTAATGCGTGTTTGGACCTCTGCTCACATTTTCCATTTTCTCAGCTGGTACCACAACCAATCCGAATATGTGGTTCTTCTGCTAACATTCTATATTTTGTATTAACATCTCAGCCTGATCTTGTCTCAAGCGTAGCCTGCCTGCCCGGTCTAAGCGACTACTTGATAGTCTCTTTTAACTTCAACAGTTCAACTGTAAATAATGATGAAAAAGTCAAGCGAATTCGCGATTATACTAAAGCTGACTTTCCGGCCGTCAACCAATAACGTTCTTCTTTCCTTGACGTATTTCTAGCAGAATTATCCCTCTACGCACGATTACAACACATGCAAAAGCACTTTTGTACAATGTACACATAAAAGGGCTTTCTAATAGAAACGTTTTTACCGCACCACCAAAAAATCTAGCTCTGTTTCAAAATGGGAGACCTATCATGCCGCGAATTGCACGCATGTATCGGCAATAAAAAATACCAAAGCTCATTTTCTGTAGTACACCGTATCGAACATGCTCACAAATGATAAAAAAAAACATTGGCGTGTCATTAACCTCAATAGGGATCGTTCAATCAAACTTTTTGATGTAAACGGTTCGGCTATTGTGGATACTGAGTGCTGTAAAACCCTAAATGAAATATTTTTCAGCAGTTTTCTTTTTCTCAAGCATCACGTTGCTCACAGTGGATCATTTCTGTTTCCTAATGATGGGCGCAGTAATAATCGACCCGGAAGTATATAGAACTATTAATAGACAATGTTAAATCGTCTCCAAGTACAGGCCCGGATTTTATTAACGCTAAGTTCCTGAAGGGCACTAAACTTTATTCCTCAATCATTCTCTCTAAAATATTTCAGCAATCGATCGAGGCGTCTCTACTCCCAGCTGAGAGGATGATCGGGAATATGGTTCTGCTGCACAATTCAGGTAGCAGAAATTCATCTCTACCGTCTGAAATCCCTAACTAATATTCCGTGAAAACATTTAGAGTATGTATTTTATACCAATGTAGTCAACTTTCTGAGCAAATAGATGGAATGCGGGTTTATAAAGGTGCTCCTTAATTTTGCAAATAATATTTATTGTCTGAAGTCAATACCAAGTAAACTGGGCAACTTCACGTTCAACGTGGCTTTCGTAAATGATTCTCATGAGAGACTAAACTCCTTACTTTCACGCAGAAACTTCATGTTATTCTTGATCGTCGCTCATGCGCGGGTTGAATCTTTCTAGAATTTTCTAAGAAGCCCTGAACAAGGGTAAATGGTGTACGCCTCAGTTCGCAGGTCAAGCTAACGTTTCGACCTGCGAACTGAGGCTTCCCCCCTTAACACTTGTTCAGTGCTCCTTCATATCGTGGAAACCATCTTCTTCCTCTCGTTCTACCTAGACTTTTCTAAGGCTTTCAAGAAAGTTTGTCATAAGCTACTCCTCTTTAAGCTTAGCAAGCTGAATATTCACCCAAGCATATTATTATGGCTCGAATATGTCATTTGCATTTGGACACAATTTGCAGTAGCAAATAACCTTCTTTCGCCCTTGTCAGTAGTTCATTCTGGCGTTTCTTAGAGGTCCGTCTTAGGCCCTCTTTTGTTTCTCTTTGTATAAATATTCTCCCTCTCTGCGCAGCTTCTAACAGTCATGTATTTGCAGATTACTGCGTAATGGTGGGTGATATTAACGAATCTAACGATGCTCATACATTCAAAAAAGATAATAATCAAATTTGGGACTGGTGTGCCACATGGTCAATGGAATTAAATGTCAATAATGTAAAGCATTACGTATTTCGCGCGTTTTCACCCATCCCATATGGCACTAGAACAGGTGACATCATACCGCTGTCTAGAAATCCACATAACACGTTATCTAACACGATTAATTTCACGATTAAAAACGCCAATCGCGTCCTTGGCTTTTTTCGTGGTAATTCCTCTTCTGCTTCTGTCTGAGTGAAACTCTTCCTTTATAAATCGTTAGTTCTCAGTAACCTACAATATGCTGCGTCCATTTGAGATCTCAGAACGGATAACATCATCACACCATCGAATTAGCTCAACATATCTCGGCTCGCTTTACCTTTCAGAACTGTAACCGCACTTCTAGCGTGACGTATATGAAAGACACATTGCAGTTAATGCCCTTGCTTCCCGTCGTAAGTACGCTCGTCTTTGTTTATTTCACAAAACCACTTTTCCAGGCCTACTGCCTCCATCAACGACCACCGATCATCAAAGATTTCGTACTGCTTTGGCTAAAATTGTATGAGTAGCAACATAAACACCCTGTAAGCAAGCTCCTTGTTTGTATCCGCTCCCCTTTTCAATGCATCCGGCCTTTAGGGTAAACATGAATAAATGAATAAATGAATAATAAGCTATCGAGCCAGGCTATTTTGACTCGGTTAAGGAGGTATTGTGCGCCTTGTGTTGAATAGCAATAATGAAAACAATAAACGCAACGATACAGTGTCCGTGTTTGTGAAGGGATATGCAAAGGGTGCCAGGTCGATCAAGCGACCCAATAATGCTTGAGCACGGTGTGCTGCTGCACTAGTTGGTTGCTGTTAGCGATCGTGGTACCACAGCGTTTGCAGGCAAAACAGCAAAAACTGCTCAGATAGGCTCAGATATAATGATCTATGTGTGTCTTATTGTTTGGGATTTCATTTGCAAGCATTGTGGTTCTGTTATATTCACTAATGCTTTTGCAAACTTTTGGAGGATGCAGCTGGCACAGTACCCAGTCACTTGTGGAGATATAGGAGAGCTTTTTCCCAGGGTCCGTATTCCCAGTTTGCATCGTTATCGAAAGAGTCACCGTGTCCGGGACCCTGAATCATCTAAGTGGTAGCAACGCCGGAACCGGATGTCACAATCGCTTCTGGTACACAGATAACTCGAGGTAGAGGAGATAGCGAAACTTTTAATAATAACCCAAACTTGGAATACGGACCCTGCAGTGAGTGTAGCAAGGCTGCTGCTGCTGCTCCTGAAAAGAATGGTGATTCCGTTCAAATGGTGATTAAGCGCTTCCTGGGGAAAAACTAGAGTATGGATGACCGATAAAGCACGACGATGATTAAGAAAAAGCCAACTGAATAAATAAAGGAATCAGCTTTGAATACAAATGAATTCAATACACAATGAGAATCGAAGTATAGTTTGCTGAGTGAAAGCTATCAAACAACGTTTGACCCAGTTCTAACATTGTCAATTCGCCGGAAAGTCATCAACCCAGATAATCTCCCCAGATATTTATGCCCCTTCCTCAGCTGTCTGTACGGTTCTCGAGGACGTCTCACAGTAAATAATGCTGCATGCTTTGCTATCTCGGCCAGCCGGGGGTGTGAGTATATGGGTCCCGCCGGGATCTGTTCTCCGTGTGACGCTTTTACGGACACTAGCTCGAAGTCGCCTCACTGTGCAAAGCTTCCTTGACCGCATTCCCATCGCCGGTGGGACGTCGGGAAGAAGACATGGGCGGATGTGCCTCTCCAAGTACGCAACTCGGTGCACAAACCTTCCGTCTACACCCACTGTTGACACGGCTCGGGCACAGTCCATTTGTTCGTGGGCGCTTTGCGTGTTTAGTGGCAAGAGATGAGGAGTCGCATGATAGGAGGCTTGCATGGAAGGAAACGGAGCTCCAGCAAACACAATGGACAAACCGTGACCGTCCCCGACAATATATCCACGACGTCGGTGACCTCTTTGGAGGAAGGAAGGAAGGCAAAGATCTGTACTCGTCATTGCTTTGCACCTGACCACGAGGCTCTGGTTAGTTTTGCCTCAGAGGCATGTGTATATGCGAACGCTTGTCTCTGTTTGCGAGGTTGGGAGGAGGGTTGAGCGTGGAAGTGCTGCAAGGAGTGAATGGGCGCTGGCGTGCACATTGGTCAGAAAGGAGATATCGTGTCGTATCTGCTTTATTGGTCTCGGTTCTCTCGTTCGCGGTGCTGATTGTGTATACGCAGTGACGGAAATTCAGTGATGTCCATACCTCCCACGCAAATTGCTCGGCGTTTTGCAGGTATGTTACAGGAACGAAGAGGGGAAAGAAAACGTGGGCAGTTTAGAAAACTCCAGGGGTTGTCAACAGATCCTGATTTTTTTCAGCTATGGGAAGCTTATAAATATGGGCGTGGCAGTGCGTTGACAAGTGATAACGTAAGGATAGCGATTTAAACAATGTTGCAAACACGCGATTCGAAGAAATTTTTTTTTTGTTTCTCCGCTGATTTGCACTTTCATGACCATGGAGCTATGTGAAGCAGGTACGAGTAAGAGCGCTTTGTGAAAAATAAAAGAATTTACACGCGCAATATGATGCGGCTTTTTTGCGTCAGCACCGCTGAATTTAGTTTTCGCCCTCTGAAATTCGTTCACAGTATTCAGCGTTTAATTGCGATCATTTGATTTGGCGGCCCGATGGCATGCTTACGCCGCTCGCCTTCCTCATCGTTTCTTCTCGCAATCCTATGTGCCTCCTAGACAGACGAGACCCGGAAGTGTAGTCAACCTAACACGACTTACATAACATAGGGAGTTGGTGTCTCGTTGCGATGATAGCGGGTCGAGCTTGAACTCAACTCGCTGTTGAGTATTGTGTCTCAGAAGATAAAATTAACTTAGCCGCTTGATTCATTCTAACATGCTAAAGACGTGTTAAGTCACGGCCTTGGCTAATCTCCGCTGATCTCAATTAAAAATACTACCATGCTCGTTTTTGCCTCGAAGTGCGGAACAAGAGCGCAGTTCCTAATTCACTCTTACGTCCGTGAGTCTCTCGGACCGCAAATATTTTTTTCATAGCGCGCTCAACACCCTGAAGTGGTTGAACGACACCGGACAAGATGAATGTACTGTCGTGTGTTTTTATCAGGTGACGGCTCTAAAGTGGATGAATTATTTTGGCGCAACATTGCAGCGTGAACCAACACAGCAGCAATAACCAAATATGAAAAAATGACACCAATTTTTCGATGAAAGTTTATGGGAATCACCACTTATATACTTGTGCGCTAGTACATTCTATGCAAACAAAGAAAATCCACAAAATCATAAACCACGGTACAACAGCTACAAACCTACGCATTGACAATCGTGAAACATCATCAAGGTAAGTATAAGTGAACGTAAAAAAAAAAAAAAGATTTTGTTCCGTAAGAGAAATATATGGCTCTCTAAAGTAAACGAGTTGTTTACCAAATAAGATATGCAAGGTCACTCGTTAGGCTCATGGGAAAACAAACCGAGTTTAATATGGAAGGCTCTGCAGCTATTAGAGTTCTGGCCTTCAAGTATATGTCAAGATGTTACTGTCTCTAAAAAAGCGTTATAACGCCACTGTCCTCTTGTGTCTGCACACTTCATTGCTTGTGTCCTCCGTGCTGTTATGACGTACTATCGAACCAACCCGTCCAATCATCTACGCTCAAGAAAATAGCAAGTAACTGACAGACTGATTCACACCCTCACGTGGGTACTATAGTACCCACCTCTGTCTGTTCGCCCCCCGTGTTTTCGCTGCAGTTGACTACTACTTTCTGTCCCCTGGACGCGAGGAGCTCATCATTATGACCTTAGCCTACACTCTTAACTTATGCCCGTTCCAAAGTGGACCTCCTAAAGGAAGCTCTTGCCTCACCTGCTTCAAATAACCGTCGTTGTGCGGTGGTTGTGGCCCTGAACACTACTGCCCAGCCCTTACTACCGAAAGGCGTCACTGTTTGCGTCTGTTTTGACTCATATCCTATTCCTCTCAACAAGCTTTCTCGTGAGCTACCACTTGAAGAAATCAGTATACCTACAAACTAGGTTGCTGTTGCTATACGTTAGCATTACTTGGTCGGAAAAACGGACAAACGCGAGCAAATATGCGTCAATACCAATTTTCGCAGGAACTAACTTTATTCACTCGTTTTTAACAAACGATGAGAGAAAATGCGCTCTCGGCTTTCGCATATCCCAATGCAAAGCAGGACCACATAATCTAGCAGAAGAAACGGGTTTCTAAGTCTTCCTTTGATTAAGCCAATGGTGAGCCACGTGGTTAGTTGCCTGGCCACCGCTGGCGAAGCAGCGCTGCAGCGCGACGAGTCATGTAATGTCACGTGATAGGAAATTGCGTGAAGATCGCGAGAAGGTCGAATTGCAGCGCCGATGATCTTGGCTATGAGTAGAGTAACAAAGGATCCCCTTTAATATGAACTGGTATGGACCCGCAACTACCAGCGCAACTACCTGTCAAAGTTTCTTCCCGACTATTTACTTATTATTACAACCGCTAATCAATACCCAAATAAGTGGCACGGAGTAAATTATTGTGGGGTTTTGTATACAACCTCCTGTTAATAGATATATCGTGTGCATAGGGTTCGTCTAGAAAAGAATACATGAAAATACTACTGAAGAAAGAGAAGGTGCATGTTAATCACAATACAAGAAACACATTGACTCGTGACATGAAATTAATTACTAAATATTCGTACTGAATGAATAAATTGTACGTTATTAAAATGCAAATGAGGAAAAATAGGTTTTACATGTAAATAACATAAAGGTTTTTAAATTATTGACAGCTCTTACCAACTCTTGACAGTTGTTAAATTTATGTGAGGTTTGGGCGGACTGAGCAGCGCAGTGCTTTTTTTTTTTTTACGACTCGTTTGACTGCTTCACTGTTTTTTTTTTCTCAACGAAACGACGTAAAAAGCTTTCAATGAGGGTAAATTTTTTTTTATCTAGAGCTGCTAGCAGGGAGGCTTAGTTCTAAGACAATACACGCACAGTATTTTGTTGGTTGTGCTACCTACACTAATTGGTCCCTATGCGGCTTTGATCTGCAATGCTCATTGTGATGCCTTTACTGATCTACAACATAGCTCTGACGACCTCTGGGAACCTTCATCAGAAGACACACGTGAGTGCTGAGGTCGGCAAATATATATTAGAATAAAGGACGACTCAACTTTGGGATTGGCTGGAGAAGACATCGAAAAGCTGCATGACATTTATCCGTGTCATTAGCCAGCGTTTCCTAAGCTCTCCTAGCTCTCTTGTTAGCAGCACACGCAAGAATGTCGATACGACTGCAAAATATTACTCTCTTATATTAGGCACGTTTTGCATGATAAGACCTTTTGTGTAATGTTGAAATCAACAGGGAGAAGTTAAGTTAGTGAAGATTTGACCCTCGTCGATGGAGAGTATTGAGAAAGAGATAAAGGGAGCATAAACCGCATGTCTGGAGGGCATCACGTCAGCAATAAAAAACAAAAAAAAATGCTACGAATGCGCCGAGACGCTGCAATCGATTTGAGGGTAGTTGAGACTTACTATCTAACGTTGTGTCTTCGCTTTTTAGTTTGAAGGTTCTCTCTACGTGATTGGGTGTATCTCGACTTCTGCCTAAACATTCGTCATTATCATGCGAAAAAAGTACATATCCTGCTAAACAAAGCAAAAAAAAAAGAGGTGCTCTCTTTTTAAAGCGAAGCCCAGTGGAAAAAAAGTACAGAACTGTGTCACAAATACGACAAAATATCCTGTAGTTCTGTCGTAACCATCAGATTTTTCTGTAGTTCTGTAGTCTTTCTGTAGTATATTTCTGTTGTCTGTAGTTCTGTAGCACTTTTCTGTTGTAACTACAGAATGTTCTGATGTTACTACAGGATGTTCTGTTGTCACAACAGGTTTCCCGTCAAAAACCACACAAATTCTGTCATAACATCAGAAAATGTTCTGTAGTTTTTCTGACTGGGAGTTTGAGCTTAGTACGTGTTTTATGACGATATGGCAAATGAGTAATGAATAAGAAGCAAACAATTAAACGGTGGTTTAGCTTTGGTTAAGCCGAGTGAGAAGCGGTCGCTTGACGATGGTTTATCCTAGCAGTCTTGTTATGCTGTTCCTTGAGTGTTTCTTTGGCGTTTGCCAGGCTAAACCACCAGGAAGCTGATGCTTTTTACTCCGTTTAACTAAAACTAAACCAACGTTGATTTTTATGCTCGCCTGAACGCGTGACGTCACGGCCTAGAACTTGAACACCAGAGGTAGACTTAGCCCGCAGACGCGCCACCGCTCATGCCGTCACGTCGCAACCTAGCATGTGAACGCCACATGTCGACTTGTTCCTAGGTACGCCGGTGCTCCTTAACCTCATGTACTCGGTGTACTATGGCGTGACGTCAAGTCATATCACACAAACGGTGCGTTTCGGATTCTCAGCGAGTCCAGAATCGATCACGTCACCAGATTTTGGTTGATCTTGAAGTGACCTTGACGTCCCTGACATGACTTTGACTTCACCTTGAAATGACTGACTTTGACATTGACCTTGACCTATACAATGGCTTGACGTTTGGTCTGACCATTGACCATTCAGTGGTTATCCAACCATATAAACTGAAGGTTTGACCTTGACTGAGCCTTGAAGGTCATGGCCAGCGCACGCCGAAGAGAACCAGATACCTCTAGTAGTTACGCTATCGCTTCAAAAATAAATCTAGCTTCGTGGAAGTCAAGGAACGTCGCTTATTGCATACGCAGGCCGCGCAGGCAGCTTGCTGAGCAGATAGCTCAAAATAAGGAAAATGACTAACATTACAAACACGCGAGCAATAGCAAATGAGAAAAACAAAATGGCTAAGAGCGATAACGACACTCTATGATGTGAAATCTGAGCGCCGCTATTTAAGCGTTTTTGCGATGTACTGAGGCAAATAATTCGAGAGATGCGCGTACCGTCTTTGCCAAAGGTAACCAAGCTGCGTGTTCAGCTTCTCAGAAGGGTAGTGTAGAATTCATACCACTTCTGAAGCTATAAATCTGTGCAAAATAAAGGTGAATTGCTGTCCGCACTTCTTAACAAGCTGTTATCCTCTTGGAATCAACATTGGCTCTAGAATGCAACCGAGAAGCGAAACCTGCCGCCTGGATATTTTTGGCAAAGAGGTACGTGCAGTTCATTTATTTATTCGAAGGCTTGCCATGTGGCATAGAATGAGGCTATATTTGAACTTAATGGAAGTGATGCAGTCTATTTTCTTCAAGGAACCGCAGCAAGCTCCGCCTCTTAATATTGTCCATTAGCCACAAGTGTAAATGTTCCTCCTTTGTAGCCGACAGTCTCACTTCTTGTAGTCGTCTTATTCTTGACGGCTGCATTCCTGGGCATGTCCATAAAAGGTGGCGAAGATTCATCTCAGCAGCTGGCCTTGGAAACTTACAGCATGTCCTCTACACTGCGTCCTCTTCAGAGCCCCATCGGCACGTCACCGACGGAGTAAGGGCTGCCCCAGCCCTAATCCTTGCAAGGGACACCTCCTCCATTCTCGTTATGGTATGAGGGGAATAAGGGGAATAAGGGCACGTGCACGGGGGAATAAGGGCACGTGCACTTTTCCTTACAACAGATACCAAGATTGCGAAAGCGGAGCGAGGATCAAATGGGAGGCTTGTGGGTGCGGCACTCGTGTTAGGGGCTTGATGTGTAAGCGTATCTGTGTTTTTGTGATCTATGTTATTACCGTCTTCTTGTATCCAATGTACCTGAACGGGGTTTTTGTTGCTTTTTTTTATTTAAAGCATGTATATCCTGGGTAAAGCTTTTGTAACTCTCTTCAGCTGTTTAATAGCCGCTAGAGAGTCGGTGTAAATGTGAGTTTCGATTATAGACGGTATGGCATTTATAGCCTTCATCGCATCGCGGATAGCATACAGCTCCATTAGAAGTGAGTCCGGGTGGTCTGTTACGTAGTCTCTATGTGTGAATAACTCTGCATGTGTGGGGCTGGTAGTTGCCGTTCTCCCACCACTTTGAATCACTGATGCGTCTTTATAAGCTATACATATTTCGGGACTTATGTCAACCACTGGACGTGTTGTCGGCTGTGCTTCACGATGGAGATTTGTAGTGTTGTTAGTCGTAATTGTTGTGTAGGCCCAGGGAGGGGATCTCTTATTTTTGGTGTTTGTGCTGTCACCTCATTGTATGCAGCTGCAACAGGCTCAACATACGTACGTTCTCTTTAAAGTTTTTGTTTCTTCTATCTGTTGAATAATTTCCGTCAGAGTGTTCAATTATGCATATTCCTGAGGTATAGGGATGGGCGTAAGTTTTGTCAAATCTGTAATGATGCGCATTGCATTTCTATTTATCGTTTCTAGCTCCGCCCACTGTCGTTTCGTTAGTCTATGGAACTGCGTTGGTACACTGTCCTAAGTTGAAGTACTGAACGCACAAGACGTCTAGTTTTATCAGTTTGGGCTCCTCCTCTAAACGCGATTCGTTTGATCAAATGTAGCGTAGTCGCCGCTGCCTTTTTTTTGAATTATGGAGCCAAGGAGTTCCTTTGCCCGACTTATATATGTCTAGCCTAAGGACTCTCATCTCGTCCACTTCCTGTAAATTGTGGTTACCAATCTTCAATATGAAGTTATCTTGCAATTTCGTTCTTCCGGTCTTGTTCCCCACATGAATGTAACTGGATTTTTGAGGAGAAATATTCAGTCCTGCTTCTCGTACGTACCCCTCCAGAGTTTTTAAAGCTTCTTGTAATTGAAGGTTTTGCGTCTGTATATCTTTGTGTTGACCATATTGTGACATTATTAGCATAAATTAGAAAGTCTATATTTGGTATTTCGCTTACTTTCCAAGCCAATGGTATGCAAGCAATATTAAACAGTAAAGGGACTAAGTCAGAACCTTGTGCTACTTCTTTGTTTGATTTGTAATTTCCAACCTCTCCACTGAGCCTAGTAGAGAGTCTTGAAGCAAGTTATATACAACTCTTGTAGCCTGCAAAGGAATT
This sequence comes from Amblyomma maculatum, assembly GCA_023969395.1. Classification (NCBI taxonomy): domain Eukaryota; kingdom Metazoa; phylum Arthropoda; class Arachnida; order Ixodida; family Ixodidae; genus Amblyomma; species Amblyomma maculatum. The sequence goes on along the minus strand of JAJIZL010017327.1, from coordinate 883,182 downwards.
CCCAAATATCTTATGCTCTTAATTATCTTGGTATGTGCAGTTACAAAGCACACTATTTTTCTCACGAACCGGAGAGAATTTCTCAGAAGAAGAGAAAGAGCGAGCGGCTCAGAGCTCGTGGCTCTCCTTTTTCTTCTTCTAGAAAAAGAGAAAGAAGAGCGAACGGCTCAGAGCTCGTGGCTCTCCTTTTTCTTCTTCTAGAAGAAAAGAAAGAAGAGCGAGCGGCTCAGAGTTCGTGACTCTCCTCTTTCTTCTGAGAAAAAGAGAGAGAAGAGCGAGCGGCTCAGAGCTCGTGGCTCTGCTTCTGCTTCTTCTGAGAAGAGAAAGAAGAACTCGCGGCTTTCCTTTTGCTTCTTCTGAGAAATTCGTTCCGGCTCTTGATTCTTCTTTGCTCGGTTGCTCCATCAACGGCACCAACGGAGGCGTGACTCAACCACCAAAAGGGCGCAGAAACGTGGAGCTCTGAAAAGGTGCATGTTGCATCAATTATTACTTCGCAGAGAAATGCGCCGTTGGGTATGCAAAACCAAAAAGATATTTGGAAGCGACAGATTAGGACGTACCACGGATTTTATGATATTTTTATGTGTTTGTATTATTTTTAATTTTGGGGGAACATAGTACAAGCAGAGTACCACATATCGCCTCATTATTAAGAAGCTATGTTTAGAGAGCTTAGTACACAGAGACTGAAAGCTAAACGTTTCGACAGATTTGCCTGCCTTGTTGGGTTGATAACTAAGTGAAACATGAAAAATTCTCCACCACTTTTTTTTTTATTTTGCAGAAACCCAACGTTTCGGAGCCGACTCGGCTCCTATTTCAGGGATGCGAGAAGCGGGGCTTGGTGCAGCTGTAAGTAAAGGAACGGAGAGGCGAGGAAGTGGCGAATAAAGGACTAGTGGGTAAGATGGGTGTTAAAAATGAAGGAAGAAAGGGGGGGGGATGTGCAAAACCTAGGATAAGTCAGTGCGCACCAAGTGTTGCAGTAACTGAGCTGGCTTGCGGTACCATATTCATTCACCCAGGTTTTAAAGCACCTAACTTCTTGATAGATGAGCATAGCAGCTTAAGAATGCCACCACACTGCCAGCGTATACCTATTCTAGCGTGAAGCCACTGCTTACTCGCATTTGCATGCAATCATCTCTCTAGATTAATTATTTTATAAGCGTCCTCCAGGAATAGCACTCAGGCGGGCACGCCTAAGAATCATGCTGAGAGTAGGTTGTGTGAACTGAAGCCCCCCAAGTAGCACACATTACGTGGCCCATCTGGGGCCCGTATGGGCAAGTTGGGTTAGGGCAACCAGGATAACACCCATGAGGGCTCCCTTTAGGGATCAAGCGGGCAAGCCCAAATTGTGCTTGCCCCTACTGTTTCCATCTGGGCATCATATAGGAGTGGAAAGGGCTAACTGAGTACATATTTTCACATCTGGCCCTCAAAGGTCGCGCTTGGAAAATTTTAGGGCCGATACAGATAAAATTTGTGCTTTGTGTAGAAAAAGCCTGAGCTAATCTAATTGGCGCTGCCCACTCAAAAGCGCAATAGGTCCCGCATAGGCCGCGGCAGAGCTAAATACGGGTATGCCCGCGCATTACCTACATGAGGCCCTTGAGGGGTGCTCGAGGGACGGTCAAATGGAAATGTAGGCTTCACGCAGAAAATTCCTGGGCTGCCCCAAATGGGGCTGCCCATCAAAACCCTAGATAATTTCCGTATGGCCTGTAGGGGGGCCGGAAAGTGCTCCTTCCCACTTCTGGCCGCATCGGTCTCTTGCGGGGTACTTTAGGGTACATCTGATGCAAATGTGTGACTAAAGCGAATAGTAGACGAACTAGCCCAAATAGGGCTGTCCTCTCAAAAAATGAGAAAAGTTCAACGCTGCTGAACCGAATATTGAGCGAAAACAATAGCTGCGGGTGACCGAGCATTCTTCTAATTCTTCTTCTTCTCTTTTTCTTCTTCGTCAGCCCACATATAAAGCCCCTCTTTAACCAACCCGAATGAACATGCCTTGTTGGGCTCTAGGAGTAACGTGAATGCCAAGGTCCTGGCAGGCTGATTCTGACATAACCGTCCCATGTGAAACGAGAGACCCAAGTTGGCAGCTCCTGCCAGCTTGGGGTCGTCTAAGGGGTCGTTCAAAGGTCAAAGCTCAATGGTGGTCACCGCCCTTCAACGCTGAAGGCTCACACTGCGAGCAGTATTCCTTTCGCAATAAAACTGAATAGGTCCCGCATGGTTTGCATCCGGGCTGTAAAGCAGGCATGCCTCCACGCTGCCCACGCGGGTATTTCTTGGGTTAATTGCGAGCAAATGCAACATATATTCATACTCCCCCATGTGGTAAAAATAAAATAATTTCAATTGAGGCTGCCCATGAAAGACCGCAGTGGACCTCAAATTGGCTGCAGGCGGGCTTACCGCTCTGAAACGCCTTCACCCTTTCAGGCACCATTGTATTTATGTAATTCATCTAATACCGGCCGCTAATTTCATCTTCTGAATTTTTCACATAACTATTTTATGCATATCCGTACCATGAATACAGACTATCTAATTTTACTCTAAAAACTATGTTAATTATGCAGTATTGGCAGACAATATGCAGCAGTAACTCTTCCGCTTTACGAGTATGTACTGGACTACCTCAAATTTTTTCCTGCGCCATTACTATTCTACACACACCACCAAAATAAACATTCAAACCGGTTTGATGTGGGCCAGTCCACATTAGTGTAGTGTTGGGGATAAATTGATCTTATGTTACTAGGTGTCGAATACAAGGCAACAAAATAGTGCTCAACGTTTCATACTTGATAATTAATGGAACTTGGGCAGCCACGAAAATGCCAGATTCAACCCTTGAGCGCAGCACGTCAGCCAGCTTGAAACGGACTTGTCTCCGCAAAGCCCACACAGGTACAATTCAGCTACTGGAGGAATTAATTGACTTAAAAATTAAAACCTTGATCAATGGGGCGGCACTGCCTTCATAAACTTCAGTTCAGTCGTTCAGTCGTGTCCGACTCTTCTTGACCCTATGGACCATATCACGCCACGCTTTCCGGTCTCTCACAATCTTCCTAACATCACATAACTTCCTCTGCAGCGCCTCGAGGATGCCATCTAACCACCGCGTTCGCTGCCTACCCCTTCTCCGGTGACCCTCAACCTTGCCCAACATCAAATCTTTCTCCAGCGACTCCTCTCTTCTCATCAGATGACCAAAGTAGCTGAACTTTAACTTTAGAATTTGACCCGCCAATTAGCAGTCAGGGTTTATGGTCGACAATATCGACTGATTTGATCTTTTGGCCGTCCAAGGAACTCTCAAGAGTCTTCGCCAGCACCACAATTCATTACCTTACGATTCGTTAATGATTCTGGTAATCTTTCCACATTCGGATATCTGGACTGAATGCGGGCAGCCCTGTTTAGGCTGCCCACATGGACACAGATTGGGACCAATCGCGGTAAAATTGGGTAGCCCACGCGGGGCCCTTCTAGGTAGGTATTGCAAATCCCACATGGGGCCCGTATAAGCTGCCCCCACGTGCCCAACGCGGGCCCCCATGTCATAGCCCACTTTGTACTACCTGGGAAGGCTAAGGAACAATATGAGCGGTCTGTTCAAAGCAGAAGGAAAGCTTATCGTGCTTCAAAGAAGGAGTAAAAATCAAAAGATCGGCATAAAAAGGCCGTCTATTCATAGGTTCGTTATCGCGCCCAAGTCTCTGTGCAATGTGCAGGTTTGTTAGCTGACCTTTGTGCTCGATTCAGGTTCGTTACGAAGACCGCCTTTTAGCCTTGTTCTAGAACACTCCAGCCGGTGAGAGCAAGTTTTACTGCCTACTCGTTCCCCTTTTTGCCTTTATGCTTCTCATGCATGATCCCAGAGTCCTCGTTTTGTTAGGGAAGCGAATCAGGCCCGTGCGGTACAATCTGAGAAGAGCTCGGGCTGAGTGGTGCCGGGGATACAAAAAAGAAAGTCGGTACGCTGGCTCTCTAGCACTTCTATTACCAGCAACGACGGACAAAGCTGAACTGTGCTACTCATGTTTTTGTTGTATTTAGTACTTGCCCGTTCGCTCGAAAAAAAAATGGAGCTAAGATTCATTTAGTCTACGAGAAAAAACATAAGTATTAGTTTGCCTCTCTTTTTAGCACTTAAGTCATGTAGATCATTTAGATTTGCATAAAATGTTCATAACTTTATTATACTGGCAGTAGAAATGCTCATGTAGTGGGTGGAATACGAAATCGAGTCGCATATGCGTCGTATTCTTAAACCATCCCGCTACTAAAAGTAATGTGTCTATCCGAAACTGTGGCAGCTTACTTCAGCCACCAGAGCTGCAAAGTAGAGTCTTAGATTTTGTAGTTCCTATATAAAAATTAGGCGGACGCCTAATTGGTGCAAATTAGTTCACAGTAAAAGAAAGCCGCTGTATCTGTCACACTGTTTTGTTTCGCCGTAAGTGTAGATACGATAGCCCTTTTATTATTACCATTTTATTGGGTGAATTTTCGGCATATAGACCCTTGCACAGAGTTCAAGGCGTTAAACAGTTAGTAAGCACGTGGTTCCTTTATTGTAAAATAAAACAAAACTGGAAACAAAAAAGATGTTTGCCAGCCCTGGTACCTGCTATGGAGAAAACTGAAGCACCTTAACTGGGGCGGCGGAAACAAAGGGATAGCGAGGGACAAGGAGAGGAAGTCACAGAGGTGAGCGACAGTGAGAAAATAGAGGGTAGGCTAAAACAAAATGTGAGGGTTCAAGCATGGCTTGAACCTAGGGATTTAGCGAAAGTTGTGAGTGTTGCAGCGAATTTTTCTGCAGACATCTGGATTTAATGTGCCGCCGTCACAATGTTCGAACGAACCCTCTGTCCTAGCAACTCGCTGTTGTCGTTCGCCTCTACCAACTACAGGGGTATCTGCCTTCTTCTTACTTTTCTTCCCTCTTCTTCTTTTTCTTATCTTTCTTCGTTTCCTTCTTTTTATTCTGTTTTTCTTCGTCTTCTTTTTCTTCTCCTTTAACTTCTCCTTCTTCTTTTCCTTCTTCTTCTTTTCTCCTCACACACCTGGTCCAGCTCTCGGTCTTTACCACGGGACAGTTGCTAGGAAACGGCATACGGCACACTGTGCCACGTTGCCACGCCGACGGCTTGAAAGCCTACCGCAGTGTAGCTTTTGCTACCATGAAGCTATACTACACTTTGATAAAGAAAAGCTGTAGGTTGTTAGAAGCCCCCAGGCGATTGTCTTAGTCTATAGAATTAAATTAAGTTGAATTGGTTTACAGGAAAAGAAAGCCATCGTATCTGTCATGGATACCTCAATCGCGCTTTACCGGAGGGGAGGAAGATGGGAGTGAAAGCGGAAAGAGAAATAGGTGTCGACTGAATACGTACACTTATCAATGACATCATGCATAGAGTACTTGACCGATGTCGGCTTATTCTTGCGGTAAGAACATTTTTTCAGCAACTGACGAAAGTTGGATTGAGGTGTCTTAGTATAGGGCAAGGAAAAAGAAGTAAAAAGCCGATCGCGTTTAAAAGGACAGGACCAGTCTTTTACTAAGGATGGTCTGTTATCTTTAGCTGTTCCAATTACACACCGCGCTAAATTTGGGTGAATAAAAAGCAACCGAAAATCCATCTTCAGCTTTCCGGACAGGCGTGGTACTTTTTTCCAGGATCGTTGAACGTGTGATCCCTCACTGAAACATGTCCTTTCTTGCTTATTAGGCGTAGATCCTCTGTTTTGTGTGGAATGTTTTTCAGTAACTTACTGCAGCAGTGCCCGGGGCTTTCGTATCGTTGTCGAAAGAAAAGTTTGGTTGCCGGACAAAAATACGAATAGCACATAATCAACGGTGCCTCGTTCGATTAAGCTTGATCATAAATTTCCTCGACCTGCGTCAGTGGCCTTTGAGCTATCCATCCTTCTGTGCTAAAGTACCGGGTCTCCCGACAGAGCTGTTCATTTGAAGGCGCCTAGGGGGATCAATACAGTATTGCAGCACTACTCTAATGACTCCATCTATATTTTATGCGTCATTACAGAGGATCAAGAATGTTATCGACTCATTCTCTGTCGGGTGACGCACGAACGCACTTGGCAGCACTTCGTTTCGAACTCGTAGAGTACACTATCCCAGAGATCGGCGAATAATAAAGTAGCTTTTTGGTTACGCAGTCATATTCACATGACTGCTGACAGTGGTTCAAAACTATGGAAAAAAGCTGCGCTTCACGCTCCGCCTCTGGCGAGCTTCGAGTAGAGATAGTGTTCATCGATTGGCAGCATATACTCACATCGCGTCGTCGCAATCTGCGTCGTGGCCCAGATATTGAAATCTCTCTTTGTTTTTGTACTGCAAGACAACCCATGCAACAAGGCACATTCCAAAGCGCTAACTCATGATCTAAGAATCAGTCGATGAAATGCGCCTTCACATTTGAAGCTGCGTTCGGGCGGACTTTATGATCTCAGTCACGTGCCCTTAGTGAAAATGCACAAGAAAGCACTTTTCCGGAGTGCGCGCCGTAAGTAACAATGTTACCTAAGGTGTATCTATACAGAGCAATACCTGCTTCAGTGCGGGCTCACGCGTAAAACCCAAGGCGGTCTTTAAGCTACGTCGCTGCCTTTGAGGACCAGCCTACCGATGGACCGCACAGAATGACGAAGTTGAGCGCGAGGCATATAAATGGCACCGTGCTGTTTCTCCTCAATGCCAGCGGGCTTTTTATTGCGAAAGCAATACTACGCCATGTTTCGGGCCGTCGCGTAGTCCGTGGCCGCAATCACAAATGACCTTGAACAGCCGCGAAGAAGAAGAACAACAACGCTCGGTCACCCGCGGCTAATGCTTTCGCTCCATATTCGGTTAAGTAGCGTTGAACGCTTCTGGTTTTTTCATTGCGCTGCGTTTAAGCTCGTCTTAAAACGCACGACAAAATAGTTTTGTTTCAGAAGTGGTGATAAAAGCCAGCGTCGCAGAAAGTGACGCAAGATATGCAACAACATTTCGACATCTAGTGATTTTCGCGTGACCTTGACGATGGTATAGGGCCATGGCGGACCGTTTCGATCCCGCTCGCTTGCGAGAAGTAAGATCAGCGAATCTTCTGCGCGGATCGACCGTCAGCCCGACGTGAATGCTTTCTTTGTGCTTATTGATTCTGCAATCGTATCTACTAGACTTTGTCAACGTAAGCAAGAAATATACACTGTAAATATAACAGCAAGACATACGAACTGAACCTTAAAAACTAAGCATATCTAAGCCTCGAAGGCATGACAGGCTCTGCTAAGGTTCTGGAGCGCGTTATTCGCACGCACGTTTCTCACATTGTCACAGGCGTGACCTTAACTGATTGTCTTGGTCATTTTACGCCATCCCATTCTTACCCAGTTCACACACATGCTATGCTTGTACATCCTTGACAGCTGCCTCGACTTGTCTTCCTGATAATCTTCTCAAGTTCCCCCATCGTTTCTTCTAAATTCATGAAAGTCGTGCACCAAGAGTGATACCATATTCACAGGGGTGCTGGTGACTGCGTTCGGTTGCCACCCTGAGCATCAACTACTAACTACCTAATGCAAACCGAAACGATTTCCTGATGAAACATTGCCTGTGCAAAAAAAACGTGAACAACACTTAAAAAGGTTACCTCGGGTTTCATGAACAACACCTAATAAAACTGAGGGAAAGGTATATACGGCATATTAAGGCGAAAGCCTTTATTGCCTCATCGCTGTCGTCAGCAAAAGTGTCACTCTATTGCGGCGACTCTGATTGGTCGAGACGGGATGACGTCGGGGAGGTATCGACCAATCCCAGAGCACCACCACAGTACGCGCGAATGCGTGGCTTATATGGCCATATGCCAATCAATGATTCAGTACTAATTAATGGGTACTAAATGATTAATTACAAATTATTATTTATTTACAGATTGTTCCTGATTACTAACTAATTACAAGTTACTAATTATTGATTTAATTACTAATATCAAATTAATCACTTAAGACTAAATATTACCTACTAATTAGTGTCCTTAGCGTACTTAATTAATTACTAAATAATGCCGCGCACCCGGCAAAATAAACCACACAACAGTAAACGTACAACAACTGCGAATATACAAGGAGCGCAATCTTGTCGCTGCCAAGCAGAATTCACTGAATAAATGCACTGGCAGAATGTGCAAGAGTAGTCGCTCGCTTTACTCGTAGCAGCATTCATCGCTAGATGCGCAACAGTTGCGTAGCAGAATGCAGCACTCAGGCTTTCGCCTTTCATCACTTTAGTCGCCAAAGTGCCCTCAAAGTTTTTTTGTGTTTACTTGCAACGCTAATGGAATTGAGGTCTTGTGATATCGACTTTCTTCTTTTTTTTTTTTAAGCACAAGCGAGCGGTTCAGTTTTCTGAACTGCCTTCACTAGCACCGAATGCTCTGACTTTCAAGCGAAGAAGCCAGGCGAAATGACGGTTCCGATTTTCTTGTTTCATATCGAATTGCGGAAAATATGGCCATTTCTTCGAAAACAAGGCGCATTCGTGCCCTGCGACTTCTAAAAAAAAAAAAAAAAAAACAGATCGCAGCATTCAAGAAAAAAAAAAAAGAGTAGGTAGACACAACACCTGCCAGCTTAAGCAAAATATGCACGCAAAGCGCATGTAGGGCGCGAATATTCCCAGTGTGCCTGGAAACGAACCAGCTCGCATCTCGGAGTGTACCTACATATTTCATGACTGTTGAGATGCCGAGTATACGTAGCCTGTGCCGTTTGCTTCGTGGCCGACGAATAAGCTGGCGGAAAAAAACAGGCAAACTTTCAGTCTCTCATGATTTGGGGTGTGTTCCGCACTGTCTTGCAAGCTCCCTCCGTTCTTGTTATATCCGCGGTGCCGAACTCGAGAGCCAGAGATGTCGTTGTTGGTGACATTGTGACCTTGCTCGCGCATTGTCGTTTCCTCTTTGCTCTCAGCGGATGGGTTTTCCACTCTTTCTTCACACTAGGGGCCGCTGCTCTTCCACTCTGCCAGGAATAAAGAAATTGTGTTATGGCTTTACGACAAAAAAAGAATGCGGTAAAGTGCGCCTCTCAGGAAAGCCTAAGACGCCAGCCTCGGCAAGGCTCAGCTGAGTGAAAATAAAACACATCAAGTTATTGCATGTAGACAAGCACAAATGCGAGAAATAAGTGAGACATTTTTCTGGCATCCCTCAATATCAACCCACAAATGCATTTGATTTATTTAGAATGCGTTTACTCTTAAAATTATGAATACACGCAAAGTTCGCGAATTTATCCTTTGTAAATGTCTGGATCAACCACTCACCCACAGAGTTATTAAGCGTTGTGAAGCGTGAGCGAAATTTTATTTTTACCCGCAGAAAAGACGCTCTCCAGAGGCCCTGTTGTAAGAACAACGGGTGCGCTTCCTTCCGTTCAGATTAAAAGCAAACAAAGGAAACACGACAGTACGCCTCCTCGAAATCACGCTACGTTCTTTGAGTGTTGGAGGGCCGACCATCAAAGTGATTATCTATGTTGCAGTTAGATGTTTTTATCTTCCAACTCCCTTTGTGCTCCGCGCACCACGTGAAAGGCCAAGTGGTTGGAGCCGGCGCCGCTGGAGTGGATTAACTGCTTTGCGCAAGCCCACTGGCACTTCCATTAACAGAGATTGACCGTTCTTTTTCCAGTCTACCATCATGCTTCTGTTTAACGTCTGTAGTCCACTTATATTATCTTGAGTTACAAAGACGGCGTCTTAGCCGAACAACCGTGCAAGTAAAACAGATGAATGAAAATATTCTAAAAAATAAACCACGCAACAGTCTACCACTTGATAGTCATTGGCTGCACTTTCTTTTTCATCTTGGTTTGCTTTTTACATCAAATATGTGAACGTCTGAAAATTGATCCAGAATCTATAAATCGAGAAGGCGCAAAATGAAAAAAAAAAATATGTTAATACCTTTCACCGTGTTCTTTGGAGTAATGGATGGAAGTCTTGCGGTCAGCTGCTATTGGCCAGGAGGAAAAAAAAAAGACGACTTCGGATTTACATAGGTCAGATAAATGTGACTGCTTGGGGAGCTTTTCTCTTGCTCAGAGCTATTTAACTTTATTCACCATGTTTGTTTTCCGCCCATTCGGATTATCGTTCGCATACATGCACTTTGCTAATTGCAAATCACGTTTATTTAATCTGTGCCTCTGTTATCTTGCATAAGCGCTTCAGCAAACAGTTAAGTACTACATTATGTAAAAGGTCACTAGACAGAGATATTATATATAGCCCTGCCAAACTAAACAATACAAAAGCGCCTGAGTGACCGATGATGTTTGATGCTTGGTTCGGTTTAGTTAGAGTTTAATGTCTCAAATTGAATAAGGCTATGGGGGCGCCTTAATATATATGCTTCCGAGAAATTTCCACCAGCTGATGTCTTTAAAGCGCTAGTCTGATCAGTATTTTCGGTTCGCGTAGCCGTCGCTCCCGGTGTAACCGAAAATCCCCCCCCCCACCACCACCACCATCATCATCATCAACTTCACTATACCCACTACAGGGCGATGGCCTCCTCCATATTGCTCCAATTAACACGGTCCTGTGCTAGCTGCATCCACTTGACCCCTGCGAACTTCTCCCTGCTACGCTTTCCTTCCCTTGGAATCCATTTTGTTACCTTAAGCTACCATCGGTTATCCTCTCTTCACACTACATGTCCTAAAATGCCACGAGCCAAATAAAATTTCTCAGAAGAAAATAAAGAAGAGCCAGGAGCTGTGTGCCCCTCTCTCCTGGCTTTTCTTTCCATTCTGAGAAATTCTCTGTAGCTCGGGATGATAATGAAGGGAATGCTGATCGATTTCCTACAGTCCGAGATTGTTGATGAAAGCCACTGCCTGTGTTCTTTCGAGAAGGGCTCGTTGTTCCTCGAGGTCCGAGCTGATCAGGGTCTAGTTCCAGCCCTGCCAAGCTGGCTGATTTGTTACGTCAGTACTGTTTCTTTGCTGACAAGCCCAGACCATATAATATAAGCTTCGGGCCACAAATTTTACACCGCGCCGAAAATGACTCGAGCTCAATAGCATCCAACGTAGCTGAATTTTTGAACGGATTAGTTTGTAGCCTTCTAATGTGACACCTTTTTGATTTATTAAGATCTTTAGCGGGCCTCGGGAATGTCCGCCTTTCAAGGCTCAAATGCTGTAGGATCTTTGAATATGTTGTTAACCGAGAGGATGAGCCTATAATCATTAAGGGAAGACGTACAAGAATTCCAGGGAATGTGCGCATTCTTCTGCATATTTTTTAGCTTGTGGCAGCCTCTTGGAGGGCCTCCTCGATTTCCCCTAAGTTGTCTCCGTTGCCCTTATCGTTAGTCATTCGCGTAAAGGGCGTGGCGGATTCTACTCATGACATTACGTTGGTCCGGCAGGTGGATGAGTGCGACGTTGGAAAGCAGTGAAGAAAGTACTGCTCCTTGAAATGCCCCCTTTGTGCCCATGGTTATCGGCTAGGACGTCATATCGCCAACCTTGATGCGCATTTGCCTATCTTGAAAGAAGCGATTGATTTAAATAAATGTACGCCTTCCTTAGTGAATACTGTGTATGGTTTCCGGAATCTTGGAGTATTTGGCGTTATCAAAAGCTGCCTTAAGATCCAGTGCGAGTATGGCTCTACCGTTGCGTTTGTTCAGGGGATAGGCCGAAATATTGAGTGCTTTTGTACTGCACATATATACAAGCATCTCTCAAATTATTTGCCTCAATATATATCGCAAAAACGCTTAAATATCTGCGCTCACATTTTGAATCAGGGAGTATCGTAATCTTCATTAGGATTTTTAGGATGCCCTTACATCACACACTACACGGAAGTCTTGCTTGTCGCCTTTATCTAAAAGCGGCCGCTCCGCCCGGAATTGAACCCGTCTCCTTGGGATCAGTACTCGAGAGCTTCCCACGAGAGGCAAATTTAGTGATAGCGCACTAAATACATTATGTAATTTTTCACACATGTTCAAGAGAATGCAGCAAAGCAAGTAAAAAAAAAACTGCTCTCACTCGTGAGGCCACATAGTGGGATTGTGTACTTTTTATTTGGAACATTGCAGTTCTGCTTAAACCTTTATGAGCTTTTTGTGCGCCAGATAGTTTGCCTCAGAACATTCCAAGTGTTAGCCTATCTTTCGGGGCATTTTCCCCAGAAGTACACTGCCGTCTTTTACGAAGAATGAAAGGAATAAACTCGTGCACTACCGGTCGCGACGGTGAGAAACATTTAAAGGGTCCTACAATATACATACACCGGACATAGTTCTGAGATAATTTATATCAATTAGATTTACCTTCGCACGAAACAAATACTATTGCAATAGTTTATTGCGAAACTTCATTGTTTTTGTTAGCGTGTCTATCAATGACACTAAATCTTAGTTCTTTTTTTTTTTTTTTTGCAATAAAGCTAAACTTTCCTACGCAATTATAGATACCTTAACGGTAAACAGCTGGAACTACACATCAATGGCTAAAACATGTGAGTATTTGCCTGAAAATTGTAAATATGACGGGTTAGCAAAATGAACTAACAATTACCCTTAACGAGTTATTGGAATGTAGCCATTTCCTATCCTGTCTTACAGAATTCTTCCCTCAGGTGGCCTATGGTTCTTTTAACTCGTTCAAATAAGGGTCGAAATTATCATGAAATAAAGTCTAATGTTTTCTTCCTATGTACACCTCGAGGTACTCATTTGAGGCACACGAAGATTGTGCTCAGCATCAAGTTTTTGGAAACGTGTTTTCTCACCAAACTTGCTCACGGTCGCGCTCATTTCGCTTCACTTACATAAAGCACCTTCCTTAGAGGCATCCAAACTGATATAAGTCAAGGAAAGCCACGCTTAAGGGAAGGCACGCCACCATCTCTCTTGAGAATGTTGCGAAGAGTAGTATGATAAGACACGCATATTCCGCATCGCCTACACATGTTCGAATCAATCTCACTTGATCTCTAGACTTACTTTATGCTTGAATGCACCTTTTTTTTTGTTAAAAGCCGCTCTCATTTGTCACATTTCTTGCGGATGTGCTGAAATATCTTAGATAACTTAGCTATTTAGGACGGCTTTGGTGCAGTGGTAAGACGCCCGACTACTGTGCCGGAGTTCCCGGGATCGAATCCCGGCCTCGGCGGCTGCGTTTCGATGGAGGTGAAACGAAGTGGCGTCCGTGTGCTGTGCGATGTCAGCGCACGTTAAAGATCCCCAGGTGGTCGAAATTACTCCGTAGCCCTCCACTACGGCCCCGCCTTTCTCTCTATCCACTTTCACTTCCACCTTCATCCCTTCCCTTACGGCGCGGTTCAGGTGTCCACAGAAACAAGTGTGACAGACACTGCGCCTTTCCCTTCCTATGAACCAACCAACCAACCAACCAACCAACCAACCAATCGGTCAGTCTCTTTCAGGAGTAATTTCTTAATATCAAGCACTGCCACTCAATAATTCAGTTGACTATGTTTACTGTGGCCAGCATTTGCAGAGAGGTGAAGGAAGTTCATTCACCGAGCCGTGTTCTTATGCAAACCCGGTAGAGACAACGATAGAGAGGTCAAGAGCCTATTGCTGCGTCAGTGCTGCATCACATCCGCTGATGTAAATCGAGAAAGCGCCTAATAAGATTGACCTATCACGGCTTATATCTGGCTGTACTGCACGGTGAACGTCTCTAGCATGCTGGCAAAAAGCCCCGCCGGGTTGGCGCCGTGGTTACGGCGCTCGGCTACTGTTCCCAAGGATGCGGGATGGAATCCAGGCCTCGGCGACTGTTTTTCGGTGGAGGCGAAAAGCAAGGCGTCCGTGTACTGTGCGATGTCAGTGCACGTTAAAGAACCCCAGGTGGTCGAAATTTCCGGAGTCCTCCACTACGGCGTCTCTCATAGCCTGAGGCGCTTTGAGACGTCAAACCCCACAAACCAAGCCAAGCCATGCTGGCAAAAGTAAACTAGGTTGACAATCTCGGCAGCAGTTATTTAGTATTTGCAAGGCTCCACCGTCACGTCATTTTGTGTTTCACGGGCGATTGATAGTAGTACAGTTTAGAGCGACGCTTGACCTATGTTAATGAAGCAAAAGGTTATAATAGCGTCTTGAAAGGGCGAACTAGCTATGAAACAATCTAGTGATGGTAGCGAAGTACCGCGTGGCACTTCAAGTAGTTGAAGAAAACCTCATATTGTATGAACCAATATTATAGACATAAAAATATTTGCTTCTTAAATGCTCTTAGAATACCAAAAACGCCTCTTATTAGTTCAGACCAAAATAAAGTTAGCAGTGGTTCCGTTCCGTAGACCTAAGATCGAACGGGAGCTCCTCGTAGTTTTGCTATAGGTTTTCGTTCACTGGCGATATTGGGTGGAAGCTTGAGCGAAGGCGTCTGTAGTGTTCTTCACAAGCCTCCGACCATGGCCATAGCGAACTTGAGGCGGAGGGCACCGCGCGCCATGATGCAAGGCGATCGGCCATTAGCAGCGCTTCCCATTCCTTTAATCAGGTGAAGTCATGAGCATCAGTGGGCGAGTAAGGGGGCGGGGGGGGGGAATCAAAGATTTAGAGCCCCTGCCTTCTTCTACGGGACTTCCTGCCTGGTCCTCATCTAGGGTTTTGAAGCCTACACATTCGAAAATTTCAGTGGTGGACGTTTCTTTTCTTTCACAATCAGGCAGTGTGTTCTGCAATATGTGCAGCGAGCTCCTTTGATAGTGAAATTCGGGACAAGGAAGAATATCTTTCTCCGCACCTAAAACAGTTTAAAAGTAACTTAACGGTAGACACAAAGACGAAGTGCACATGAATTAACAGCAGGAGAGCTTACATATGCGCAGCGAGCTCCTCCTACGTAAGTGTAAAACGCCGAGCCCAACGCTTTTTAGTCTTACTCTTCTCGGGCTTCAAGCAGATCAATCAAGGGGAAAAGAGGGTGCTCGTTATAATACATGAAGGAAAGAAGCCAACAGTCGGCGAGGCCAAGGAAAGCGTTGGCGATGGTACTTTGTCTTTTTTTTTTAATGTTTACTTGGATAATCACAG
>JAJIZL010017327.1:854590-864880 GCA_023969395.1 Amblyomma maculatum | reverse complement strand
TCTGTTGTAAAGCCTGTGTTATTCAATCATTCTGTAGTTGCATGCTTAGCGTTGGTATTCTGTGAGCCTCTCGTCTGTTGTATTTCAAGTGATCTTGTGTATTCCTTTGTATCGTCTCTTGCTATGCATAAATTGTGTTTTGTTTGTTACTTCTGACTCCGATCCTTACTGTGGTTTGAACCGGCGACCGCTGGGCACCAAACGACCACCCCCTTCTGTCACTACAAAGTAGTTGAATTCCGGCTGAGCTTGCCACGCAAGTCGAGGGCATCTCCTTTGCGACCGGAACAGCTACCCCCACTCACTCTAAGGGTGTCTGGGAGTGTGCGCACCGTTAAGGGCGCATCGTTAATAATACCCCTAATTATTAACGGGTGACATCTGACTAGTATTGTTCATGCTCATACACACAATATACACGTCATATAGACTCTGATATAGTGTCACATGTGCAGCGCTATGATCTGGAATCGGACATCATGTCATTCAAAAACACCTGCCTACCTTACTAGTAGGGAAAGATCGCTGCGGTCAGTCTGCGCTTAGCAAGAAGAATAAACATTGTAAAAAAGGATCGGGGGATCATCCCTTGCCCCCCCCCCCCTCTCCACTGTTGTCAATTCTTCATTTAAATGTGTGTGCAGCATTATTTTTAGCTCATAGAACATTGGAAACATGACTTTTTGTAGGCGTCCCTGCAAAACAGCCAAGCCCCTCTGCTTCCAAAACACATACAACACAAGTGTGTGTTTAGAAAACGTTTTATTAGACATAAAATATTCACATTAGACATTCACATGAGGGGCGACAAATGACCAAAACAGGAATAGCACATGGTTAATAACAAAGAAAAATGTACATAACATACATCCTAACGAACAAATACATCACAAATTAGTATTTACATACAGAAAACAATTTGTGCAGTTCGTGATAATGATATATACAATTTTGAATGACAATCTATATAAAGGTATAGACAGTGTAAAAAATTTGCCAAATATAATAAATATAAACATATACAGCAATTGTATGCACAGTCTGTATTGATTATGTGGGTTGCAATATGAACAGCTGTAGTGGACATTTGTATTTGCATTATATTGTAAGTATAGGTGTGTAAAAAACCACTAAGTACACGTCCATTCGACATGTGTGTTGCGATGTATACTGCAGTGAGATGACATAAATATTTTGCAGGTACAAGGTGGGTTAAAAACCACCCGTTCACGTCCATCCGACACAGAAAAAAAAGGGCAAGACCATTGGCGAAGGAACTCTCGTTCACCAAGGTAGAAAAGTTCCTCAGCCAGAAAGTTTTTTCTCCTTTCGTTGACGCGTCAGGATAGGGAAAAGCGCAAGGCGGCGCCGGCTCGACGCGACAGCCTCACAACGATTGCGCCATAACGCGAAAGCACCAGCTACAATCAGCAATCGTGCAAAGTGACCGCGACGACATCTACCCTTTATCTGAAATCGATTATTACCTAGACTTCTGAAACCGGCATGAACTGCCCTCCAAAAAGCACGAGCAACAACGCATTGCTGGGCCATGTGACGATTGGATTCTTGAAGTGCGCAGCTGGGGCACTGCGCTGTCCGCACAATGCTCCATCGCTGCAGCCGATCTCGTGCAGGCAAAGCTCCCCACTCCAAAAGCCACGTTCCATAAATCTTAGTCATATAAGAACAAAAAGTACACTACAGCCGACAGTACCCACATACAGTCCTCTGAAGGCTAATTTAGAAAACCCCATTCGATACAGAAAGTGAATTAGCAGAGTATAGTTGCGTAAATAAGGAGATATCGCTGTTTGTCGCCTAGCAAAAGATAGCAATGTTTTCTCGTTTCATTGCGTACAGGTCTTATCTTGAATACCAAAGATATAAAGACATAAAAACCTCGGAGAGAGAGAGAAGGAAACAGTCTCGTCAAACGACACCCTTTTGTCCAAGGATCCTGTGGAATGCTTAAACAAAATAATTGTAGTCTTACCTTTTGTTATGTTCACTGTGGCTGGCCCACTGCAGGATCGAATGTGTGTTGTTCTAAGTTGTGTTTCTAAACCATAGGCAAGAGATGCGCAAAGCGTATCACTAAAGAAACCTCTTGCACTCATTTTGTTATGCCACTTGTAAGCACGCATCTGGCAGCTTGGGTGGCGTAAAAAGTGCAACAAATACGCGCCTGTTGGCGTCTCATCAAAAAATAAAGCATCGACTATTTCTTTCTTGTAATTTGGAACTGAAAAAAAGGCAAATTGTTTTATAGAAAAGAAAAGACGCCGCATATGAACATCTAATTCGCGTCGTTTATCACATTTGAGCAATTCCCTTTTCCTTGTTTTTGTTTTTGTAGGCTTTAACTTCCCAAAGCGAATCAGGCTATGAGATACTGAAGGACTCCTGAAAGGAGGTGGTGAAGGGTGGCTGTTCCTGGCCCTATGGGGCTGGGACTGATAGGTCAACACCGCTTGCGGCGGGGGCTAGCCAGCCACCGAATATTTATCTGTTGCAGGTTGTAATTGCACCCACCACCGCTTAGGTGGTGGACGACGGCTGTTGGTTGCTCTGCCCTGATGGGGCTGGTACAGGTGGGTCACCGCTGCTTGCGGCGGGGGCTGGCCTGGCACCGAATTTTTATCTGTTGTAGGCCGTCATTGCACACGCCACCGCTGGCGGTGGACGACGGCCGTTGTTGCGGCGCGCGTCTTTTTTTCCCTCTTGCTTTTCTTTGTTCTCTATATTCTCTTCTATCTGCACGAGGCAGCGGAGGTGGCTCAGCTACAGAGCCAGCAGCAGGCCCGTGCATTTTCTTTTCCTCCTTCCTACAGCCACAACAACAACAACAACGGCTGTTGCGGCACATGTCTTTCTCTCCCTCTTCTTTTTCTCTTTCTCTCTTCTGTCCGCACGAGGCAGAGGAGAGGAGGTGGCTCAGCTCCCCGCCGGGGTAGTGCAGTGGTAAGACGCCCGACTACTGTGCCGGAGTACCCGGGTTCGAACCCAACCTCGGCGGCTGCGTTTCGATAGAGGCGAAACGAAGAGGCGTCGTGTGCTGTGCGATGTCAGCGCACGTTAAAGATCCCCAGGTGGTCGAAATTACTCCGTAGAACACCACTACGGCTCCTCTTTCTCTCTTTCCACTTTCACTCCCATCTTCCTCCCTTCCCTTACGGCGCGGTTGCGGTGTCCACAGAAATCAAGTGAGACAGTTACCGCGCCTTTCCCTTCCTATAAATAAATCGGTGGCTCAGCTGCCCCGCTGGGGTGGTGCAGTGGTAAGACGCCCGACTACTGTGCCGGAGTACCCGGGCTCGAACCCGACCTCGGCGGCTGCGTTTCGATGGAGGCGAAACGAAGAAGCGTCGTGTGCTGTGCAATGTAAGCGTACGTTAAAGATCCCCAGGTGGTCGAAATTACTCCGTAGCCCTCCACTACGGCCCCTCTTTCTCTCTTTCCACCTTCACTCTTCCTCTCTTCCCTTACGGCGCGGTTGCGGTGTCCACAGAAAAACAAGTGAGACAGTTACCGTGCCTTTCCCTTCCTATAAATAAATCAGTGGCAGAGGAGCCCCGCCAGGGTGGTGCAGTGGTAAGACGCCCGACTACTGTGCCGGAGTACCCGGGTTCGAACGCGACCTCGGCTGCTGCGTTTCGATGGAGGCGAAACGAAGAGGCGTCCGTGTGCTGTGCGGTGTCAGCGCACGTTAAAGATCCCCAGGTGGTCGAAATTACTCCGAAGCCCTCCACTACGGCTCCTCTTTCTCTCTTTCCACTTCCACTCCCCCTTCCGCCCTTCCCTTACGGCGTAGTTGAGGTGTCCACAGAAAACATGTGATACAAGTTACCGCGCCTTTTCCTGTCTATAAATCAATCAGGTGGCTCAGCTACAGAGCCAGTAGCAGGCCCGTGCATTTTCTTTTCCTTCTTCCTACAGCCACAACAAAATTTCGACCACCTAGGAGTTTTTAACGGGCACTGGCATTTCACTGCACTCGGACGCCACTACGTTTCGCGTCCACCGAAACGCAGCCGCCGGCGGTCGAGATCGAACCCATGTAGTACTGCGGCACAGTAGTCGGGCCTCTTAACCACTGCACCACCATGCCGGAGTGAGTAATCAACTGTTGTTACGAAATGTAATTAAAAATTCTAAGAGGGCTGCAAAATGTACTGTGTAGTTGTTGTTGTTGTCGTGGCTGTAGGAAGAAGGAAAAGAAAATGCACGGGCCTGTTACTGGCTCCGTAGCTGAGCCACCTCCGCTGCTGTTGTGGCTGTAGGAAGAAGGATAAGAAAATTGTAAGAAAATTGAAAAGAAAAGTGATTGTAATTCATTTGAAAATTTTATTAATTTATATAATTCTAGGAGTCTTGGGTAGTCCGCCTAGTCCGACATACTAGTGGTATGCACCGCAGCGCCGGCACTGCAAATCATGCAGTCCTCGTTGCTTGTCCAACAAGTCCGACAAGCAACAAGGACTGGTCCGCAGGGCCTCGCTGTGCAGAACGGCCGCCCACTGCTTCAGATTGGGAAGTTTCTCGATAGTGGGATCGAAATGGAATGCCCACATTATGTGAAGGGCCGTAACTATTTCTCCATAATGTGAGCACTCTGGTTTGTATAGTGAGGGGTACCATCGGAGGAGTTCAAGTGGGGGTTCAAGGAGCCGGGCCGCCAACTTGTCTGGCCCAGACGCGGTATTGTTCCTCACGACAGCTTAGTCCGCCCTGACTTCTTCCACCGGTCTCGTTCGGCAGATCAGCATACTCGAGATGGGGTATGTGTGGGCTAGCTAATACGTATGTACCTGGCCTGACTGCTGCTTCTTAAGTATTTCCTCGTTTTGCCACGAGGGAAATGAACGATCTTGACCAGCCGAGCATCTTAATAAGTATCATCATCGTCATCATCATTTATTTCTTTCCAACATGTCATTGGGGGAATACGCATAGTATCACGTTTAAGACCCTCCGAGTGGGCCTTAGAGATTGTCGCAGAGTCAATTCCAGTTCAGCCTGGCAAAAGTACATGCATACTTTTCAGCTTGGGTCTTGATGTGCTCAGTGCGTAGTCGTAACTTGGGATTATACCACTGCTTTGTCCATCTTTTGGTGAGTGAGCGCAGTGCTTCCCTTATATACAGTAGATGGGAGTCGACAGGTGGGCAATCTTCGGTTGTCCGGACTTCTTTTGTGAACTTGGCTAGGCTGTTCCTGATGTCCCGAGTCCAGTCATTTAGGTTCTCGATAGAACTGCTAGAAGGGGGACGAGTTTCCCTCACTTTTTTTCGGTCCGTGAGTCGCGCTGTTCCTATCTTCTTCTTATATCTGCTGGTAATAAGTCTGGGGCGAGGATATAGTGGTCGCTACTCAAGTGTTGGTTCGCGGATAAACTACGTTTTTTTTTTTACAAGCGTAAATCTAGGCAGGCATCTCGGGATACAATGTTGCCCATTCTGGCGGAGAACGCAGGCTCCGTTAAGAGTTTGAGTCGCTCCTGTGTAAATATTTCGGCGAATTTTCGACCTTTGGGTGTGGCCTTCGGGAGTAAAACAAATAACATCCATTTGCTTGTTTGCCCAGGAGAAGCGATCCACATTTCGACTCTGTCCATCTAAACTGCTTTCTGCAACGTCTACGCCTCGACGATCTGAGTGTTTTTTTTCTCTGTTATGAAGGCAGCGCTCTGTGTGAGTTTCAATATATTTACCCTGCACGCGTGTTCCCGTATTTCGTCCTCTTTACTATTTACGTTAGTCGATTTTATATGAAATCGCGCTATTTCTTTTCGTTTCGTAGGATTACAGGGAAAATCCACGATGAAAGGCGGTCCCGTGCTCGATGCCACAAACCCGGGGAAGCGCATCCACTTCCTGCTTGCGAAAATCAGGGGCTCGGTTTTTTGCACTGAATTGGATTACTGTGCCTCACGTCGAGGGGATTAGCGGTCGGATTATCTTGCCCTTCCGCTGCCATGTGGGATCTTGTGCGTCATAAATTACGTCCAGGATGAGGAATATTCGATGGGGTTGTTTGAAACCACCATTTTCTTTCTATTTTGTTTTCGGGTGGATGAAAGAACACTTGGGAATGCAGGAATGTATAAACGTAGGAGCGACGCTCGAACTATGAGCCTCAAATTTGTTGCCCAAGCTG
Organism: Amblyomma maculatum; assembly: GCA_023969395.1. Classification (NCBI taxonomy): domain Eukaryota; kingdom Metazoa; phylum Arthropoda; class Arachnida; order Ixodida; family Ixodidae; genus Amblyomma; species Amblyomma maculatum. The sequence continues at coordinate 858,721 of JAJIZL010017327.1, read as the reverse complement.
GTCGCACTCGTATACCTTGTCCGTGAGGTGTTGATTTTGCACGGTGCAGAAAGAAATGTACCAGTTAGCCCGCTGTGTCAAGGGCCACAGGTGCTTCTATTAGTACACGCATAAGATGCTGTCAGAGTAAGACTTCTCGAGAGTTTTCTGGGTCGGTTTTTCTTTGGCAAATCTCGTACACCGCATAGGCTGCACGTTCTAGTTAGGCCGCTTGTTTGTCTGGTGCGGATGCCGCACTCTGTACAGCCATTCGTAGAAGTTGTAACTGGCCTGCGTTGAGGTTAAGGTTGACTGGGTTTAGTGTCCTAAAGCGACTCATACTATGCAATGTGCCGTATTTACTGCGGCACATCGCATAGCCTGAGTCGCTTCCGGAAACCACGACCAACTGGGAATATTTAACGTTCACTGGCAACGAGCATCACAAGGGCGCCTCTTTTCGGCTCCATCAAAAAGTGTCCGTCACGATCGGAATTCGATCCGGCATGCTTGCGTTCAGCAGTTGAGCGCCCTAATAGCGCCCTAATAGCAGGGACACCACGACAGACCTGCTTGGTGTTGAATCTAGTTTTTCGGTTGAGGTGATGTTCCATGCAATAGCTGGAATTCTCTCATCAAGCAGACATGTTAATTTCAACTCTTTGTCTTCAAAATCAGCTTTAGAATTCAAATAAGACAAAGGAAAGGCAAAATTTTGGTTTTTAAGATTCTCTTAAAATTCAGAGAAAAAAAAAATCCCTAGCTTAATGCTACTCTTCGGACACCCGGAAAATGGAAAACTGAATAAAGAAAACATCTCTCTATCGAATGTAGATCTAAAATTGTTCGTTACTTAATCAGCTATACTAAATAACATGTTTAAGATCATTCTGTTGACCGCTTAGGAAAGGTGAAAAATCTTTTATTGCATTCTAGGGCTGAAAAACAAAGAAAAAAGATTACTTTTTATTTAGCGATTTCCACAATTGGCAACGCCTGCACACAAAAGGTATGGTGTTATTACTTGAGTTCTCTCAGAGCCTGTGTGCGAGAGGCGATTCAGGTAACAAAATAGAGATGCTAAAATTTTATGGGCAATAAATCCTTCTTGATACGTGTGTTCTTTCCTAATCACATGCACAGGACACTGGTACATGCCAGGAAAAATATTTCAACACAAAAGTATCGTCATTTTTTTGCCGGTACCTTAAACTTTATGAAGTATTGTAATATCGGAAGCTCCGACTACCGGCCTGCCACAAGGTGGAGAAACATTGCTGTGTCGTCTGTGCGTTGAGATTGCTTACGGAAACCATTATTCCTTGGTTATCAGCATGGCTGATTACCTTGCGAGAGGCATCTCAGCCAGGTCAGAAACCATTTTGGACATTCTTCGTGACTGTCGAGCCGTACAGTGGAGAATCTTTGCCAGCGCCTACTTACGGAGATAAAGATTCTCGGAAAATGGTAGCGGCGATCACCTACAGTGAATATTTGCCAGGCACTCGTGCGTTTCTCAAAAGTTTAAGGCCATCGTGATGTTATGATTTTACAGTGCACTTTTCGTCTACCGACTTTGTTTTGTTTTTTTTTTTGCACTTTCCCTCCCTTTTCTCCTTCACATTTCTATATCTTCGTCCCTTTACACCCGTTCTGGTTGGCAAACTGGTTTATTTTGCCTGGCAACCTGCCTGGATTTGTTTCCTTTTTTTGCTCCTGAAGCTTTTTTCAACAACGTGCGTAATAAAGAAAGTGTTTGTATCAAAACGTGGTTTTAAAAATTACGATCACTGGGTCGTTTATACTATGGTTGGTTGGTTTGTGGGGTTTAACGTCCCAAAGCAACTCAGGCTATGAGAGACGCCGTAGTGGAGGACTCCGGAAATTTCGACCACCTGGGGTTCTTTAACGTGCACTGACATCGCACAGCACACGGGCGCTTTTGCTTTTCGCCTCCACCGAAAAGCGGCCGCCGAGGCCGGGATTCGATCCCGCGTCCTTGGGAACAGTAGTCGAGCGCCGTAACCACTGCGCCACCCCGGCGGGGTGTTTATACTATCGTTAAATCTGGAGTGCCGCAAGGGTCTGTACTCGGACCTATCTTGTTCTCAGTTTATATAAATGATATCAGTAATAACCTAAATTCCACGGTCAGATTATTTGCTGATGATTGTGGGGTATACAGACAGATAACTGATCTTTCAGACTGTACTCATTTACAATCAGACATTGATAAGATCAACAATTGGTGCACACAATGGCAAATGGAAATTAACACCTCAAAAACACAAACTTGCCAGATTTACCACAACATCTAACACCGAAACATTCCATTACTCTTTGAACAACGTGCGTATTGAATCGGTACCCATCATAAAGTATTTAGGTGTACATTTAGCATCAGACCTTTCATGGAACTGTCACTTAGATACGGTCATCAATAAGGCTTCCAAAACACTCGGCTTCCTCAGACGCAACCTGCGATTAGCTAATCCAGACACAAAGCTATTAGCATACACCACATTAGTGCGCTCTAAGTTGGAGTACGCCTCTTTAATTTGGAACCCTCATCAAGCATGCCTAGTAACAAAATTGGAGTCTCTGCAAAATAAAGCCGCCCGTTTCATATCTAAAAACTATTCGCGATCAGCAAGTATAACTGAAATAAAAACAGCCCTCAACTTACCTCTTCTTGAAAGACGGAGAATGTTTTCCTTATTGTCCTTTTTCTACAAATTATATTATAGTAATTCTTCATTTGCGTTGTATCATATCACGCCGGCTCATCATGTATTCCCACGCATTGATCACCAACTGAAAGTGCAACCCATCTTTGCTCGAACCAATCTGTTCTTTCACTCGCCTCTCCTCCCGTATAGCATATATAAAGATTCCTGTGTGTGCCTCAAGGAGCCCCGGTGCTCCAAATCAACGTGGAGGCCTCTGCTACGCATGGAAGGCAACTTTATCGGCACTATCCGTCAATGGAATCTGCTACCTGCCACCATTGCATCTTCCAGTGATTATGAAACGTTTGTAACCGGACTAAAAAATCACTTCGAGCTGTAACCTTCATCTTTGCATTTCTTTTTTATGTTCGTATTAAAGCGCTGCTCTTCGAAAAACGTGAATGTTAGGTACCATCTGTATCTTTATTTTGAGTGTTTGAAGCACTAGCTTTTCAATATTTTGCGCCTGGCTATATTGTTAACCACTGTGTACTTATCGCAATTTTGGATGCATTGTTTTGTACTGTTGTCCCACTTTCCGCCCCCCCCCCCCTATGTAATGCCCGCCCGGGCCTTTAGGGTATTTGAATAAATAAATAAATAAATAAATAGTGGCAATCTTGCGTCCGCCCTATATTTGAAATTAACCTGGTCTCGCGCTAGCAGTGGCCCACTAAAATGCGCAAAGTTCCTGATCTCTCCTGGCAACCTCTTTTCATTTTTTTTTCTTCTTTCGGGGTGCCTATCATTGTCCTATAGGAAATCGGTACCATGCTGTTCTATTACATAACTATTTCTTCTTCGTCACAGCCAGAATATCCCACTCACTTTCGTTCTCTGAACGACTTAGCTTTATTCCCAATTCTTGTCTCAGGGTGGACCACGTTAAATCATCATCAGGGGCTGCTAAGAAGCCCAATTTATTACTGCTGACCACAACGCCATAGAAAAAGGCACAAATAAGAAATCTGCAACCACTCACGCCATCTCACTCCAAGGGTCTTCTCTAGATTGAACTACCGCAAAACGACCTCCTCCTGCCCTATGTGAAGGCCGTTATCACGGCTTATTGATGGCTAAATCTATTGTGACGTTAGTCCACTCGTATGCTGTTACTCTGACTATACAGACTACAGATGATAACGACATAAATTGCTGAGCCGTGGCGCCGGTATAGTTTGTCATTAAAGTCACAGAAACAGCGCTGAAGAGAGTGGAATCGCTCAGTTGCAATAATGATGGGTTGCACCCAACTTTGCTAATCACGTCTGTTACCAGCTACTCTAGGTAGCCTCATTCATTTATCTGGGGCTCGAAAAGTGTGACTATACCCCATTGATTACTGTTCAACCTGTTTTACATGTTTGGTCGTCACGGTATAATTGAGCTCCTTGAAGAAATTGTATTCATATATATATATATA
>JAJIZL010017327.1:812407-832507 GCA_023969395.1 Amblyomma maculatum | reverse complement strand
CTGGAACACCCTATATATATATATATATATATATAGGGTGTTCCAGCTAACTTCGGCCAAGGTATTAAGAAATACGTTAGTCCTAGCAACCTAGCACGGTGAAACAACTTCAGATATGTTCAGAGTCGCGTATGCTTACCTCCAGTATTTCTTTGTTCACTACAGTTGATTAATTATTAAAGGCTAATTAGCTATTTTTAATCATTGGCTTGAGAGAAAAAGTTTCAGTGACAAAGTTGTAGATCTCAAAAAACAGCTAGCTACGTTGTTTCCCTCAAGCTAGCGTTTAATAAATTGGCTCACAGGAAGGGAAAGGCGCTGTATATGACACACTTGCTCTGTAGACACCTGAACAGCGCCTTAATGGAAGGGAGGAAGGTGGGAGTGAAAGTGGAAAGATAGGAAGGGGAGCCGTAGTGAAGGGCTTCGGTAAAGTAATATTTTTACCAGCCAAAAACGACGCCTGGCGCAAAAAAGAAAATAATAATAAAAAACTTCCTCATGACTGCGGCGTCACTTTAAAGCCTCGAAACCCGTCCGAGATATCAAATCCCGCTTTTCTGGGCCGGGTTCTTTACGATGAAGCTGGTTGTACGCACTTGGCGAATGATTTAAAATAACAGCTGGTCACGTGACAGCATTTTGTGAAGGCCTATAAACAGGGCGGCGTAAGTCGTAGCGTGATGGAAACAACGTTGCTATCCGTTTTTTCGAGATCTACAACTTTTACATTGATACATTTTTATCATGCCAATAATTAAAAACTAGCTAATTAGTCTTTATTAATTATTCAACTGTAGAGAACGAAACAAATACTGGAGGTTAGCATAGGCGACTTTGAACATCTTTGAATTGGTTCCTTTCGCTGGGGCAAACGGTATACTAACCGTAATTTAGGGAGATATGGGATACGCTGCTTTACGAAATCTCTATGCGTCGTACGCATTGACAAACATGAATATCGTGTGAATCAAACTATAAATAATCACTTATGTTTACGAGCCAAGTTTACTTGAAGTTCGCACATTTCTCGCATTTCATCTCTTCTGTTCTTGAGCTTCATCCCTGAATGCTTGGGAGAAGCAAATTTGCGAGACGATTGCTATTTTATTAGCTTTTGCGTGCTTGTTGTGGGTACAGTGGTTTCAGCTTAAAACTTTTTTCGGAGAAAGCAGCATTGATGAATGTGTCTCGATGTGAACGAAGGCCAAAAGCAGAGGCTGATAAAAGTACATCACATTTCAAAAAGAACGTAATAAAAATGCCGTCCTGAAGTGAGAACAGACCGAAATGATAGTGCGCTCAATTTTAGCTTCTATATTTTGAAATGTATTAGAACACTGCTGCTTTATTCAAAATGACTAAATAATTGCATTCAAGCTCGTTGTCTTCTTTTTGTTTATGGCTGATAGAAATTTAAATATTATGGTTTCAAATTACACAGCTCGCGTGTACTAACGGGAGCGAATAGTCTTAGGCAATCTCTCGCTCTTATTAGCAACCTATTGCGTTCAATTATTTGCTTTTGTGAGTGTCTCCTGGTCAGACGCACTCCCCGCGTGCAAGGCTATTCAGTGCTATTGTATCACAGTAAGCAAACAATTTACACCAACACCAACGTTTCCAGTATTTGATGTCATTGAACGATGCCCTGCTTACTATGCTTGAGGCACTGACTTTCATCTGCCCCGTAGTTATTTGGAACTGTAGTATTCTCTTCCTCGAAGAACGGAGTTCCCTTTTTGAAACGGATGCGCCATTTTCAAAATATCTACAAGTGGCAATAAAGTTTATGTTCAGTATGACAATCGATAACTTAAGCTATTTTTAAAAAAAAAGGGATACTGGGCAAGCATCAGCCTCAAGAAGAAAAGCACAATAGAAATGCCGCTCACAGACTTACAACAAAATTCATTCAGGTGAAATATAATACATGTCTACATGTATAATACATATCAGAAAATTGAAGAAGCATTGTCGTAACATCCTCCCGTCCAGAAATCGCGCCACACTTTAAACCAGTAAAATCAAAGGATCATTTGTAACGGCAGCGTTACTTTCACTTCGAGTGGCCTCTGAGTGTGAAATAAATTTCTGCTTCACTGTGTATCACGTACCCACCTAAACATAACTATCATTTTTATATAATTTGGTAGTGACATAATGCCATTGAAGGCTGCATGTTAGTTTTTGTTTTCTAAAGTATATTGTATAATAAAGACCAATTAGATAAATTATTAATTATTGACAGCAGGAACAACGCATCAAGTTAGAAGTTGTAGATCATCTTGAAACATAACTGAATGAGAGATTTAAAAGAAGCCTGCGCCATGTAGTAGAGTACAGCTCCTTCTATCGCCCTTAAATATTTAACTCGCAGAACGCAAAACCTTCCACCTAAGGGCTGTGCTCCTTTAGCATTACCGCGCCTATCTAAGAAAACATGTCTCTTTTTGTGAAGTGCTCTCCACGATCGGGTTTTGTCTGTGCTCTGGGAGAGTTATATTCTCACGGAGCTACTCCTGTCATAGCTTTCTTTTAAGACCAGTGAATAGAGATGCGTTCCTACCTTGCTGCAAAGAATGCAGTTAGGTGGTTTTCGAGACGATCGATAGCTCGTGAAATGAAACCCTGTTTCTCAAGCCAAAAACGAAAGGGAGCAGCTTACTAGCGCTTATTTAATAATTCATTATAAAAAATGACAAGAACACTGCAGATTAAACTGCGCTGTATTCAGCTGCGCCCAGTAGGTTACACTCAGCTGTGACACTCTGCTCACTTTAAAACCTTGATTACCCTAAACTGCGAAGCTATTTGTATGCAATCATTCTACCTAACAAATTTAGTTGTGAGCCTTCGTACGGTACGCCAAATGCGCCCCGCTGTTTTTTGTCCGCATCCATAAGCGTAGTACCACGATTTCAGGGGATGCTTTGCGAACCACTCATTTTTCACAAACGTAGACGTACGCGAAGCGGTTTAATGGTGGCTCTACGACCAACCACTCCTCTTTAGAGGCGCATGTTGGGGACCGATCAGCCAACTGCGTTGAAAGAATGGGAGTAAGGGAAGAAAAAAATGGCGTATGCGTGCCACTCATGTCTGAGTGCGAATGAATTGTATGACGCAAATGAGGGTTGTATTACGCAAATGGCGCAAACAGTGGCCTCTATGATCATTTCCAAATTTTTAATAAATAAAACAACGGAAGATAACGCAACAAACATCTAATTGCATATCAGCCAACCAAGTTTATAAAATCTGTGTTATGAATATGTCGTAAATAATCTTAGTAACTTGGTATCAGGAAGTTAAAAATAATTCTTATTTATTTAAAATAATAAATAATAATAATAAACCGCGCATGAGAAAAGAACGGCGACCTCACGAAACTAGAAACTAAAAAAAAAGTGTTGCCAATATGCCCACCATCTTTATTAGATGCGCTATTTGCACTTTAAGCTATGGCTTACCAAGCAGCCACAGATTGTGGTCGGTTAGATGCAGGAAGTTTTTTCGTAAAAAAAGAGCACGAACCGCAATTTTGTTCACTCTAGTTGCAACGGTATTGCTTCGCATAGAGTTAACCTATGTCGGCGTGAACACATATTTACCCTCATAGAAAAATAGGTGGGTGAAGTGTAAAAATCTTGTTTGTTCTTTGCACTTAGCAGCTTTTGCGGACCGGCACAGTTATATTGCCTTGACCGCTTCCCTGACAGAATAAAGCGGGTTCTCACACTGTTACTTTCGTGTAGACCTATGCTGCAGCATAAATTTAACAAATGTGTTTGGGTAAAAGGCAGGAATTCTAAAAGAAAAAAATTGCTTCAAATACTACCACCTCAAGCCAATTCAGTGCTGTCAGCGTTAACAAACGAGTTTCAATTAAGCGATAATTACAAAAAGTAGGCTTAGTAGAAATACCACTTCCTGTAGCAGCAAATGCGTCGAAAACACAAACATTTATTCTTGTCACACAAAACAAGGATGCACTGCGCATATTTTATTATCGTTTCTCTTGCCTCGCCTGTCAGAGCTGCTTACTATGTACGTCTAAAATGCAACTGGTGAATTAAAGTACAATGTTGAAGAACGCGTGATTAACACAGCAAAAGCATTACTAGTAAATATTGTCAGAGTAGAAAAGCACAGATAGACGTACCTTCACACTCAGAAATTGCACATCGCTGAACCCGAAGCTTCTATGTATGGTCTCTGACAGGCATAGCAGAACCGCCCTTTGGTGTTTCTCGCCAATGCAAAAGTTATATGGTCATCTGAGCTACTTTTATCTCAGCGTCGCCCACTCGTCAGCTGTGTACACGAAAAGTGCATAACATCCAAGGAAAGCTCATCACGTCGTCGCGCTTTCATGCGTCGAAGTCCTTTAAAGGAGAACGAAGTCGGACGGAAGACAACGAAAGAAAAGCTATCTTCTTTACAGAGGACGCTACAACACCAGAAGTGGTAATAACAGCAACAATGCACCAACCGGAACAAGAATGGAAGGAACAAGGCCTGTACATCGAGCGGCCGTCAGGTTTTCTGAGAGAGAGTGATCAGTCTTCATTTCCCATCCAGCTACACCACGTTGTCGGCGCAGTTGAAAAAAAAAAAATATATATATATATAGAGAGCAGCATTCTTCAGAGAGCCCATCGGAAAAAAATCACTCCGCGTCAGACATGCCAAGCTCCTTCACCGCCTTACTCCTGTTTCCTTCCACCCCAGTTCCGAAGGTGACGTCAGTCTTGCAACGTCACCCAGAAACGTCACATATAGACACCCACACATATACGAAAGGTCGCATGTGTTTTGTTTTAGTTCCTCTTCCACAAGAAGCGAAACTGTCGAGGGAACAAAGTTCTTCCCTCACGCCGAATGCAAACCCAAGGCTCGGCCAAAGAATAGATGAGAAAGGGAGAGGGCAGGACAACAGGTTACAACTCGTACCCGGCTGGTAGCAGGGAGGAGATCGTTCGGAGCTAGACAGAGACGCAGGAGAAACAACACAAGAGGCTCTCGCTACGCTTCGGAACGGCCCGGTATCGAACAGACTTTTCGCTCTGGTTTTACGTGGCGCCAGTTTCAGCTCTCTCGCCGCCTCTCTCCACCGCTCAAACCGACACGCCGCCATGTTGCGCCTTTCGCGCCATGCAGCGAGCGCGCGCGCTCGCGCTGTGCTCTGATTGGTCGACGTGTCGTACCGCGCATGCGTCCTTTCGCCCGGCGCGGGCGTTTTCCTTGCCCAAAAAGCGCCCGCGCGAATGCGTGCGTCAGCGAGACCCGTCCCAGGGAGTTGGACTCTGCCGCAGACCACCGACGCACCGCAGAGAAGCGCGCCCTCTTTCCTGACGATCGAAAAGCAGCGCGCACTGTCCCGACCGCCACTTTCTCCGCGAAGGTCTCCCTCCGTGGTTAGCCGAAGCATTCGCGCGCGGCACAAAAAGAGGCACAGAGAAGTGGCCGAGAAGAAGCGCAAAGGGGTAAAATAAAAGGCAGACGCCTGCAGTAGCGTCGAGTCGTCTTCTCTAGGTAACTGACAAACAGGAAACCCCAGCTAAGCAGCTTAGCCAGTCTGTAGTGTCCCACAAGTGTGGCCGTCATCTCGTGCGTAGTGGTGCATACAACGCCCTTCACATTTCTCTACTTGTTGCAGTAACGGTTTTGCTTTGGCTGAGTGTAGCAGTATAGAGTCTTTTTTCGTGTGGAAGAGAGGGACAGTTGTCGTCTAGACTGCCGGTTCTTGTAACGCGGTCGGGTATTCAAGGTGAAGATGCTCATGAGGGCGACGCAGCACTTCATCCTGTGGGGAGTGGTTCTCGTCGGACTGGCTCAGGGAGCATACTTGATCAACTTCTCACACGTGCTCAACAGGAACCTGGGAAACGTCAAGCGGGAAGGTAAGCGGAAGGAAAAAACGCAATTCACTGCATGCCTCACGGTGACTTTCAGCGCGTCTTTTCGTGCTGGCTTGCATAAGAGGTAAGCAACTTTTGCTTGATAGTTTAAACTATGGGAAACCACTTCTGAGTAAAACTGTTGCTTTATTAAACGCCATTCGCTTACGACGTACAATGCGAAAGAAAAGCTAGCACACCTGTTTATTGCATTACAGCGTTTGATGGTCCTGGTTATGATTTGGGAGTCTCGAAATTCAAGTTTCGACGCACGCTGACCGCAATGCGGTAGCAGTCCGTTTGTTGTCGAGGTGCACTGAAAGGATTTAGCAGTGAAATGCAACATATTTGCCGATCTGAATGTTGAGAGGGTTAGAGAGGTGGTCAATTTCATCATTTTATTCCAGAAAGGTTATGACAACCCTAGGTTGCTTGGATGGATTGTATAATGGGATTTTATTTTGTACGTTTGCAAGAAAGATGTTTCAAGTATTTTTTTAGCAATGAGCGGGCCAACTTTTTTTTCAAGAACGCCTCCAGTTTTGCGGCATGTGAGATGAAAACGGCGTAACATTTGCAACGTGCTGCAAGCTCTTTTTTTTTTTGCGGTTCAATTCCTAGCAGTGGAGGGGTAAATAGCTTAAAAGGTTGGGGTTCTTACCTGCTGTATCTTCTTATAGTGCCTTCTCGGGGACATTATCATACGGGAGGTTGATAAATATGATAACAGAGAAGATAAATATGATGCTTTCACCGATCGCTGATAACAATTATGATCACACAAAACGTTATTTCAGAGGTATTGTTCAGTCCTGTCACAGAGTTTGCCGTCGAAGATGAGGCTTTCAGTTAATTTTTATTTGTGAAATAAAGAAAAAAAAAACAGAGGCGCTTGCCTTATATGCACTTTTTGGGGGAATTAGAGCGAATGCATGTTTGTCGACAAGTCGCAATCCGACCACATATTGCTCACTATCTGCTCCGACTTGGTCTAACGGAAAATTAGAAAATGAGACAATCCGAACTGCTACGTGAATTTTGTGTGTAACTCGGCATTTCTTGCCATGAACGAATGGCCAAAAGAAATAAATCTAATGTCCTGTTAATTGATTCCTGCGGTTTAGTTCCCCAAATTTATCCCCGTCTCGGCTTTCTAGGGCTCATGCGTAAGCTCAAATTCATCACCAAGAAATGCACTTTTATTTTGCGTTGTTTATCTCACAAGCTCTGAAAGATAATCCGGTGCTCTACTATCATTGCTGAAAGGTGGACACTCCATCCTCCTCTGAAAAGCCTGATGCTATCGCATGGAGTAAACCTGGATCGAGAACTATCAAGCATGACACTTACATGCAGTTGCGTTGGCATTGAAATGTCTGGGGTATTAAATATTGACATACATTAGTAGCACAAATTTACACGCTTAATTTAAACACATAACCAACACATGTGCTGCGTATTTAGGAACAGCTTCCAGTTAAGCAGATGGCTCAGTTATGAGGCAAGTATAAAATTCTTGCATTTCGTGTAATATTTAACTGTCGGGCATGTTCTCGCTACAAAAGAATAAAAGAATAACGATTTGTATGTGTGTATATATAGATATATATATATATATATATATACTTTCATCAAGTTGTAATCACAACACAAACATCATATAGCATGAAATCTTAGTTTCAGATCTATCTTCATCTTTTCCTTACTCGTGCACTGGGTTAGCCTTTCGTATCGTTCAAAAGGCCACCCGGGACGCTTGCATTTTAAGATCTTATATTTTTACCATAACAAAGCCATGATATCTGTACTTGCAAATAAAAAAAAAACGCACATATATTTACATTTACCGAATTGGCCAGGTAAGGCACTGCACATATCGAGGGGGGACAATCGCTACATCTGTACAGTCAGTATAAAGTCATCATAAGCTGAAAGCTCAATGATGGTAATTTGCAGAAGTATAGTGCATGCAAAACATTTCTATCCTGATCTTTCGGAGCGGAACTTCTGAGGACGTCGCGTTGTCTATATTACTGAATTAGAAAACATGATGTTGCGCAAAATAAATCATCTGTCTGAAAACGTGTTTAAGGAACTTTTCATTCCATCACAGTAACGTTTCCAGGTGCCTTAATCACATACCTGAACGTTGCATTTCCAAGGGCCAACGTACATTTGGTGACCGCCGCTCTAAACACAAAACTTGGCCAAAGCAATTGACAGGCCCGCTAAGACTTTCATCATACAAAGCACTTCTATCTTGAATGAATATAATTTTGGATGGGATAATAATATAAAATGAAATATTTTTATCTGCACAGACGAAGTGGCCTCGAATGAGGCATCAGTACCTAATAGTCAGGTAGATTGGCCGCCCTCTTTCGGTTTAGATGTTTTTGGGGACGGTGCACTCGATAATAAATTCGGATAATAACGACTCATAACAGCCACTGTAAAAAATTGGTTCCGTCTTGAAAAATGATCTCACATAAGACCTGGAAGAATTGGATTGCTGCTTGGCAGGCCACTGTATATTTCATGAGGTTCGACAAGAATGTCTGCACGGGCCTTGGTGCAAAACAAAGAAATAGCTCCAAATTCTTGCAGAGTACAAAAGATTTGTGCTAAAGATATTTTTCTAATATAATCCACCTTCAATGGTTAGGAAACACTATGAAAGGAAAGACGTTATGAATATAAAGCAGGAAGAAAACGAAGTGATGGTAATTTTATTTTGAAGTGAATTAAGTGTCCGAATTTCGACTAAAAGAGTGCGTAAAGAAATTACTGGGCCACACATAGTAGCTCACATGAAACTTTCGGACTAAAGGAATTTAGTTACTTAGGGCAGGGCAATGTGACGCTGTTTTTGGATGAGAAAACGGTGAACTTCAAGTTGTCATCTACCTTCTGCCCTTTGAAAGGGAAGGGCAAGTAAGAACTGCTTAAATTTCGGGCACGAAAACGCCATGAAAGACTTTTCTTTTGCTTTGTATATGCTGTATTTCACCCTTGGAATCGGGCGATATCTCAGCGTTAAGGAACAGCGTAGCTCCGTAAGTCGACAGAATACAGATATAAATCAACGGCACCAATTATTATGCAAGGAAGTAACAGATTTTTTTAAATAACCTGGCAAATAGTAACTGTTCATACAATTTTCACCTGACAACCTGACGTTTATACGTTCCGTCTGGTTCAGGCAAACCGTACTGACTTTTTTTTTTTTTTTGAGTGCTTTTTAGCATGCATTTTACCATACTTTTTACCATGCATTGAAATACTATGCAAATTCATAATTAACATTTGTAGCCCCCCCCCCCCCCCCCCCCTCGCTGTAGTTCCCTACGGGCGATGCTGGTATGCAATAAATTAAAAAAAAAACTAAACGTATATTGTGATATCGCTTACGCCGTGTCTGTGGGTATTCCCCGCCGTTGAAATCATATCGTGTTTGGCCCCTTTTTATCAAACAACAAATAACTGCACTTGCAGTTCGCTACAGGTATTCGTACTTGCCTTTTCTTGATTGCAGCCGCATTTAAGAATCTAGTGGCTTGTCCTGCGGGTGTTACGTTACACTACATGAAAGCTCTGCGCAAACGCGATGGTCACTGCAAAAGGAAGAAAAGAAAACGTTGGGCTGTTGGATCCTAATGGAACCAATAGGCCACGTCGTATGGTCTAATTATTTTTACTGTGTCGTCAGAATGCAAGGTATTAGTGGAACTCTCGCCTGTAAGCGATTGCGATATTAAAAGAGAACGGAAAAGAGTTTACGTTTATGTCACACCCGCAAAGGGTGTACGTTTTACATGCTTGCAAAACTGCATTCTGTATAACATTTTACTTGATTACAATATGGTAAGAAATACCTATTGTTCACAGTATGCAGCGTCATGCGAAAATTGATTATAATTGTGGACACTAGAGGGGGTGGAGTTCCTAGTGATGGGATTACTCTTGGATGCGTGTCGTAGCCAGAAGGTAATGCTTCCCGGTGATTTCCAAAGCTCTGTCCACTAGCTGCCGTTGGGCAGCCGGGTCAGAACTGGACACCGCAGCCTAGCTCCCATCGCTCGAGGTCTGTGAGTTGCCATTCGACGGGTGGAAGATTCTCAGAGCAAGAATAAAGAATGTGAGCAAAATCTGCTTTGGGAGCATCACAGAGGGTGCATTCCGGCGTGGACAGTCCCGGATGAACAAGGGCTATGTAGACAAGGGAGAGGAAAGTGCGGGATTGTAGCTGGCGCCACGTCCCCTGGCGCAATTTAGTGAGAGACTTGTGTGGAGGGGGATAGACAAGACGTTGTTCACGGTAGTGCATAGCGGTCTCGTGGTAAGCGACCATGCGATCTCCACCGTCACTCCAGGTGTCGGTGGCTCCTGCTCGGCTGACGAAACCTCGAGGTAAAGAATAAGCCGCCTCGTCGCCTGGGCGGTCGGCGTGGGCCGAAATCCAGAGAATCTGAATATGTCGGATAGGGACGGGAGACTGGCTAAGAAGCCGGAACGCGGGTTCGGAGATACGACCTTTCGCAAAGTTTTGGACCGCTGGATTCAAATCGGTAAAAACGGGGGTCGACGACGTAGTAGCGATTGCTAAGATTACTGCCGCTTCCTCTGCTTTCGCGGAAGTGGAAGCGATGGCAGAACCTGCCGTAAGAGTGGTGGAGGAGTTTGACACTAACAGCAAGGCACTCCACCCTAGTCGGCAGTCACAGTCTTGACGTATTTGGCCTACATTTTCCTGGATATTAATCCCACACCGTACACGAAACCTTCTCTCCTTTCACTCTCTCCCCATGAACATGCACTCTGAGCATCACGTGGCTCGCCGGGCTGCTCGGGCTGCAGCCCTACACAAACACTATGGCACACAGCCGGATACCGTCTACGTTGATGCTGTCTCTTACATATCTTCTTCCGCTTTCGCCTGGACACCAAAAAAAGATAAAAGTAGCTGAAAATGGCAGTGGACCTTTGAAGTAAAATTTCGACGTTTATTGGCAAGCGACCGGTGCAAGACAAGGCTACCCGAACATCACGGAGGGAAATATTTTTTTTTTTTTGGGGGGGGGGGGGGGGGGGGGGCATTTAGATCGAACTCTTTGGTTGAAGAATGCCATCTGACAAGATTCCTCTTAACTGCGTTGAAGGAATACGTTGATATATGCATCAAGGGAGTCCCAGTTACATTCCTAGTCCATCCCAGCTGAATATTCATCTGTTAACGCATGAACCAGAGAATATCTTCGCTTCATGTGTGAATTTTCTTTCAATTACCAAAAGCGTAAATGACCCTTTGTGGGGCCCAGAATCTATTAGGCTCGTATTATTTCATTTCTTGTGATCCAAAAGTTTTTTTTTTTTTCTTTCTAGATGTGCTCACAGCATTCAAACTGCCATATATGCTGTATTTGTGCAAACTTTCGAGAATAATTTCACTCGAGAATTGCCCTTTCGGTCAGAAGATGTGTCATTGTATTTACCTGGGTATTTGTGGATTGCTCAGCTACGTTGCCACGGACGAGACGAGCGAAGACTAGAAATGCACGTTAAAGAACCCCAGGTGGTCGAAATTTCTGGAGTCCTCCACTACGGCGTCTCTCATAGCCTTAGTCGCTTTGGGACGTTAAACCCCACAAACTAAACGAAACCAAACCAGATAATTTCAAAACATTTCCATTATAACTCGTATGTGCTTGTTTCAGACTCAACACAGGTTACGCTTGCTAGTTTTGAGATTAACGTGCTCTCCCAATACCTTGCGTACCATGCTTGTGCAGGGTTACTGCGTGCTATTCTAATGCCTCGTTAGGAATGCACGATAATAAATCTTTTCGAGCATTCAGGCGGATTTATGCGGCTACTTAGCACGGAGTTCGAAACGCTAGCCATTCCCGAGCACAAGCGACCAGAAACAGCGCATATTATTCATGATAATCCAGGAAAGTAGAGAGCGCCTAAATGCGTTTTCTCGACATGCGCTGTCTATATAGCATTTTTTTTTTTGTATCGCCGAGCTGTTTTTAGCACTGGATTAGGGAAGCGCTGCGGGTTGTCACTACCCTGTTAAGCCCATAAGCGCATTTCTTGAGAAGACGGACTTCCGTGATCTGTGCATAATGTAGGCAGTTCGGAGGGTTTCTTTAGTTAAAAGCAACGTCAGCTTTTAATGGAGTCTGTGGTTGATGGTGTAATTGTGGGAATACCATGCAGTTGAGGGTAGTCAGGAAAAATAGCTTTGGTTTAAGCATGCATAAACTACGATTGCGTTCTTAGTTACGCAATATATATATATATATATATATATATATATATATATCGAATAAGAAATAAGAAGACGAGTTCTAAAATTTTATGTAGAAATTTGCGATAACTGGCGATGGCCTTATTCAAAAATGCTAGACCCTTTATGTGGGCCAGCTCCTACCAAGACATTTTGTGATGTCAGTGAAATGAAAACATCTTGACATGGAGCCCCAAACTGGAGAATGCTCACAATAGAGACACCGCTTGCCTCTTGTTATGAGCAAGATACAGCTGCAAAGAACAAGAAACATATTAAATGAGTTAGGCGGAGTTAATTTTCGGTACAAAAGAGCAATACATCAGTACTTTCTCGATGTATTTGGCAAGCTCTGGAAAATTACTGACGAACAACGAAATAGAATAGATGAGTTAACCGAACTTCGATTTCTTTTCAAACATGTAATACATCCGTAAGTTATCGATGTCTTCACCAATCTCAGGAAACGTTATTAACGACAGCCTAGGGATTTTCTGTTCGTTGAATTATATCATCAGTTGGCGCTGCGTGCCTTGACAGCAACCTACAGCGTTTCTTACCGTTGTAGTTAGTACTATTGCTAATAGTATTACCACTGCGAGTACAATAACCATCATCTGCTACTATAAAGCTACTGCTGTTACTTATGCTAATATCCACGGTTGGGGTAATAGTGAAAGATTTATTGCATTCATTGCAACAGCGGCCACCCTCAAGTGACCACAGGTCGCATGCATTCCCGAGAACCTAATGGCTTAGGCCTCCATAGGTAAAAATATACAAGAGCAGCGAGAGAAAGATTCAGCTTTGAGTTACGAAAACGACAACACGAGATCCGCATGGTGATTTCGTATACACGACAGAAAGTCACTCGCATGCCTTTAGCTGCCAACACACGAACGAAACAATGCAAGCACCATTGCAGCGGTGATGGCACGGCGTCGATGTACCATGTTCGGAATAAACAAGTGCCTGGAATTACCTTTACTAGTGCAGCAGGTAGGGCACTCGGAACGCGCTACAACAGGTTCTATTTTAACGCTGTGCTGGGAGACATGGCGGCGCAATTTGTAGCCACGGATGCCATGGAGAGAGACGACCAGTTAGGCAAAGCAGCGACGCCGGAGCGCGGCGCGGTTTTTGTCGCCTTCTCTCTGTTCAACCGGCACGGTCGTAAACGAGCCCCTGAGACAATGAAGATAAGTGACCCGTGGCTGCTTCGGCGTAGGAGAGGGTGTACAATAAGGGCAGACACGAGGAGGAGGACTAAACGAACGACATCGTCTCCGATGGAGCGGCTGTTTCGGTGCTTTCCGAACGTGATTGGTGCGAACGCAGCATACCGTTCTTTTCCTACAGGGACGAGTTTTATTATATATCAGTGAATCTGTATGTATCACGTGGAACAGGAGGACGATAACGGGACAGACTGCGTAATCGTCACCTAGTTTCGTCGTCGTCTTCGCACTCATAAAGGAATTTGTGAGAATTATTGAATCAGGCTGTAATTAAAAGCGTGAGACAAAAACTCTATGAATGCGACGGGCGGGAGAAATAAGACAAAATTACACGTTTGCACTTCGCTTCGATTTTGAGCTGAATTCTGAACACATTTTTCCTTCTTTTCTTTATCTTTCTTACTATTACCATTAATCCCTATCATTATCTATGACTATCACCATCGGTCACGGTCCCTACTGGTTCCTGTCTATCGCTAACTATCCCTATCTATGACTAACTATCCCAGTATTTATCACTATCACCAATTATTGCTATAATTGCTATTACACTACACTATCTATTACTGTCTATTACTATTTCCCATCTTCCTTTCTTACTATCTGTCCTCATGCGGCGAAGCCATCCAGTGAAAACATCCCGTATACGCGAACGTCGCCTCGGCCCCAGATAGGCTTTCGTCTTAGAAAAAAAGATGGCATCTTCTGTAATCGAGAATAAACCTAATCACGAAATCAAATCCGTTTATTACCAGTGTAGCATCTTGTTTCAATGCCCGCTAGCGTCTGCATCGAGCCGTGACAGGGTGAACAAATTAGAGCTTGTAATTACCAGACGCCGATTGATCGTGCTACGGAACACGAGACATAGTTTCGGCTGGCGCAAGCATACTGTAATGATAACCCACGTGGCTCCGTTGTCTCGCTCGTCGAATGCCGCCAGGTATGCACAAGCGCCGCTCCAGCTGCAGGACAGAGCGTAGATTCATTTGTGCGACACGCTGTCTTTGTCCAAACGGAACTAGAAAGACACATGTTGACGCATGCGTGGTTGTTGGGAATGCGCATGTGATGAACGAAAAGTTGGTAGAGGTTTGCCTCCGTGTTATCCTTTCTGGTGTCAAGGTCACCAGTGGCGTTCCTACAAAGGGGGTTAAAAACGTTTCACCTTTCGAAATTATAGCATTCGTTATGTTGTATTCGTTGCCGTATTACAAAGCCTAAAGTTCCAATAAAGGGCCACAAATATACCGCTTATCGGAAACTATTTAAATTTATAAAGCCTATAATTCATGCCCAGTCGAAAAAAACTACAGAACTGGGTCAAAAATAGGACAAAATATCCTGTAGTTCTGTCGTAACCATCAGATTTTTCTGTAGTTCTGTAGTACTTTTCTGTAGTTCTGTAGTTTTTCTGTAGCATATTTCTGTTGTCTGTAGTTCTGTAGCATTTTCTGTTGTAACTACAGAAATTTCTGACGTTACTACAGAATATTCTATTGTCACAACAGGTTTCCCGTCAAAAACCGCATAGAAATTCTGTCGTAACATCAGAAAATTTTCTGTAGTTTTTACCAACTCTGTAGTCATCTTAGACCTTTAAGTAGATAAGCGCCTTTACATTTTGGGAAAATCATTACTGCGAGTTTGCTGCGTCGGCGTCGTGTGCGCGACATCTGTATATGGAAGCTGCCACATGTGATGTATTTTAGTCCTTGAAAAATGTAGAATGGTTTTATGTTTAAACCTCGTACTTTGAGAACAGACATGGACATTCTGAACGCTCTCACTGTTTTCAGTCAACCGCATTTTTTTCGTCGACGCCTGGCCGTTTTTTCAGCCCCGGAACAAGAAAAAATGTTTTGACAATCTTTCTGCGAAAACCAAATCTGCTTTTTGAAGCTGCATGGCGGCGCTTGTAAAGGCTTTATGAATATATGCTCATTTATTGAAAATACTCTCCGCTTTGGATGTTTTCCTTATATTTGAGACTAAAATGCGTGGAGAATTTTTTTTTTTTTTTTGCAATAATTTGCTTCTTTGTGAAGCTAAGGTTGAGCAGTGAATGACCTGTTTTTGACAGCCAGGCTTGAGTAACAGTATTTCGCTTCATTCGGCACCACTGTCTAGTTTGCATGCTGTGAGTGACATCACTGCGTCACGAAAAGTTCTCAGGCAGGGCAAAATTGAAAGGATAAGAAGCCTTCGTAAACCAAAAAATTTAATAATAACGCATACATGCCCATATTTTCTCCCTGTATAGTGAAAACCGTCCTGTAGGGACCGGTTTCTCTTCATTCAACGCAGAGCATATAATCTCAAAAATTCAAAAGCATAGTAACAAAGGGGCGTAAGCAGCCGCACAAAGTCGACTTGATGAGCAAGCCCAATAAGTTCTACCGAAAGTGAGACACTTTCTTCCCAGGCAAATTGGGCCTGAAATATGCATAGAGGAATCCGTCGCGCATATTTCTGAATTTGCAAACTAGACATATGCAAATGTCTTGCAGCCAGCCGAGCTAAGCCAGTCTGTCTCGAGGTTTCCAATGGATATGTCTTGCCCGTGACGTCGGTTGCTGCGTGAGGGCAATGCTAAGCTCATCAGGTAAGCGCCACCAACGCCTGACGCGACGTGACGCGGTGTCTAACAAAGTTAGACCTCCGCGTTCAGAGAAACCATCTTATGCGGCGGGCTTTCATCGCACGTTTACCTACAGACATTGCCCGAGGCGTTGAGATCTGAGTCGGCGTTTACTGAGTCCGTTTAGAGCAACATGATTAGCATTGAAGAAGAGGAGCGTCAAACATTGCCGCGGGCTACGGTGACAGGCAGGTCAGGGCTCTTGCAAAGACTGCTACGCAATGCGCAACCTCTGTTGGTCTGACTGACATTAAGTATACAGGTCCAACAAAACGCCGAAAAAAAAAAAAAAAACTGCCGACTCGATGGTCTTGGCCTAAGCTGAGACAGCACTGACTTTGTTATTGAGGAAACAAGTTCACAACGCCTATCTGTTTGTATTGATGGAGGCGTGGTAATGAATGCTTATAACTAGAACGAGGCCGGGGTAAGTAATTGAGTGAGGCTGAAAAACGCTGAAGTGAGCTGCAGTTTAAGCTTTTTTCGGCAAAATTTTTTTCTCACTTTCGGGGAAAAAACCTGTATTAAGAAAAAAAAAAAGACTAACGAAACCGAAAATCTCTGAAATCTCGACTAGCCAATAACTTGGCCTTCAACCGGACTTCCGCGGACCATTTATGGAACCACCATATCTCTAACTAAGGCAAAATAGCTTTTTGTTCTGTACATCGTGTTATATCTTAGCCTACCTTCGTGAATCTTTCGGATATTCAGAAGGTTATTTAAAACTGCAGAGTTATATACTATTCTGTCTGTCATGTTTAGTTACATAATTGAAGTGGGGCCAAAAAGCAATGTGATAAGTAGCTAATTTTAGATATTATTGAGACGTCACATCAAAATAACATGATGCACTCTTTGCTGTGATGTCATTGTCAAATATTCTTGTTTAATATTCACTGTAACTTTCTTTAGACCAATTTTCAGTGATCTGAGCTTCTGTTAAGCAGTTCCCTCTGGGTACAAACACTAACCTCAAGGAGAACAGCCAAGTTACTCGCTGGTTTCACGTACCCTTGAAGATGGTGTCTTCAAGAAATACAGCAATGATTTCGTTTCGAAAATAGCCGTGTAAATTATGCAGGATGCAAATAGAATGCAGGGGGAAAAAGAGAAGCGAGCATTATTTGATGACATTTGTTCCTGTTGCGAATAGAGAGGCAAATGTACAGGGTCGTGACGATCTCGTTTTATTTTTCTTATCTCAGAGTTTCAAGCGTCTGACGAGAGCAAACTGGGGCTAATTTTACATTGATAAAAACCATGACTTTTTGGTGAGACTAGTCAGTATGCGACGCGGCATGGCCGGTAGCAAGCGGCCCCAATTCACGACAGTCCCGTACACCATGTGATCTGGAGACACTTTACGGGTTCTTACTTGAGAACAAAGCAGCAAATATTTCCCAAGCGAGATGATCCTTCAATGAGTGTGCAGCATCGGCTTCAGGCTCACTACACGGAACCGTCGATGTGTTGCTAGGTATTTGCATAAGGGGTGGTGTTTCCCGCGTCTCGCATGAAAACGATGTACTAGTACCAGTAGCACCAACTGCGCAATCCCCTTTCTCATCAGACTCCTGTATACAAGGCTTAGTGTCAACAGAAGTTGGTACATAGCGAGGCTTCTGGTGGCGCAAACTCTGCATCTTGCTTATGGTGACAGTTGGAAGCTATTCAAGACTCCTGAGGCGCGATTCGAGAGAGAGCTTTTCGAAAGAAGGAAAGCAACGCTCGTGCACTCGTGTCAAACATGAAGGCTTACTGCAACGCCTGCAACAGCAAGAGCTCAAGAAGACGAATCTCACCATTTTACAATGAAAAGCTTTTCAACCAGAAGCCGAGGGAATTGTCGCCGTGAACATGGCGGGGAGGCGGAAAGTTTGAAGAATCATTCGTAGCAGAAAAGTTGAAGTCGCAATAACACTAGAGGAAACGAGGAGGAATGGGATGAGAACGGCTTGGAAACTTTCCGCCGTTCTTCTTCGGAAAACCGGGTGACTCTATCCACGGCTGTTTGCTGATTTGCGGGTCTCGCTGTTTCTGATGCTTACAAGTGCTCCTCCTCTTCCCAACTGTAGAATTCTGACTAAAAGCGGACTCGTCGCATGTGAGCCGGGAAAGCCGCACACCGAATATGCGCAGTATTTTTATTTTCTGCCTTGGTATCCTAAAAACACATTTGCGGGATTTCTGTAAGGGAATCTGTTCGTTAATGACTTTCTAAAAGTGGCAAGACCGGTAAAAAGTAGTGTACTTAAGATAGAACACCTCTCGTTCATTTTTATTTTTCGTCTTCTTGTGTGGAAGAACCGATGTTGTGCTCGCGGTTTCTAGCAAGGACCAAGTAGTTTTTCGGGAGAATTACAAGTAAATTTAGTGTTGCCGCTGCAACCAGTGTTGGTCGGTCCGGGTCAGTTAGTCTGTGGGCGGGAGGACAAACAGTAGAAGAGTGATTCAATTAAAAGTATGGCTGGATTCTGTCCTCACTCATTCGTGCTGGCAGTCGACCTCATCGAGTCTCGCCTTAAAATATGTTCATTCCTCAGTCATGCCATTTCACTGCCGAGCGGTTTCAGTCATAAAATATAAGTTATCGTACCAAAGATTGGCTCCCAGTTTATTCAAGTCAGACTGCGTCAATATGAGGAGAAACGATTAAAAATTCCGGAGTGTGGAGAAGTCTTTCAGCTCATCGATCCCAATATCTTGACACGTTTCTTTTAAGAAATTTTGCCGCAAACGTGACCCCATACTCTGTCCCGGCAACCTGAATATTTCCAATGCATCAAAGAAACGTTACATTCTTTTCTGAAAGGTGATTAATTAAGTATAGTTATTCTCCATAGTGTTTGCTTTCAAACGGTTAATGAGAAAATAAGTCTTGAGCAGCATGTCTGAGGCTTACAGTTCGCTTCCAAGAGGAGTCGCGTAGTTCACATTTTTTTTTTATACCACCTTCTCCTCGTACGTTCAGAAGCGCACTTACTTGAAATGATGCATAGGTGTCAGTTCCAGGAATCAACAACCAGCTCTACGCCCAGACGTAGCTATTACCTTCCGGGTAAGCGGAGCCCTGCGTAAATGAAATATAAACATGGTGCACAGGGGCACAAGCACACGCTTCGTTCGCCTTGTGTGATATCAGGAGTGTCATAAGCACTGCCGCTACGCTTAGCCTAATTCGGAGGAACGCTGGCTAAAGCTACTGGGGAAAACAAGAGCCAGCCCTCGCTCGTGCACCAAAAGCAACCTCGCGCAGCTGACGCCTAAGTACCCTTACAGGGCGTTACAGCGTAAACAACTTGAGGACTAACGACCCATTCTTGCCGAAGGCTTATGTTTCTGCTTTTGTTCTTTGTCTTGTTCAAGGTATACGCTTAGGTGGTTTTCTTTCATCGATAGTATAGTGAGCGTTTTCCATACGTATTAACAGCCTATGAGTGGTGAAGCATGTAGGCGTAATAGCCCCAACGCAAACACGAACTATCGGAAGCGTAGACCTTAAACAGCAACTAGTACTCGAGCACGGACGTGTACCAGCGCTTCCGTTTATGTTGTTTTAGGGTAAGCACCTGCTATACCTCCCATCGTCTCCTGTCTTCGCTCCTGGTTTCCTGAGGCGCACATGTGAATTGCCGTGCAGCTGTTTCGTGGTTTTGTGGAAAAAGCTCTCACTCTCTAAGAACTGAATCTTTGCTATGGGGTGCAGAAACTTCGTCCTCACCCTTCGAGGTACTGTAGCAGTTAGACAAGCTCTAAAGCCTCCACTATACGCATCGAATAGAACAATTTTACCCGGAAAAATAACCCTAAGGCCCGTGTCGCTAATTGCCACGCATGGCAGCAACTTTGCCGAATAATTAAAATTCTTCTTAGAACTGACACTGTACGTTGCTGGCTTCCACGACGTCGAGTTCGAAAAGTGGTTATTGTTTTCTTGAATTCGTAGGACGCCTTAAAGCGTGCTACTGGTATCCCGTGGTATGGTATGGTATGGTATGGTATGGTATGGTATGGTATGGTATG
>JAJIZL010017327.1:789250-810763 GCA_023969395.1 Amblyomma maculatum | reverse complement strand
TATTTGCGGTGTGTGTGTGTGTGTGTGTGTGTGTGTGTGTGTGTGTGTGTGCGCGCGCCTGTGTGTGCGCCTGTGTGTGCCTGTGCGCGTGCCTGTGTGCGCGCGAGCGCAAATAGTCCTAAAGAAGACAGTTTATTTGGAAGCATTCCGCTGTGTCCCTGACTGCTGTACGCCGTCACCCCCATTTATTTGAAGGTGGGTATTTGTACTAGTTATTTTGACCACATCGACGCCATGTTGCGGCGGCGGCGCGAACAAGCCTTAGAAGAATCGGCCTTTTTGGCGCTCGCGACCAGGCGTTGCTTTTAGTGCCAAAGCACTTATTTATAATCACCACCATGCCTAAAAAAATTTGTTCGATCTTTTTGTGCCATCGCTCTGATTGGCTGAGCTGTTTGTTTAGGTCACAACAACATGGCCTCACGCGAGCGACTGAAACGAGCAAATTTTATCGAGCCGACGAGTCTTTTCAAGTTTACTAGCCACCAGATGGATGAGTGACGTCTAGTGAGTGACGTCACCTGAGTGTGTGGACAAAGCCTGGAGTTTCAACTGGATTTCGAACCCGCATCAGAACGAATAGATCAGCTTCCTTGGGCTAAACATGAAAGCACTGCACTATCCCCGCAGCTGTCGCGCCTCGTGTAAAACTGCAACACACTCTCGCGCTGTATAGTGAACATTGTTGTCTTCAGATAGTCTGTACTGCAACACATTCTTTGCGATTTTCAGCGAAATCCATCGTCTTCACGAAATTTCACCTGCTCCGCTCCTTCATTTAAACGAGGTAAATACAACATACACTCACGTCATTTAAGCAACGTCCGCGAGGTTACGTAAAGAAAATGCACTAGCTGGCGTGACAGGGCAGAAAAATATTATACCTACGCGTCTACTGCTACAACAGCTGCAGCAACGCTCCGGATTTTCCATTTTTCTAGTGCAGGTTCTACAGTGCTCTCAAACTCTTTAATTTTTCAATTAAAATAATCGCACTTTCCCCACTATCTGAGGGGGACACTCCGGTCGCGCCGCGATGACATCGACAGAGAGCTTTTTCGGAGTATTCGTGTTGCGTGAAATTTCGGATGTCGTGTTGAGGAGGTCTTGACACAAAGAAGGTTAAGCAACACTACCGCGAAGCTTTAGGCGCGTCACAAAGGTATTCATTTCAAAAGCCTTAAGGGAAGGCTGCTTTTGCCGCAGAAGCTGTGGCTTGGCAAATCAATATCAGTTTCAACGGTAGTGTGTTCTCCGAACTTTTCCTGTAGAATAAATTTAACTGTGGAAGAATGCGTCAAAGCGGAATATGTTTATGTGTCTGTCTGCGTTATCTTTTTTGCATTACATTGCCTACGAGACCACAGAATGCAGCAACCAATGCAGACAAAACAGATGTTGATAAAAACAGATTGCATATTAAGGCGAAAGCCTTCCATGACGTCCCATTTAAGTAATCGTCAAAGTGCCCCTGATTATTTTGCATCGTGAAATCGGCAAAGCTTTCGTTTGTATCTCTTTCGAGCGTATACTGCTCGATGGAAAGGTACTCACGACCCAGCCCACTTCATTTACTCATTCACATTTTACCAAATAGTGCTTAAGAAACCGATTCGTGTCGCGCCACTAAAATTGTTTCTCTATGGTATAATATCAGCTACAACAGGCTGTGCAACAGGCCTTTAGTTCTGCTCTGTGAACGTGGCGCGGGCCGCGATGACTCCACGCGCGGACGTCATTTGCCGTATCATGAGTACAATCAGTAAAGAAAAGACCATTCCGATGTTCTCCTCCTGGTCACTAGGTGGCATGAGATAACTCTTAATCGCGTATATGTGTATAGCGATAACAGCAACAACGTTGCCAACCATTTCCACAACGCGTACAAAGAGTAGCAACTTCGCCCCTAACCCGAGCACGGAATCACCCTCATGAAATCGGCAGAAAACGTCTGACGCTATTCCCTTATGTAGCATTCCCTTTTCAACCGAGAAACCATCAAGAGCAATTAACCAATTAACCCAGTTGCTGGCGCAACTGCTGCGGCGACCGAACCGACCACACGTCCGCAGTCCGACGGCCAACCCGCAACTACGGAGATAGCATAGCCAATGGACAGAGGTAAGGAGAAATCGAGGGGAAGGGTCTTTTTCCCGCGGGGGTGATCAGCCACATCGCTGCCGGGTCATTAAAACCGGCCGCCTCCGCCTTCGGTTTGGCCAGTGGGACTCGAAACGGCTGCCGTAGCCGCCAGTGTCGTCGCGATACCCTGAGCGAAGCGTGTTTACTTCGCTAGGTGGCGCTGCGCTCGGCAACAATAGTGAGGCGCTTTCTGGTGCATAGCAGTCGGGCACTCCGCTTGCTTACTCTGGCCTGAATGTCAAGGTTGCGCCAAATAAGACACGCACACACAAATGCGTCACTCGCGAATGCGAATCGGGACGTGCCTAGTACCGCAGTAAATGCTTCGAAACGATCGGAGGCGACGTGATGACCCTAGCAGTGAGCCCTATCACCCTGTTCCTGAACTGCTGCCCATTTTTCGCTTTTCCCCCTAGGTAGCTGAAAGCGTAGGAAGTTGCCCTATACCCACCGCGAAGAAGGTAAATGAACTTGATCGGCCTCTCGTGCACTTCTCTAAATTTGGCATTTATTGCGGCCAGTAAATCGCATTTCTACCTTTTCTGATGCGACGTGAGCGCTGATATATGTTAAGCCACTTACTACCTCTTTCGCCTTTAGGCAGCACGTATTTCGCATCTATAATTTAGTGTTTGCTAGTTTTAGAAGCTTGGTGAGATGAATGGCTGCCATTTCTGCAGTGGCTCCAGGCCAATGGGAGTTCCAGCGTTGCGTCCAGGGCCTCAAAAATAAATGTCTTACATATGGACCAGGTGGCGGACGTGAGGCCTTGTTCTGTGCAAATAAATTCACGGCTTTATTCAGCGCTTCGTTCGCGTTTAAACTCCTGCATGGAATTTACGGCACAGCTGCTGTTTGATGTATCTTTGCGCACGTTCAACACTACTGTGCCACTACTATTTCGTCCCACCGACTTATTTAAGCCTCGTAAAATTCAATAAGCTTCAATGCTTTGCACTTTCTAAGTGATTAACATCTATTATCTCATTTAATCTTTCTTTTTAATAGCTGTTACGCTTTTTGATGCTGGCTGACACCAAAGACAAGAACGCAGCTTACTTGTGTGAATGGCTAATATATAGAGCGCACGGACTAATCAAGTATTTTTTCAGTGACTAAATGCGCCATCACCAGTCCTGATGTAAACCCACCACTGCTTACGCGCCTATTAAAGGCAAATGCAATAAAAAAAAGCCAATAAATAAAACCGTCAACTACTTGTGCAGTGACGTCACCTTTGTAAATAACGTTAGTAAAAGGGACTGTACCCTTTCACGTTCGTAACGTCCTTACAGAATGGAGAGCTCTGTATTAGCCTGCTGCGGATGCTAAGTTCCTGGGGAGTTATAGCGTTCGTATACTGTCGTTTCCCAACATTGCAATTGATTCAAAGAAGTATCATTTAAAGGTATACAAACGTGCGGAAGCAACAAGAAATCTTCTTTTCTTGTTGTATCTAAGACAGTGTCCTAGATACGGCTTTCTTGTTACTTTCGCATGTTTGTAGCCCTTGACTTGGCTACATTCCAGAAAAGGGAGAAACTGAGAACTGACGTCATAAGCCGTTACAGAACCAGGTTCCCTCAGCTTTGCGCACACGACTGTGGTGGAGAACCTTAATAATGAGTCTTGCAATCCCAATATGTGTGTCGCGAAAGGGCCCCCGAGTTCCAATGGCGCTATCTCGTCCTCTGAAAGATCGCGTTTCAAATAGCTGGTTACCTTGGTTATCTCTCGTTCTCTTACCCTAATGGCCGATCTACAGCATGTGCTCTCAACTGACATTCGCAGGCTCCCAAGGCTGTTGCGAAACCTCGTCCTTCGAGTACCTAAGAGGAACCGGAAACCTTCGCGTCCACTCTAGACCCCGATCGATGTGCGAGCGTTTAATTTACCGAGCTGCCGGTGTCCCGGCCGAAAGCGTCAAGACATCTTGAGGCGTCACAAGACTGCTTCCTGCCTCCAGGATCCTTCACGCAGCCAACCGGCTTGATAGAAATGAACATTCCTCGCACGTAGCGTTCGTTGCTCACAGCAGAAGACGCAGGAAAAGAGCGGCCAATCCAGATATATAAACAACCGCCTGGTAACCTCCTATCGTGCCCCTCTTCAGCCCTGTCCGAGATCTCGGCTTCATTGGAGTGGACGTTTCCGGTTTTAGAACTGCGCCAGCCGCCCGCGATTGAAGTGCACTTTCTCGAAGTACGTATCGGCGTTTTCACCATGCTGTTCGTGATTTATGCCGTATTGAAGCAGTGTTCATTCTATACAAGCATGGGGAAAACATTCAAGAAGAGTGTGCTGCAAACCCTTGAGTTTTTTAGGATCAACTTCTCTCGAACGCATCGTTAACTTTTTACAATTACAGTTGTTGTGTCCTTGGATCAGCCCGTTTCAAGTGATTTCCTATACGTCCTGTCTACATCCTCTACTTGCGCTGCAATGTAGACCTTCTGCACTGCAGAGTAGTCCTGGATGGTACCGCTAAGACTACGTATGCACCTGTGCCGTATGTCGCAGAGATGTCTGTTTTCTGTTTGAGTGTCATTCGAAGTTCTGTAACCTAAAATAACTGTGCCATTCGTCATGTCTCAGTGTTCTCTATTCAAAGCAACACCGAATCCACTTCGTCTATCTGCGGTTAGGTCACAACACTTATAACTATGGTTTTTTTTTCGTTTAAGGATGCGAAACTCCCTTTTCAAATATAAATATTCTTTTTTTTTTCTTTCAGCCGTTCTTTAAACCAATAACTAAGGCCCAAAAGTAACCCACAAACTAAGGTACCTAGGCAAAAAAGCACAAACGTAAGTTTTACTTTTAGAAAAACATAAAACGGAAATCTTTACTTCATCTCACACCCGTTCTTTCTGTTCCTGAGACCTATCTTCAAAAACGTTTATCTAGTTCAGTCGCTCAAATGCACGGTGTCGCGTGCAAGCGCATCGTTTGGACTATATCGCAGCATGGCCAGAAACTGACAGAAATGGACGGACAAGTAAGCGTTTCTCCGCTCGATACCAGCAGCAGGTCGATTTCGGGAATGATACTGCTTTCTGGAGTCCTCAACTTTAAACTGTTGGTAGTCTTCTACGTTGTCCACAAAGCGATGGCTACCATCTGCTGTTTCCTGTTCTGATTACGAATATCTCCATGACGCTTCTTCTGTGTGTTGGATGTTATCTTTGTATATAAACGCTGCATAAATATCAGCTGCCATGGCTTCTCCTCGAAAAAAAAAAGGGGGGGCTGTGCTTAATGCCAAATTGCAGACTCTCTATTATCTTTGTAATCATTTTAGGGCATACACTTGCGTGTTGTCAATTGTACATGGGACGATCCACTGACCTTGTTTTATGCGCTTCAACGAGATTGTGCAGTTTCAATAAGAGAGGCATAATTTGACCTTTTCGCAATAAATCAGCCCCTTAGAAGCTTGTCGCCGACTGACATTAACGTGCACTGCTGATTGCGAACATATGCAGTTTTCTTTTTGTTTTTGTTGGTGGAATATTTTAGCGTCTACACTCGTATATGCCTTTCCTTTTTAAATAAATCTGTCAGTCGCACCTCGTTTACCGAACCGCAGCGTAGGCGACGAACATACATTTTGTTAAATAAAATTTTTTGTTAACGCTAGACTTCCATATTTAGGCCGATGCCTCCAATACTATTACACGTCATCTCTAAAACACAGTGCCTGATCGCAGTGCGCATCTTCTGCGCGAAGCAACAAATTGAAATTTGAACACTTCGTGAGCACTTAGCTTAGGCTAGACTCCAAATCAATAAGTTTTGTTGTCTTTCTATTTGGGTAATTAAAAGTTGTCACATTAAGTTAAGCATACCGTTCGCTGCCCTCAAAAGACCCGTCATTTTATCAAGCGTGAGCTACAAAGCAAAGAATGCCTCCAGATGTTTTGGTTGTCAACCACATGAAATGACGTCTTCAATGTGGCGTCACAGGACTGATGCAACTCGTCATGAGATCCCTTGACCGCAAAACATTCCCAACATTACGGCGTGTCACATGTCTCGGGCCATGCGACTGCACCCTATACATATTGTCTGATCCCATTCTTCCCTATTCCCCATGCATATACATTGCATGCTAAAACGTGTTGTATTATTCGAGCCTTTGAAATCTAAATGCCGGTTCCCGTAAGTGGTCGTGCGCTCCTGTTGTCTGTAGAGTAACTGAAGAAGTGACTCTATAGTTGCCAGAGCAAATAATCTTTCTATTTAGTTGCAAGAGAGTGTGATTAACTGTTGCCTACACGAACATAAAAATGCGTCTTCTAGAGTGCTCCATGCTTTACTGGGCTCTCGGCATTTGCCACCGTGGCGGAACGTCCGGAGGCTATTCGCTTTGAGTGCATCGAATAGGTCCTTTATGTAGCGCGAATTTAGGCCCATCAACGTTCGCTCTCATACTTCTATGACAATGCCTTGCTGAAACTAAAGCAACAATGACAAAGGTGCTCCCCCCATCCCCCCACACACAGATATATATATATATATAAAGAGTTGATATCAACTGATAAATAAATGTAAAATGAATCACCAAGAGCTTAAAAACATAACGGTGGATTTATTTCGACGTTTTGACCGGGGTCCGGTTTTTTTCAAGAATGAGGTGGAAGTGAAAAAGACCGGACCCCGCTCGAAACGTTGAACTAAATCCACCGTTATGTTTTTAAACTTTTGGTGATTGATTTTACACACACACACACACACACACACACACACACACACACACACACACACACACACACACACACACACACACACACACACACACACACACACACACACACACACACACACACACACACACACACACACACACACACACAAATAAGCGGATCAACACTTCGAACAAGCGCTGCTCGAAGTCCTGAGTCTTGAGCAAAATGGAGTGGTAAAAAAAGCATGCGGGACCGAAGGACGGTGGCATTGGGATGTGACTTTCGCAGTAGCAATGTCCTGTCTATGACCTATTTAATAAAGTTGCGGATCTATGAAACCTCAGTGCAAAAGTCGTACTCAAGTGGTTGCCTTGAACGCACAGCATGAAAACTTAGATGAAACATTCTGGCGATCGAAAGCTGCTTTATATTTTAAACAGAACGCTTAATTAAGTGCTTCCTCGAAAATGATTTCTGGCACACGCTCCAGAATCAGTACCGTGGATTCGAAATAGCACATGCGCAAACCATGATCTGACCCGAGTTGTCTGTACCAAAAGGAAACGAACAGCTCTTTGCAGGGAATTCGTCTGAATCACGATATTTTTTTATACTTGCTTTCTGGGTGAGCTGGAGAGTACAAAGGCTCGCGGTTTAAAGGGCACACAGTCGCTATGGTAAAGTAAATTAAGTTTATTACAAAATATATTACAGAATCGGGAAACAACGGCCAAGCAAAGTATCCATACCGCTGACAATAATCCTTTCCACCGTAGAGCATACGCCATGCATATTTAAAGACACGACACCGATCAACAATAGCGCTCTGAGAAGGAATTTGGCAAACCATCTCTTGAGGGACCGTATCAGCCAAGAAGACCTCAAGCTTTTATTCACCTTGCTTCTTTCGTTTGTACTTTTGTTTCTTTTTGGAAACGGAAATCGAAGTGGAAGCAAAGGCTTAGGCAAAGCTTCTATACTGCTGTACTGAAGCTGTGTGAGTGCGAACAATATGCACGAAAAAGCGCATTCGTAATGATATGAGGCCAAAAAGAGGGCTCTTTTGACGTGAATAATGAACCCAACACTGACACCTTGGGCACTCTTCTGGTGCCTTGCGAATATACCGGAAGAGCATTTCGATTCTCTCAACGGTCATATTTTTCTCCTTGCTTTCACAAAAAACATGCTTCTGCGCAAATGAATGAGAAAATAAGGTCATGTCTCGAGGGTATCATGCGCAAATATTGGAAGGACTGGGTAAGAAATATCACTGATCTATTTGCCTCCAGAAAAGTAATATTTAAGATCCTCCCACGCAAGCAAAACAGATATACTTAGGACTGCTTATGTGTATAGACGTGAAAGCATCACAGTACCGTGGGCGAAGTGTTTTCGAGTGAGGCTTTTAATGTGTATTTAAGTTATTTGTGTTGGGTATTGTATTCGGTGTGTGTTTACATATTCCACGTATAGACAGCCGCATTTCGCACCATGTCTATGCGCCGCTGGTTAGAAGCCCTGTCGCGAGCTATAGCCTCCAACTTGAATATACTTGTATGGTATATTCTGCGAGATGTCGTATTACACTACCCCTGGAGGTATTAAATCGCCCAGAATTTTTATAACGCCACTCGCAATATCCCTCCCCTCCCCCCTTTTTTCCAAACCAAACCTCGACAACAAAGAAAGAAAAAAAAGGGTTAGGGAGATCCATATAACTCTGGCAAACATGAAGCTTGCGAGCAAAAATACTTTTATTTATTGATTTCGATATCAATGAAATGCAGATGCTAACCTTCATCATCATCGCAAATGGGTCTACCATGCCAGTGCGTCGAAGTTTGCACTCGACCCTCTCTGATGTCTTGGAAGATATTTCTTTTTTACTTTTCATGCTACCGAAAGCGGTCTCCTTCAGATCTTTTGGGAGAATTTTTGACTTTTTCAGTCTGGTGCAAGACTAGGTATCTAAAAATTGTTGCGAAGTTTTAATGTTTGAGCAACTCCAAGTTGTTATAAACAATGTATACACGTTTTACTTTCCACCATAGATTAAAAATTTGCTAGTACAGAGCTTTCATGTCTCTTTTAGTTCATTTAGCTCAAGTCGCTTCATGTTTGGATTTTTGTTTCAAAATGTCATGCAACATGTACGAGCAATATTATATTTTCAATCTGCGCAACAGAACTGTGCACTATAATGTAAAATATTTACACAAAATGGAATTGCATAACGATCAGAAAAAATGCTGAATTTCGAGAGATATCGTCTTGTTGCGTACTCAGACGAATATTTCATACTGAGGCGCATATGGCGAAAATTCAAAATTTGGTCCAGTTCATAGTGTGTTTGTTGAGATTGCGTTCAGCAATTTTTAAAGAAATAATTGCTGTTTTATCGCAGAAAAAGAAGTGAATTTGAGTACCCGTAGCTCCATAATATAGCTTCACTGCACAAGACAGCCTCAGCGCTGCTAAAACTGCTCTCCTTCCGGGTACTGAATTGCTCAGGCGTTGCCTATACTTTTTTGAGCGAAGTTGATGGAAACCGGCGTGATCGGCTTCTCGCGCGCTGCATTTACAAGAGCAGTGCTATGCGACGACGAAACGAAGGGATTCGATGGGACATCCACGACCGCGAATATGATCTCCTCGAGAGA
This sequence comes from Amblyomma maculatum, assembly GCA_023969395.1. Lineage (NCBI taxonomy): Eukaryota > Metazoa > Arthropoda > Arachnida > Ixodida > Ixodidae > Amblyomma > Amblyomma maculatum. The sequence continues at coordinate 801,270 of JAJIZL010017327.1, read as the reverse complement.
CCATATAGTATCACCAAGGCATCCGTTTGATTTTTCTTTTTTTCTCTTTAAACTGCCGGTATCGACGTATGTCGTCGGGCTCCCAGGCCGAGTTATGAAATCCCAAGAGTATTCATCGAATGTACAGATTAAGGAATTTTGTTCAGAAGCGGATGCGTCCATCGTATTCTTATTTTTAGGAGTATCATAGTCGTAAAGCAATGAATGCAAGCGCTAATATGGCACTCACAATGCAAAGACAGCTCTGTGTCGTTCACGTACTTACCTGCTACTCTTCCTTATGTAGCGGCTAAAAATATAATCTGCGCTTGGTGCGCCTAGCCGCTACCGTTAGCCAAATAATGCCTTTTCACTCAGCCCAAGTCCAGCGGTCATTTACTCCACACATCCTACAGGACGAGATGGCCTCAGACATAAAAAAGAAAAAAGCGAGAGCGGAGACTAGCAGTGAGAAGAGCCCGCTAAAGCCCTTTGCGTCGGCAGGGACCCCGGCAGAGATAGAAGGAAAGGAGCAGTGGGAAAGCGGCGACGGGGTCCAAATTATTGATGGCGCAGACTGTTGAATAAGGAAACACGCAGAGCCGCCACGTAGCGCGATTTCCTCTGGGACCACCAGCGCAGGCACACGAAAGGTAGGCCGCATCACGAACAGCCTACCCACCGCATCCGACGTCCCGAGATCGCCGACTGTCGGTTCTCTGCTAGGAGACGCTGTGTCGCTGCATGACCAAGTCATCGCGCTAAGCAGTTTGGACAGCCTTCTCCTGACCGTTTCTGGAAAAGGGAGAACTAGGACTGCCTTGAAGAGTGGTCTATGACTTCGGTGTGTTGAGGGACGGACTTTACTTCCCGTTAACGATTTCGCAAGAACGGCTGCGTAAACGGTGTTCTCTCGACCGAAAGCATTAATTTCCTCCTTTCCGTCGTACTGTAATTCCATGAAAACGCGGAATAAATGGAATCCATAAGTTTTCCTTACATAAAGTTCCTCACACTTTTGGAGCAAACGTATGGCGTTGGTCACCAATTCCAACATTTCCCTCTGTAAAGATGACTGGAAAACGCTTGTAGCATTCAGGGAAAGTTCTTGATGGTGATGAATGAGGAATTATCAAACAGGTTCGTGTGTAGAGCTACTGTCTCTTGTTTCCACGCCCGCCTTGTGTTTGAATATCGTGATTGTGTACCTGGGAGAGACTCCGGGCAAGTCTCGACTGGTGTGCCTGTGGACTCGACGTGAAGGACAATATTTGACCAGACCATTTTGATGTGTTCCGTGCACATCCTTATTATAATGATGTTTCTGTAGTATTACCAGCTGAGATGTGCTCAGCACCACTGTTTCTTAGTATGTGCATGTCTGCCGAATAAAAGTTACAAGCGTTCAACGCTGCTGAACCAAATATTGAGCAAAAGCATTAGCTTCGGGTGACCGAGCGTTCTTCTTCTCCTTTTCTTCTTCCTCAGCCCACATAAAGCCCCGCTTTAACCAACCGATATGAATGTGCCTTAGTGGTCTATAGGGGTAACGTGAATGCCAGGGTCCTAGCAGGCTGATTCTGACATAACCGTCCCGTGTGAAACGAGAGACCCAAGTTGGCAGCTCCTGCCAGCTTGGGGTCGTCTAAAGGTCAAAGGTCAGGGGTGGTCACCGCCGTTCCACGCTGAAGACTCAAAATGCGAGCAGTATTGCTTCCGCAAGAAAATGAACATGCGTTGTGCTTCAACAGCTAAAACATTTGTTATTCATTTCGAAAACTCACTAAACATTTTAGAAAACCACTGAAAACTCGCCTAACTAGACATCAACACGGCTATGACAAAGCGAAATAATCTGTTAAATTGTACATCAAAAACGCATATTCAAGTTGGTTACCAGGAGTTTGAACGGATCCAGGTATCTGAACAGGAGTGCCTGTTATTCGTGCTTGCCAAAGACTCTAGCAAAACGTACAACGCAGTCATGCTAACGATGCAAGGGTTTCTGCTTTCTTCCACAGATGTGAACGCAGGGGTCCCTTACAAAACACAAAGGGAGAAGGGGGGAGCATATCAAAGGGGCAGACTAGTATGTAAAGTTCCTACCACACAAAGCCTTGCAACCTTTGTCCCGTGAGCTCCACGCTTGGCGAAACACCTGGGCGCCATTAGCCGAGGGCAGGCCTGATCATTTGCGGAGGCGTACATAATGAGCAAGACCGAGGGGGACTTGAAAATGCCACGCGAAAACGAACCCGGTCACTAAATCTATCGAGGTCAAAGGTGGGAAGTTTCAAGGATATGCACCACACATGCCAAAGTAAAGTTCGGAGCTATTCATCGCTTTCTATACATACAGAAGACCATGATCCACCTTTATTGCATAGAAAATTGTGTTTCCATTGATCGCACTTCTACAAAAAATGGCGACGGGCCGGAACTCAGGCCTTTTGAGTTTCGGAACGAGAACGTCATCAGAGCAGAAACAGCAGCTAGTCTTAATGACTCGCTCTTTGATATTTTAATGGGACTGACTGTTTTCTTTTTACATTTCGCTTACTTTTTACCGAAGGAGGCCTCTTTAAGTAATACATAAAGAACAGACCTGCTCGGAAGTTTTTCATGCCCGGTGCTTACAGCTAAATATACCAAGCCTACGCGCTCATTTCATACCAGAGATCTCACTCGCCGTTCAGCTTATTTTACATTTTCTGTTCAATTTCTCAATAGAGTAATGGAGGTTTGCAAGATAAAGTGAAACTCATGCCTCAGTAGGAGCTTCCACATGATATCACTAGTATCATTGCCTATGAGACGTAGTATATAGAGCTGCAAAAGAAGCCTTTGCCTGAAATTAAAATTCGTATATAAGGGCGAGATGGCAACAGCATCATATTTGTCTAACAATTGTTGCCGTTCCTTCTCGACATTGCGTGTGACGTTAATATTATTGTGTGTTCTAAATTGCTGTCATTAATAGGGCATTTAATTGTTCTTCCATTTTGCGAACTCTTCTTCCGGAATACAATAGGCGGGCACCATTACTTTATATGGTTAGAGACAAATGCGTAAATGTCTTCACCTATAAATAACATGCCCTTCTCGACAAATATCCAATAGTGCTGTCAAAAAGAAAAATAAACGTTGATGAAGTCCTTGGGTGCAAACAAGCACACTGAAAAAAGCATTAAAGCAGCGTCGAAGAAAGAGAACATTGTGTATGGTGTTACTTTCCTGCTATACGTCGCAGTGTCTGCCATAAACGCTGTTCTTCTTGTGTTAAAACCTATGGACAAAACGCGCAGGTGTACAGTCGCAACCAAAAATTCTATACAATATGCGTCGCGTGACGGAGATCAAGAAAAGCGCATTTCAACGTCATCTAGCAACCCCTATCTGGGACGGAGACAACTAATTGAGGCACTCCTCTATTTTACCGACATCCAGGTGTCGCTGTCGCTGTCCCTGTTCCTATCAGTGTCGCTAGATGGCGTTTAGATGCAGCTTTCCTGAGGATCGCAACCGGCTTCTAGTTACATACCACTCCTGCTCACGACCGTACAGTTGACATTCATTGTTGGGAGCAATGATAACAATTTTCAAATGATGGTGAGACCGGTTGTAAAGAATGACGAGAGTACGAAAATATAGCTGGTTGCTCCCAAGCATTTACCTTAATAATCCTGGTAGACTGTCCTCACATGATGGCCATCAGTGTTTAACTATATTGATGCTGAGCGCAAGCCACGACTTGAATTACATTGCAACACGGGCTTTCCTCGGATCTATAACCATGAATTCAGCAAGTGAACATAAACGAACGACGAGATGGTAGATGCTTTTACCATATAACATGAATCAGCTGCTGAAAAGCATTAGTACTTACCGCACAACTGCCCTCACCGAATAAACAGTGAACCGATCTGATGAGTTTACCCAAATTATATGCATATTGATTTCACTGGAGAGCTTTTCCAACGGACCTTAGAGGACGTGGACGTGATATCAGCAGGATCCCCATTAGGGTATTTCGCAAGGCTCCATGTTGTTAGCCCTTAAGCACACTTCATGAGAGTTGCGAAATCGAGCACTTGGACAAGCTTCCATACCAAAAAAAGGGTAAATGACGAAATGCTGCCCTGGTTCGTGTTGCTCCATAGGGGGCAAAACTTCCGCGTTACTGCAGTGAGGGAGCATAAATGGAGTTTCGGGGAGCTTCTTAGATTACTTTGGGGGAAAGGAATAAATTGCTTCTGCTCTGAGCGACTATCAGCATCTGCTTTCATACGCAGCTCAGCGTCGCCATCAGACGATGCAAGTGAACTTAATTATGCACCGTAACGGGATCCAATATTCGCACCGTTCTCTTCATTGTAGTGTATGCAGTGTAATAAAAGCACTGGGGACCTCTAATGCAGCGCATAAACAAAACATTCGAGTTTCCTGGTTAATATTGGGCCCTCTCAAGCTCAAGGTTTGACAGTGATAGATAGGAACTCATCAAAAGCAAAGACGCCATCTGTACTGCTCGAAAATGGCCCGGAATACAACAAAAAAAATTCTGCTAATAAGGCAGCATGCAGCAGAAAATCGAAACGGGCTTTTAAGCGTACTCAAATATTAAGAAACATCAAACTGTGTTTTCCTGTTGCCTATCGTTTTAGGGACGGGTCATTAAAAAAATACTAGCATCCACATCGCAATAGTAATGCATATACTGGTTGAAATGGACAAAGCCCGTTTATATTTTAAGCGCTCCCTTGATTTTGTGCAGAATAGGAAGAAGACAGCGCCTCTGGATGCTTGGAATAGCAATGCGATGCGTCATTTCTGGATGTGCTCAGAGCACTCTGCCTCAAGCCGCCCTTCCCGTAACAATAAAATAAGAATGTAACGTTGCACTGATCAGTGATAAAGTATGGACTGAAAATGCTGTGGCAACAAAGCACTGTGGCCACGCACACAAGAAAGGGTAGCTGCAAAAGTTTGTTGTCTCAAAAACACTGACAAATCTATATGCTTAAAGTGAATGCTTGTAAACGTCCGGTCTGTGTCATGAATTTTCGCCAGACGCATAAAGCGCAAATGCATTTCAATAGTATTGATCGAAAGCTAACACACATAAATACTCATATTTCGCCTACAAGGGTTGTCGCACCAGTAGCTAGCCGGAGGAAACAATTTTCACAAATTCTTCAGGTCAGTAACGGAAGTGACACGGGTAAATGCAATGTGCGATACCGAGAATCGCGATATATTACATCCAGTACCTACCACTGGTACGCTAAACTACTTTTCTAGAAAAGAAGAGCACCGCAGTCAAACCTTCCCGGATACTTTCCTTTCCCACTGTGGTACTGTTGATTTGTTTCCTCTGGCGGAACACTGGCACGTCACTATATCCAGGGCAAGTCGCGATGGTTACAGGTTAGTTTTTGTTTTTTTTTTTCGTTTACCTTTAGTATGTTCCTACGCTCAGCTATGCGAATATCTCTAGATTGATCGGGAACCTTGAGGCGTGGAAATGGAGTGAGGGTAGCCATGCATGAGCGAGCCTGTTGCCACGCAGAGGCAGCGATCCCCTCAATTCCAGGCACCATTGATTTCTCTCTACCAGAATAGACTTAACTAACTCATCGGGGCTATAGAGACAGGTAAAAGCAGTGCATCAGCACCTTTTGCCACGGACACCTAGCCGCCTTTTGTCGATTTCGCCATTTCCGTGGCGCTTGTTTCTTTGTTGAGTTGTCTACTCACCGAGGCATCTCCGACGTTTCAGCGCTCGCGTGCACACATGACCTCAACGCTGTGTGCATGAATAGGTCAAACGGGGCCAGAGTCGTGTTTTCTGGTAGCAAGGCTTAGCGGGAACCGGCCCACTCGACTGCGCCTCGGCTGCGCCACTCGGCTGCGCCGGCCCACTCGGCTGCGCGTCCAAGAAGAAATGCGAAAGGGAACAGCCCCGTAGGGGGAGCCTTAGCCTTGTCTTAGCCAAATGAACGCAACTTTCATGCGCTGTAGGGCTTCATTGCTACGGCATTGCCGCAGCTTGTGCAAAAGTGAATGTAACATTTTTCTTCCATTAAAGATAACAGGTGATGGAAATTTTAAAAACGAAAGGCGATACATCGCTATCATTTAGGAGAGAATGCTTGCTATTATAATGCAAACACGGAAAGATAGCAGCAACAGCTTTAACAAAATATGAAGTGTCACAAAGATCGGCACATAGAAAAAGAGTATTGTACGACAGAAGCAAGGTTTAAAAATGCTCCTTTCTTTACGCAAGAGAAACACTTTCTCATTTTTACAATAATCTGAAAGTTAAGCTGTTTACCATTTTTAGGGCGTCTTTTTTAAGCAGTATTTTTTTTAGTTGCTGCAGTTAGATAGCACTATAGCCTATATACTACTACTTTGAGTTATGGATCAGCATTAGAAAAACTGAATAAGTACACGCCTTTTAAATCATACCAAACCAGAACGAAAACCATTGCAAATCATTTCAACAAGAAGTTAATCTATTAAAGAGGGTATACAAACGAGATCACGTACTGCCAGACAGAAAAAAGAAAACATGACTGGAGGAAACGTTGAGTAATATATAAGCTATCGTGCACAAAACTTACTAAACAAGTTCTCTGCAGTGTTTCTAAGGTAGAAGCTTTGCCGCTAAGTTTAGCGGGTTTTCACACTGTTTATCGGGGGAAAAAATGTCTTGTGGAAGTGGAATATTTTGTGGCTTTTGGATCCAGAACTCATTTTTATTGATGGTTTTCTTTCTCCTACAAAGAAGTATAGGATATAGTGCAAGTGGATTTAAATTATATTAATTTCCTTAAAAGAACGTCGCCGTGAGCGCATGACGTGACTGAGATGTCAAGGTGGCGAATATTCGAACAAGCCTAATAGGTCTTGATTGATTTCTGCGGTATTTCTTTAGCGCAGTCGCCAGGTTTGTTGGTGTCGGACTTAAGACCCGGTGGTGTGGGATCTGTCACGTAGGAGAAGAAATTTTAAAAAGAAATGGCAGTACACCCTAAGCGTCAAAAAAATTTGCTGTCATTCAGTTGCGATGGAAGAAGTCCATTCCTGTCAGCTAGAGCAGCCGTGTGAGCAGAGGTACATTCTGAGATGATGTGAGCTAGCACAGGGAGGCTTCCGACCAGAATCCCTTCTTCGATCTGGCCGAGTTTTCTCCCTTTATTTTGATTCCGATATGGCTGAACGCGGAGGTTGCACACAGGTTCAGTCACTTATACTTTTAGACAGAGAACCTAATGTCCACAGAGGGAAATCCCATTTTAATTATTCGAGCTGGCCTTCGAAGACAGTGTAAATACTATTCAACTGAACTACGAACCGACCGAAATTGTAATCCAAACACTCAGCACGATATGAGCGTGTACATTGGCAGCAGTGCTGGGATCCGGCCTCCTATACACTCTTAATCTGGTTCCACATATGTGTCAGAAAAGTTCCAGTTAGAAGTGGAAGTTCCACTTATAACTGGAACTTTTTAACGCGTATGTGGGACAAGATTAAGAGTGTATAGAACTTGTAGTATGATTGGACAATCGCCCGCGGAGTGCTCGGGAAACCAAGAGAAAACAGATGACGCCTTTTTGCGAGTGGAAGTATTTGGAGACAAAAATTTGTAGTCAGGAAGGATAGGCGTACTTTTATTTACAACTTTAAACCCACAGAAGGTAGATGCTATATTCGTAGAATGAAAGTATTCGCAGTCTGAGGTTTCTATTCCAAAACAGAAAACGTTCATTGTATCTGTAATATACATAAAATGTTCGCTATATTGTTTACAGGCTGAATAACAGAATAAAATGTGTAAAAAGTAACTGTTTGATACAAATAATAAATTTTGCGGTTTTTAACGTGGTTTGTGGCTTCCTGTGGTGAGTTTTCTATTTTTGAGTTGAAAACACTGGTGCTCTAACTTAGGTAGGTATACGATTGAACATTGGCATATACATCTGAATAACATTTCTTCGATGTATGAAAGAACACTGAACAAGGGGTAGAAGGAGGGAGCCTCCGTTTCCAAGTCGAGCCAACGTTTCGGCAAGTGTACCTATCAAATTCACTCGTCAAAATATTGGCTCGACTACCCCCCCACCCCTCTACTCTTGTTCAACTTGTTCAATGCTGCTTTCATACCATGCAGCCATCTTCTTTCTATCGCTCTACTCTAAATTCTTGGATGGATTTATTTCTTTCCATTTGAAAAATTCACTTTGAAATACGTCATGCGTTGTGTGATGCCTAAAAGGAGCAATACTTTTATACGCAAGTCTTAATGTGTCTAATACACATATAACATACTAAACTTGTGTTTAGCGCATGATGGCTTAGTATCCTATGGGCCAATAAACCCAACTCAACTCGACATCTCAGTTACCTCTTTCAAATCCCAAGCAATTCAGAACATATAATACAGAAATAGATGAATATTACACACAGACCAATGCACGCGTAGATCACATATGCAAGTCATTAGTGAACGCAGACTAGTAGGCTTGAAAGAACGCAACAAAAATTGTTAGATATTGTTACAGACTACTTTCCTGCTCATTTTGTCTTGTGTAGTTTGTTTCCTGCAGCATGGATCTCATGAATAACGGAACAAATATTTCAATTTTTCTTTGATATCGACTACTCGCTGCCTCTGGATTAGTTCGAGTTTACGTGTCTACTATCAAGCCGCAAAAAAAAACGGGAACACGTGTCGTGAACACCTCTTCTCTTTACAATTAGCTTTATACCTGTGCGGCCATTGCTATTGGTCCAATTACGTGAATGTTGCTGGAAATAGTTAAGCTAGCGTCACAGAGATGTGGCTCAATGTAACGAGATAATCGTTATTATGAACTCATGAGATCAGAACACGGCTACACAAATCCTGTGCTAGTAGTTAACGGCCAGTCAACTTCCTTTGCATCGAATTCTAAAAATGTTATTCGAAGTAGTTGCAGGATTATCAAAGTAACAATCAGTGCTACGAATTTTCAGCTTTGCCATGGCTCACGCATTCAAAATATCCGCGTAGCTTGGGTGTCAGCGAGCACTCCACTTGTTAAGTATAAAAACCACATTCAACATTTTTTTTAATTACCGCGAGAACTTGGGGCAAAAGGCCGGCCGGTTCTTCGCAGCTGCACTGCAACTTTCATTTGCGTAAGTGTGAGCAGTAATGAACTGTGCATTTTCTAAACGTGGTCAACAGTCAATCATGAGTCCTTTCTACACACACTGAAATGCGAGCTTCATTATCGGAATACAGCTGCAAGCCCATGCCACAAAGTACTTCACCTTGTAAACAGGCGGATTACCATTTCCGGTGTGCAGACAAAGGATGCATTAGCTGGACGTAAATACCGGCGGTGTAGACAAACTTCCCGTTGGCACTAGAGCTTCGGTGTCTTCTTTGAGCTACAGAATAGAAAGCCTAAAGTAAAACGTGACTTCGAAAATCAGTGTAAGTTTATCTTCTACTACCTTTCTTTTTGACGGTGGCTCGATATAATGAATTTCTACTTGACACATTAGTCAAGTACTGCTATAAAACGATTCCTTGTTTTGATAACGGTTGTCTAACAGTATACACTGGGCCTAACTTGTGATAAGCTTTGTGGTAACAACTAGGAATAGTATGAAGTTTTCCAAACAGCAAAGGACGATGAGAGACATGTTGGCAAACCGGCTTTACATCGCATAGCTTTGAGGCTGATGGGCGGCCGCAGGGGTTGCAATTCCTACAACAAAATCTGTTCATTTTCCTCTCAGTAGAGTATACAAAACAAAGAAATTCGAACGAATTATTGAAACATCTTTTACTCACAAAATCAACATAAGGAAATAAGGAATGCAGAAGCAGCAGACACTGCAAGCAATGTTGGTGCGCTCCTTTAATTTTCTTTTTGTCCGTTGCGCTAGACTTAAGCTTTCAACGATATTAGCATGTCTTTGCTGGCTAGCTTCGAGGAAATGTATATTTATGCAGCACTGACGAGAAAAAAAAAAATGCACAGAAGCAGATGTGTAAATTAGTTGAGTGGTCGCCTTCTTTCGAATAAAATAAGGTTCCAGGAACGAAATTTGATTTCCAGGCCGAAATAAAGTGAATGACTTATTTTAACCCAGGTTCACATAACGCAGCGTTACACGTTGCAATGCGTAATTGTATTAAAAAAAAGAAAGCTGCAAAACCGCGGAAATTTTGAAGATCGAAATTGCGCATTTTTCTTCCCAACGCATTCACGTGATCATATTGAGGAATAATTCATGAGTACCTTTAACATTTCTTATCGAGTTTACAGCGTCGGCCATAGAATATATCTGAAAAAAAAAAAAAAAGAGCTAGATGGCGCTGTTGCAATGCTGAATCCTCTGGGATATGGCTGCTCTTGCGCCACTGGTTTTCGGCTTCAGGTCAGCTGCTCTTCGACGTCGTTTGTAATACTGAAAGGGATAAAAAAAAAAAAAAAACAAGCGGAAGGAGGTGAAGGTACCGCAACGATATGGGGAGTCGGCTATGAATTCTAGCCAAAGCGGGCCCAGCAAGAGGTCAAAGTTGCATATTCTGCTAGTACTGTACATCAAATTTTGTTTCGAAATATATATTTCTTATTCATGATGAAAAACAGCTCAGCGTAAATGAACAGAGGCAAGACGAGGTAAGAATCGAGCAATTTTTTCAGTGATAAATGTTTTCTACCCTTTTATCGCGATAGGCCCCGGGTGTTCGGCATAAATTCCTGCGTTGGCGCTGTCGACAGCGGTGTTGTGAGGGAAATATCACGGGCTCGTCTCTGGCACGTGGTAGTTGGCAGGTGACATGGCAGTGTGCTGATTGGTTGGCTGTTTCTGTGACGTCACGAGGACACATGATATGACCGAGTTGGAAGGGGCCATCAACTCGCTATGTGATTAAGAGGAGGGGGATGCACAGAGTGTTCTGATATCCCTTTTATTTTTATAGCTTACGTATAACCTCCTCTACTAAAGCCCATACAGAAGTCATTTCTGAGCACTGATGAACGTGCCACTGTGGCGCAGTGATTTGGGCTCTCTGCTGATGAGCCTGGGGGCTGAGATATGATCCAGGTCTCGGTGGCCACGTTCAGGTAGAGGCGAAACGCAAAGCGCCTATGTACTGTGTCATGCCAGTGCATGTTAAAAAGCCCCCGGGGGGTCAAAATCATCCTGAGCGCTCCCCAACGGCACCCCTCACAGACTGAGTTCATTTGCCTCGTGAAGCCCTATGAAACAAACTAAACTACTTCAGCGGTATTCGCGGCTAGCACGATTGACCGCACCCGTTTCCGGAAGGCCGTGTGCCTTTTCTTAGCAATATACTGATGTCACTGGCGTCACGGGCTTAATGGGAGGCAGCAAGTTCCTAAGGCCGCTGTCAGGGCAAGCGCCCCCCCCCCCCCCCTTTTTTTTTTCTCACTCTCATCATCCTGCCCTTTATGTAAGACCTTAGAGCGAACTGACGCCCTGAAGTAGAAGCACGCGTCAGGTCGGTGATCCCACTTTGACGTCACAGCGCACCGGTGTTAGTGGAGCAAGAGGTCAAGCCAGCGCACTCATGCAGTCCTTGCGAAAAAGAGGCGACGAGAAGCATACCTTGCCTGGAAGGTCAGTCACCTTTTGAAGCAGCCTGAAGGGAGTCGTACTACTGTTGTGAACTCTCGAGAACTGGAGGCTGCACTTGGCCCAGTCGTCTTCTTTGTTTAAAAATGCGCTCTCCAAAAATAATCTGTCATATCTCTTCTACTTTTACCGTAGTATAAGTATTGAGTGCTCCCAATTTTGTTAAGAAACACTTCATAATTTTTCCTGCTCTTGTGGCAATTTTCTAAGGGAAATTGCATCAATTGCAAAGTCGAGGAGGTTGATTTCCCATGCGAAATGCGCGTCAGTAGCATATGACCTACGTTGATGAATGAGCAAAGAAGAATAGGTATTGTTCTTCTGTGCTCCCAGTCACCTGACCGGATAGCGTCAATGAGCACTCGTGA
>JAJIZL010017327.1:771801-784250 GCA_023969395.1 Amblyomma maculatum | reverse complement strand
TGTGTGTGTGTGTGTGTGTGTGTGTGTGTGTGTGTGTGTGTGTGTCTTCAGTCGATTTCCCTTAATTTTTAGATTGCAAATCAAAGCCATTTACGCAAGAATGCTGTGCACAACTACGTGTTTGCATTGGCCATCTCCTTCATCAGCAATAATTTCATTAAGCAATATCTGCCCCGCCGGGGCGGCGCAGTGGTTACGGCAGTCGACTACTTTTCCCCAGGATGCGGGGTCGAATCCCGGCCTGGCGACCGCTTTTCGATGGAGCAGAAAAGCAAGGTACCCGTGCGCTGTGCGATGTCTATGCACGTTAAACAACCCCAGGTGGTCGAAATTTCTGGAGCCCTCCACTACGGCGTCTCTCATAACCTCAGTCGCTTTGGGACGTTAAACGCCACAAACTAAACCATTAAGCAATATCTATCACTATCAGTAATGGTATTCCTTTTAGTCTAATTCATATTATGAGTGTACCTATATTTTTCTGTTCTTGCTGCTGCCCTTTCTTACCTATAGCTGCTGAACAAGTGAATATTTTCCACACAAAGGATGTTTACAAAAATTGTTTTTTTTTACCATTTTAAGATTGCATCATGCTAATAGCATAAGCGCAGATTTGGCCTCGGGACGATTTACTTTCTGACATTTATTGTTAAAAAACAAAGCCATTCAGTGACACGAACTCTTCAGTGACAACACGTTGCAGACAATAAAGGCAAGACGTTCTGTACGCGCCGGAACACTGCCCCATTCGCGTCACTGCATTAATAAATGCATCGTTAAATATTCCACAGTTATCTAAAACATATTGCCGTCAACACACTTCACTGCTTTTCCACGGTAGCGCTAGCCTATCACTGCGAGTGAAGGCAGAATACGTGTTTGGAACAGATGAGAAAATTACAAAATTCCCTTCAATATATACAGAACGGTACCTTAGAATATTCTGCAGCTTCCTCACAAATAAAAGTGGTGTTGAAGAAATCTTGAAATATGGTATTTTTAGCAATATTTTAGTGATGAAACCATTTGGCAGAACCCTCTTGTGCTGAATTAATTCCTATTTGACCAGTAACTAACCTGATTCGTGCCTAAGTCGCTCTAGCACATGGTTTTTTCCCTTAGCTGTTCGCAACTGCATGAAATTGGATTTTTTTGTTTTCCTTTCTCGGCCTCTGTGAGTGTCAAGCCGGGTGTTTCTCCCTGTGGCGTCAGTGCGCACAAATTGCCTTACCCCCTCAACCGCACACCTCTTCGCACTCACCTGTAGGTCCACGTGGTGCGGCGCGTGCACTTGGGGTTTATGCACTCTGCAGCAATTACCCCCTTCAAGCGTACTATACCATTGACCTCTTCTTGCATATACAGCGCCGGACTCGCGTATACAGTGCAGCGCCACAGAGATCAACGCACCGGACGCAGACCGTTACGTCGTGAAGGATGTCGCCGACCGCAGGCAACCGGCGTCAAGCGGTGCCTGTCTTTGTTACTTTTTTTGCGCAGTAGAAACACCGGGGTCGAAATAAGATCTGATCAAGGCACCGAGGTGCTCTGCTCGATCGCCCTAATTCTGTGCAGCGTTTACGAAGCACAAGGTTCTGCGGGCCTAGAAGGCTGTTAATTCGTAATTTTGTTGGCAACAAAAAACGTTTACTTGCTCGTGCTTTTTAAAATATACCGCCTTTGTCAGAAGTGTTGAGACCAGGGGGTTTACTTCTAAGCCATATAGTGGCGCTGATTTAGCATTAGTGGATATCCTTCCCATTGGAAAGGGTAGGACAAAAAGCGTTCTTACAATCAAGAGATTAGGAACACTGGAATTGAATTACAAGCTGCACGAAGTGACACCCTGGTCTGTACACCTTTGGAAAAGACTGTAAATAAAGGGGCTTCGACCTAGTCTTTAGAGGGCAATTCCTTACTTAAATGATCACTACCAAGCGAAGAATGCATCTGTCCTCAAGTCTTGTTTATTTCATTTCAACTGCTCTAAGGCTCTGTTTCCATCAGCCCGCACCGAGGAAGAGATGAGTAGATGCTTTCTAGAAATAGTCGAAAATTAAAAAAAAAATAGCGCTCAAGAAAAGACAGGACGCCTGAGTGGACACAGAAAGGAGCTGGTCCTGTCTTTGCTCGTGAAAGGCTATTTTTTCCCTTTTGAGTATAAACTACCAACACGCGCCAACCTATTCCCTGCTTTTATATATAGCTCAAAGTAAGTTCTCAATTGCTTGTCGTCGCTGTTCTTCTTGTGTATGTTACGCAATCACCTAAGCTACAATATCAATTACTGCCCCTCGTAATTTTTGTAAATAGCCGCCGTTGCGTTCGAACAAAAAAATTTCACAGTCTGACGATGGCTCTGCCTTCTCGATAGGCTGCACGGTTTTATTGGGAGAGAGCACGTACGGCGTACTGACCTCTTTCTAGCTTCACCGGTGCGATCTAGCAGCAGGCTAGGGTTCAGCAGCCTTGCTGTCGCGTAACGTGGTTTCGGTGAATACCCAGGCCGACCCGCGAAGTCTTACGTGTACAGTTGACCGTATTATCGCTAACATGCATGCGGAGTGTATTAGTTTCTTTGAAGTTGAGTGACCGGCCCCAGTAGCTGTGTAGAGTTCACCCGGAGGAATGCTGGAACGCTTTATCCTGCTTTGTTACGAAATAAAATCGGTCGCTACGGCTGTGGCGCTACCGTTTGCCGTAGCTGAAAGTTGTGACACGCGCAATTACACTTGCTTCTGCAATTTGTCTGATAACAGTGAACGCGTTGGTAATTATTATTTTGTGCGTTAAGTGTCACTATTTGCCTTAAACTTGGTTAATTTTATACGCTTCCTAAAGAAAATGTCCTGAATCATACGTGAATGAAGGTGAGTAAGTTTTCATTCATTTATTAGGAAAGGTGCAGTTTAAAAGGTTGTGTGGTACAATCAGCGCCTTAGCTGCACGTAGTTTTACCACAGAAAGGCTCACGAGGGAAGAAAAAGACAGTCATGAGTTTACTTAAGCTCCCATGCCTTAGAGGTTGAATTCGTGAAAGCCTTTCGTTTGTTGCATTTGAAGAGTTGAGGCGCTTGTTTAGTTTTCTTCGTTCCCTGTCCTTTACTCGCATAAAATTGGGTATTTAAAAGCCTTTTGAATCTACCAGCCGCCGCATATCAAGCGTCGAGACTTTTAACGGAAAGTTATTATTTTATCGGCTGAGGCTAATCCGCCTTACGTTAAGGTCGAGGTGTGAGCCGGTGCTGCAAAGAGCAAGCAAAAGAATGTTTGGCGTTCGCATACTAGTAAAGCCAGTAAAACCTCACTGATATCCATCGCATTTCAGGAGCATTTTTTTTTTCCAGTCAGAGATGACAAAGCTTAGAAATAAATGCGGCTGAAGAAATGGTAGGTTTTGCACAGCAAAATGTCACGTCTTTTTCTGCGGCCATTGTGTAAGTTTCTTATCCCAGCTTATTTCGGCATTTGAGAAGCCCTGTTACAAAACCGGCTACTTAATGCGAACGGCGTTTCATCACCACTTATAAGTAAAAGGGTTATGGACTCTGGCAAGGTCAGAAGATAATCTAAAGTGATACAGTTTTTGGTCTTGCTTAAAGACAACTTTGATAATGCAGGCTTACACCGCCCCGATATTTATCGGCTTGAGAAGGTTTTGAAAGAGTAAAGTTAAGCTTCATGTCTAAATCCATTACCTTGCTTTTCTAACCCGCTTAGCTCGGTACAGCCATTATGGTAGATGCAAATAATTATTTAACCTTAATAATACATTTTTTTTTTTCGCGGGAAGCTTGAATGAGTTAACTTCCTAATGTCCCCTGACGTAAACGAAGTCATTAATCCTTTGATATATCCTGAATATGCAATGAATTCTTACATGAGAGCGGTAACAAAAAGGTCTGCCCATTTCGAAGCCTTTCTATGCCAGTCACTCTGAGGCACGATATGAAGCCCTCGTATACGGGGAAACGCAGGCTGCGAAGCACGCGTTTACGACAGGAAGATGTTTAATGTTGTTCGCTAGAAGGTTGTTAGAGAGCAGAAGCAGTTCCTAGGAGAAGCCCGTCGGCTTCAACTATTTCATCGCTGTTCTGGATAAAATTGTGTCAATAACAGAAGAGCGTGTTTAATTTGTTCCTTTGAGTTTCTCATATTGGTAAACGTCAATTAAAAGCCCGCTTAATTAACTATCGTGGATATGGGAATTGCATAGCTCACTGATGGCTCGATGTTATAAACTTACCCAGAGCGCCACTCGCAGAGCATAGTGCGTGTACAGTGTAGATCAGTGATCGGTAAAAAAATTTCGTAGTTTTGAGTAACTCTATAAACAGTCTTACAATTTACTTATTTATTTTGGTTTCCTCTTATCATATTGTATACCGCTTCTGTTTTTTTTTCTTTTTTTTTTTTTACCTTAAGAACTTTCGAAACATGCAACTAGGAATAATCACCTGCTCCATCAGTATAACTCAACCTTCGCATTAAGCCCTCATATTTTCTTTCTACAGGCATGCTAAGATCGTTTAGAGCAGTCTCTAGAATAATGAGACTTCTTTTTGTTTTTTGTTTTTTTTCTTTCGAATCAAGGGTGCTACCAACAAGAATACTACTGTCAACAAACTCGATGATTATGTGCACTAAGATTATCCGTTGTTTAATGTGCGCATTCATTAACTTTCTCATTAAGGATATAAGTTCTGTGTCATAGTTAACAGCACGTGACAGCAATCCACAATCATAAATCCGCCTCTGTCGACGCGCAAGCAGCCCTTCACAAAGTCATCATGAGTTAATTAAGCTCGCTCGCCATTTACTTTCAATCAAATAATGAAAAGGTTGAATGGCGCGCTCCGACAGCATTTTTGTGCGAAACCTGCCACCACTTTCGAAATCAAGGTGACGTTTTCTTGATTTCGTTTTCCCGCTCAGGATTAACGTCTCCGCTTTACGTCACTCCTAATTCTGCCTCAACGCGTCGTCATAAACCAAGCGCAAATGCGGCAACAGATGCTTTGTGCATTTTCTGCCGGGACGAGCTCTGCGAGCAAGGTTTATCTTGGAATAAATAATGACGCCTCCCTCATCAAGGAAAAAAAGCAAATGAACTCCGTAAAACTTGTATCTTAAATGATCGAGCCGTTTATTTGCGTATCGCCTGTGAAACAGAGCCTGAAAAGATACAAAGAAAGCCCCACGTTTTGCAGAACCCAAGCCCTTATTTTGGTGGTTTCATTCAGCTGAACTGCAGAAAGGGTACGTATGATTTTCAATCGCAGCACCAAATATGTATTTTAGTCGCAAACGATTTCGTGCTAATTAGATTATGTTCAGTAGATTTTGGTCTTTGCACGTAAATTCCACTTTCTAGTCAATGGCTTTAACTAGCGAACCACAGGCTCGAAGAACTGCAGGACGATCTTTTCCAGACGCGAAAAGTTTCAGGAATGCCTTCTCTTATTGTCAGTCTGGTTAGGTCTATAGGCTTATTCGCGCAGTTTCGCAACCATCGTGAGATCTCCGTAATTGAGTTCGTAAAACAACAGGGCGTAAAAACAAGGGAAAAAAAGAGAGAAAAGGGGCTGGGAGCACACTTTCGCAATAAGCCGAACAAATTGCATTAGGACGTACGCTCGAAACACGTGCGTTGTAAGAGCAGAGATAAGGGCTGAATAAACGTGACGACCTGCCAGACAGACAATGAATCTCAATATACTCCGCTTTTCACGAATACATACGACTGAGTATATACTGGAGCAAAGCCAACGCAACAGAACCATTTCACCTTAAATGCTAATTAAGTTTTAAGACCGATTGAGCTTTCTAGTTAAAGCCCTGATTGCGCATTGTCGAAATTGTACCTCTTGCTAACGTTGAGCTGTCTGATTCGTCCTAAACCGTGAACATATATGGAGGGCCCAATTTATCGAACTAAGCCAATATCTGCTTTTTAGTGGCCCCAAAGCTCTGCCCTTAGCATTAGGTTGTATCTAGGTTAAAGAACAAATATAGGTCGCTGAATATAGTTAACGCGGAGTTCCGGAACTGGGAATAGGACTACTTTTTCGGTTAATTGACGGAAGTCTAGACTGCATTCTGAAACCGAGTTTTGGATGCTGCAAACAACCATTCCACACTTCACATGCAACAAAATGTGAATTCATTATTACCGTCACGTTTACTTCTCTGATATCTGTATTGACATTTTGCTTAAAGCGCAGCTTTATTCTGCATTCAAACTTTTAACGCCTACTCACTCTTTCCTCGAACCTTAAGCCTCCGAGTGCAATTTAAAAACACAAAATGAGTCACACCCAGCATTTCATTGTTGATTCTAAACGTACCATAACCGTGCTCTGTTTAAAAACAAAATATCACTGTCTTGGCATTGACACCACAAATTTGATCCTCTCGATCTCGATACATGTTCTTTATGCATCCCAAGAATGGGGTATATGATATTGAATATGCCAAATTAATGCCCTTACCATCCAACTGGAGCATGCTTGTTCAAAATGAAGCTTTTTAATGATCAAGGTTGTTATAGTTTTGTAATTTTGCTCCAAGACCTCGCCTTTACCGCATACGTGGAATGCAGTAGGCGTTATAATTAGGCGCTAGCTTTTAGCATACACGCTTCAGGCATTTTCAAGACCTTTTTGGCCTTGTAAGTCTACTACAAACGACAAAGCTATTCCAAGGACGTCGCACTGGTATTTGGTTACCGTCAGAAACGTATCGTTACCAGTCGACAAAGAAGTGACTACCTGTGCTTTTTGAAGGTGGCGACGCGGGGAGTACTCCAGATTGAGCGGCACCTGCCACTGCGTGTAGCTGGACGGAGCACAATTCTTGTTGCGGGCTTCCCCGCAATGTTTATGGTAGAAGTGTTGGAAGGAGCCGCACGACTAAAAGCTTAACATTCACAGTGGCTGTCACCTTCTTGCCGTCGTGGTGACTGTCGATGTGGCTCCATACCAGCTAGCAATAACGACGGCCGTCGCAACACACCCTGTGACCCGGGCACATGTTGCAGTGCAGGCGATCTGCATATCTATGACTGGATTGCGATCTATGAGCCTGAAAACGAGCATATTCGGCGAGATGCTGTGCTGATGCTGGTCAATGAGCTGTTCTCTTTTGCCAGAACCATGTGCGTATGGTTTGAAGCCCACGAAGGTCTTAGCTCCTGGGACGTATGCAAACAGAACATCCGAGATGAAGTTAAAGATCCTTTACCTTAACTGCGACTCGCGAGGGGACCTGGCGATTGTTTTTGCCTATCTACGTCAATAGGAGTGCGGTTGAGATTAGAGTGTAGTAGTTGATAACTCGTGCTATGGTCTTTTCAGTTGTGATGTATGGATGCGAGAGTTGGACTGTGAAGAAGGCTGACTGCCGAAGAATTGACGTGTTTGAATTGTGGTGCTGGCGGAGACTCTTGAGAGCTCCTTGGATTGCCAGAAAATCAAATCAGTCTATATTGTCGACCATAAACCCTGACTGCTCATTGGAGGGTCAAATTCTAAAGTTAAAGCTCGGATACTTTGGTCATCTGATGAGAAGAGAGGAGTCGCTGGGGAAAGATTTGATGTTGGGAAAGGTTGAGGGTCGCCGGCGAAGGGGTAGGCAGCGAACGCGATGGTTAGATCGCATCCTCGTGGCGCTGCAGATGAAGTTATGTGATGTTAGGAAGATAGTGAGAGACCGGAAAGCGTGGCGTGATATGGTCCATAGGGTCACGAAGAGTCGGACATGACTGAACGACTGAAATGAACTGCGTTGATAAAAGATTTTGCTTTATTACCTATCCCGTCGTTCAAAGGGATAGAGGCAAGTATTTTATTTAACTTTCTAACGAAATTTCCCGAAACAAAATGGTGACATTGAAAGGAAAAATACCAGATTGCGGTTCATAATTTCAAGTTAACGCCACGTTATGCATGTAAAAGTGACGCTGAGGAGTACAATTAAAAAAATGTAATTTCCTCATTGAACAAAAAACATAAATGAACATTAATAACAGATTTATCACTTTAGGACGTTAAACCCCATAAACCAAACCGTTAATAAGAAATTCATGTTAATCTCTACGAATATAAAGCCGCTTTCTAACAAAAAAATCAACTTTGTTCGAAAGGAGAGCATTTATTAGATACAAAAACAAAAACAAAAAAGAACAGGGGTCGTCATATGTTGCAGACATCGCAATGAAACTGTCGTACTGAATGCCTTTCTTTTTCTTTTTGTTTTACTCAATTTACCAAAGGCTAGTAACACCACCTTGCACTCCAAAACGGCGATCAAGAAATTGTCTTTGGCGCGCACGTCATCAATAACAGCTAAGTGGTGGGAAAATTTTTTAACTTAATTTTCTCACCCATGTGTTGGTTATTGGCTACCGAAGAAACATGGAATCTCTGATAACTCGAATCCGATAAAAACAGCTCGGTACGCCGTAACAGAAAAAAAGATGGCATTACGCTGCAAAACTAATAGAAGGAGCCAGGAATCCGGTGGATTAGTAGGAACGAACTGTTCCGTAATACCATAATACGGCTAGAGCAATGAAATGCTTGCCGTCGAAGCAAAACAGAATCGCAGACTCCTGACGGTAAGATCCTGAACACGAACAAATACTTTTAAGTTATCTGGCGCACGTTTGCTGCTTAAGCCTAGTCCTTCGAGGAAGCTATAAATACATGTTCGTCGCCCGTTAGTAAAAACAGGAGCAACTACTTTGTCTCCTAATGCAGTAAAAGGGTCTCCCTCGAGGTACCACACGAGGCCGTGAAAGAAAAGATTTATCAGTACACATACACACCCTGATGGCTCCATCCGAACACCATTCCCGCGACCTCCGCGCTCTGGGCACAGACGGCGAGACAGCTGGAGTCACGTTGTCTAATAAATATGGATGGTTTCTTGTGCAGACGGAGTCAGGTTCCCCCTCCTTGATGTGTATGTGTGTGTGTGCGAAATGGGGGTGGGGGGTCTTTGTGTTTTCTGCGCGCGATCTTCGTGGTGGTATAGTGGTTGCTCGTCCTCTTCTGGCACCGTCGGATAGTACTGTCGGTTTTTGCCGTTGTTGCGAGGGGTTAGTGCGACTCGGCTTCGTGGAAGCACCACTGTTGGTTAACGTTGTGAGGTGAAGCTATTTCTTTACGAACTTTCAGACTTACCACCGGTTACAACGGCTACTCTTGAAGGTGGGCCTGCGGTGATATCGCGATTGTGATTACGAGAAGTGGGCAATGGACAACCACTACACCGCCAATTTCAGAGAATACCTAAGTGCAACTGGACTTCACTCCTTTTTTTAACTTTCTATCTCCTGCATCCCATTCTCCCTTTCTCAACTTAAGCCTTGTGGGAAACTTTTCAAAAAAAAAAAAAAAAGGTAAACGAAGAGCTACATTGCCCCAGAAGCAGCTTCTTGAAGACTACCTACATGGAAGATAATAAAACACTGAAGCATCAGAAAGATGTAAGATACAACGCAGCTAAGATGTTTTATATGAGGGGTGTTTTCTAGTTGCTTCTTTGCGAGCTTCTTTTTTGTCGTGATTTCTAGCACAACATGACTATGAGCCAGATGAGTACGCTCAGGTAGAACGAGAGGAAGAAGATGGCTAACATGGTATGAAGGAGCACTGAACAAGGATTAAGGGGGGAAGCCTCAGTTCGCAGGTCGAGCCAACGTTTCGACAAGTGGACTTGTCTTCATCAAGACAAAGCAAGTATGCTCAGCGGCATGAGCTCTTTATTAGGCTAGTGCAGGCTACCACTGACCCTGCTAACAACTTTATAGAGCAATTCAGATGAACTGGCTGCAGATGCGATCTGCCACATTTGTTTTGATCATCAAAGAGCGTATATGCCGCTTTGTGAGTATCGAAACCATACATGCTACAATTTTTTTGTATTTTTAATAGGCGTAAGCTTCATTGAATAGTCGTCATGTGTCCTATATGTGCCAAAGGAAAACATGTAAGGCGCAGATGTCCAACGCTCTTGTAGCATGTATCTTTAAGAGGAATGCAAGCCGTTTGTGTGCTCATGTGCTAGCCGTATATGCTGAGTGGGATCAGCATTTCGCTCTAGTTCTTGTTAGGCGAAACTTGAAGTACGCTGAAAAAAAAAAACACACATTATATGCAAGGTCATTTTAAAGGCTTATGTTTTTTTGGTAAGCACAAATGTCTCTAGAGTTTTCTGTTTGTGCCTCAAGTCAAGAAGAACCAATCACTCTTGAGCCTTGGATGGGAGCAATTACACAAGCAGACGTCTTCGGGTATGTCTGTATTTTGTGGCATCTGTCATCTAGACGTTCGGCACTTACCTAATTCAAAAATTAGTCTTCGCAGAGGTCGTGGTGGAATTTTGGAGCAGAGCACACTGATAGTTCGACATTAACAGTAAAAACTTCTAACAATAGCGTTGAGTGTGGGAAGAGCCGTGAACAGTTACGAGATTACTCTCACTTGCGTTAACTTGGACTTTATTCCCAGCCACTGCCATCTTGGGAAACGTTCTCAGATGGTTGATCGTCTTCTCCGAATGACACTTTCAGTTCAAATATATGCTTACTTTACTGCATTCATGGTTAAATCATTCGATCGGGTCTACTATATGAGAGGACCTTTCAGATTCTGCATTGCTATTCATTGCATTAAACTGACATTACCCTCTGAGTGAGATTGTTCCCTTCTCGTTTGCTTCGCGCTCGGAATGAAAAGAGGTCAAGTCACCGAATACATGAGTGTTAAAACCAGGCACCCATATCCTTTTTATATCCAAGGTTCCTACCTAACCCATTTGCAGAGAAAGCTGATTAAGAACCGTACTGAACCTCACTCGCAAAAAGGACAGACACATTTGCTAGCTTGGCTAGTAAAGCGTCAACGTTATGCCTAACTTTACCATGCATACCTGCCCCGTACCTCATGTCTTAACATAAGATAAGCAGAAGGCGTCACTCTAAGCTTAGTGCGTACATGATAGGCTTCCCGACTAACAGACCACAAAGCCTAATCACGAAAGTGGGTTTTGTGACATGTGGTAGGCAATCTTAACTATCTTCTACATGTCAACACACTCAAAACAAAAGCTAAAGCAAGACAAATACGACTTACTAGCACCAAACTGCCAAAGCTGAATTGGTTATAGGCCGCAGTCAAAAGAGCGCTTCAAGCTTCAAGAATTAGAGCTTGTTGCAGCTGAACGTCTCTATAGCCCCTCCACACCAATATATTTTCTCACAGGGGAGACTACAGCATCCGTAAAACATCCTAACAACTTGAACATTGCCGTGAGCTGCAAACTCGTTTTCCGAAGGTGCTTTTCAGGGAATGTACAGGCTAACATGCGAATTACCAAGACGTGTATTTCTTGGGAGTTCCGAAAAGGGGTTGTTATCCTGTTTTGATTTCAAAACATTTACAGGATGCCTCTCAAGTAAGAATGGAGTTTTACTGTACATGGGGCTCACTTTGATGAAAGTCGGAGCGCCCGGATTACCGAGAGTGTTTTACGACGCAGCCGCGTTCGAGTGTTGTTCCAGTCTTCTCTATACCAGAAACTGCCACTGGAATTGCACGCCACCTCCATCCTCCATCAATCCGCAAGAAACACGCTACACGTTTTACCATTGTAGCCTAAGGGCCGCTACACCCATTGTAGGACTTGACAAAGAAATGAGAGGCGTTCGCTTAGAACACGTTGCAAAATGTTTTTTGCCCAGCGAAGCACAACTGAACATGGTTGTTCCACAAATAGGTTTTCCTATCCCGTACTACTTCTCCTGAATGGGGAAAAGAAGTGAAAAAAGAAATTGAAGAGTAGCATTTGCTTCAGGGCCTCATACGTCCCGCCGCCGCTGCTTTCTTTTCTTACCGGTCTCTGCTTAGACCTGGCTTAGAAAAAAAAGGTAGAAATAAAAAAATAATACGCTGAAGTAGCAGCGATAATCCAGCCTCTTACGATGTCACGTCCTCCAAGAAAAACCTGGGCTCTGCTACGCGGGCATCAAGAGAGACCCGGCTACGAATAGTGGTGTGGGCAGTGGTAGAGTGCAGGGAAACCAAAACTATAAAGGAGCGAGATAACATTAAATGCCTCTTGAGAACAGCGTTAGAACCAGTGCTGAATAGACTGTGCGGAGGCTATGAAGGGTAGAAAGAGGGAAAAAAAGGAAGTATAATGGAAAGCCCGATTTATGTTCTCGAAATAAAGCGACATACGCGAGAGGCCGAAAGCTGGCGGCTTCTCCCGGTCACGTATTCGCTTGTCGTTTCCTGCTTACCTCGCAGGAATGGACGTATAGCTCATGAGAATTCTGTCCGTTGACGAAAACTCTACTCGGAGCTTGGTTGCTTGCTTGGGAGAGAGAGAGAGAGAGAGTGTGTGTGTGTGTGTGTGTGTGTGTGTGTGTGTGTGTGTGTGTG
>JAJIZL010017327.1:750194-763826 GCA_023969395.1 Amblyomma maculatum | reverse complement strand
CCCCCCCCCCCCCCCACATATACTATAGTGAGGCTGCCCAAAAATTATAAAAAATAATATGCCTAGTCGCACAACGAGGACACCTGGTACGAATTCAACGTCTTGTTTCTTAGCCTAATTTCTAAGCCAGAAACCTGGCGACCATCATCCATCTCCACCATACTTCCGCGTGCAGCTATGGATACCATCCAGCTAGTTTTAGCGCCAGAGCTTTGAAAGTTCCGTTCTCCTAAAAATCCGCCGTCTACGTTGTGACAAAAAAATCACGATCATGCCTGTGGTGGACGGTGGTTGGTAAATGCAAGGATCGGCAAATTATTGGTCGGCCAGTCTAACATCAATCACATTACAAGGGGGTGAGTCGAGAGGAGCTGCCAATTCAAGTGTCTTTTTTGGAATGAGAGTTTGAGATGGGAATCGGGTCCGAACCAGACACGTTACTCAACCAGAACAAGCTATTGGCCCGTTTATTAAGGCGAAAACCTTTAATGGCTCATACTATCGTCGACAAAAGCTGTCCGCGCGAGCGGTGCACCTTAATCAAAGAAGTGACGTCACCAACCGCGAGATTCGAAGCGACCAACCAGAAGTCCCATCTTGTCTAGCGTTCCTGCCATCTGCAACCCCACACTTGAACGCGCGCCAAGGAATGCCACGCGACAGGAGCGATGGTATACCGTCCAAACATACACTTGTCGGAGAAAGTGTGGCAGATACTGCGCGTTCTCTTTTCTGTAGCACTGCAACGAACGCCGATAAAAGTCAAATAATGAGATCAAATGATGGGAGAGGAAGGCTTTTGTCATTCTCTTTTTAGGAGACATCTACGAAACGCTCTAAGTTTTTGGACAGTGTGGTGGCAACTCATTGGGTTTATGTTGGACCGGATTTTGACTACAATGTACCACTATTGGGCCCAAAGTTCGTACTGTCTGGGCACTTATAAACCATCCAGGCAAACTCTTATGGCTTGGCTAGATCAGGGCTTTATATCCAATTCTGGTGTCTTTTCACATAACGTGGTATATTACCCCTGAATACTGTGGATAATCTGGCGGTAATATAATACAGGTACAAATTAAGCGATTAACAAAGTGCATGTGCGCGGACGAGTACCCTCAATAGGAGACTGCAGACGGGAGTAATTGACGCAGTCATGTTATGACCCTAAAGGCAGAGCTTAAATGTTTCTCCAGCTTTTCTTATATGCGGTAGGCCATTTTCTAATTGTTCCCTTCTATGCAAAGTGTCTATTTTAGCCGGTTGTTCACATAAGTAGATCGGTTTGATGCAGTGTAAAGACGGCACCGAAGAAATCAACTACCAAAAAACACTCCCGCTGCAGCAATGAACACTTTACGAGCACATGAACTCACACAGCGTGGCCCAAAGCAGAGAAAAGGTGGGGAGGGGGAGGGGGGAAAGGGGGAGGGGCAGATACTTTATATAAAGTCCAGTGCCATGTATCGAGCCTCGATGCTCTCAATATTTCGTCATGTGTATCTTTAACCTCGCAATCATTCAGCTATCGACCATCACGCATTGACCGCATTGACTTCTCTGTCTGGCACCTAATACGCTCACTCCAGAGACCGGCTAACCGAGATACCATCAGATGAAGCCGCCCAGTCTATACGACCTCGAACGCAGCTGCATATCAGACTCTTTCTAGAGAGGCAAGGTATCGAGCCACCTCTTCTCTTCGGCACTGCTTTCATCGATTGTACGTGCAACCATATGACCGAGAAACGTGCTGCAGGCTTTACCTGTGCGCAAAGCGCACTGACCAACGCAGGGAAAATGATTGGGGACACATTTGCGTGCGCACACGGGCTGCTTGTAGGAGAGACGTATTGTGGATTTGATTACCGAGGCGCGGCGCATCGATCGGCGCTGCAAATGCGAAAAAAGTGTTGGTGCGTGCATTCGGGCTCGCCCCGGACTGCTTCCACATGTTAACGACGTTAGAGAGCCTTTCAGAATGTATCCTTTACATTCCGACCTTTACTGTTCATGGTTCCTTGAGAAAGCCCCCGCTGTGAGTACTGCTGCTGGTAGAGAAATGCTCTACGCGGAAATTGATCCGAGGGTGTATTTCTGAAGCCGATGCGATGTTTCGGATTTAGTGAACGGGGTCAATGACTGCTATGCACGAAATATTGCGTTAAAGGATGTTCATATATGCATCTTTAGGCTTTTACCGCAATATTTTAAAGTGAGTCCTGTAAGGTTCTTTCATGGTAAATGGTGCCACTGCCATTGCCGTACTATGTCGAAACAGGATGATTAACCTTAACCCTGGGGCTCAAAAAAATGTCACCCAACTGACTTATTTCGTCATTTTATTTGTTTACTTTGGCATTGTGTCACTGGTCATGGCTTCCAGGTGACTTAGGCCTCAACGAATGACGTCAGACTGGTTCGTGGCACACACAAGCTATGATTACGTCTACCTCAATAAGCACCTCATATTAATGCCAGATGGGCGGACAGGCACTGGAAGTAAAAAATAGTGGACGACAACAATGCTTTGGACACGCTTAACAAGCTTGATCGCCGCTAATTCTGTCTCAAAAGAAAGCTTGAGACAATTATATTACGCATTTAAGATGTTATCCGAATCCTTAAGGGCACCCGCATAGTGAAGCCTGAAATGCACTCGGCATGCTTATGCTACTGTTTCATTCCTACTCGCCGCACCCTATCAGCCTGTGCAGCTATTGGTACACAGTCTTCATTGACATACCTAGAAGGTCGCCCTCTCGTTTTGAGTGGATTTTTCACTATGAATATGCCAACCTAATAAGCAGAACTGTCTAGACAGGTCTCCACGCAACCAAGGGTTGCTGCCGAGCACAACAGCATCTGTAAAACGACTATGTTACGTGGTATCATGAAGTGTTATACTCCGGTGACCGATCTGCTCTCGGTAAGGTCAAGACGCCCTTTTTGCACTATTGTCTAAATTGAACAACAAATTTTATCACTATTGTTATGACAGTTATTTTTCTGCATGAAGTTTCTGATGCTATCGCACGAGTGACGTCACGAACTTTGTCAACCAATCAGTGCTCGGCAACTCACATGACCCTGTGACGTAATACCTGCGTCTACCAATCACCGAATTTTATGACATATTACAGGAATCGGCTACTACCACGTTAAAATTGTACGGTGCTTGCTCGAAGAACTGGCGGAAAATAGAAGCTAGCATAAGGATGAACTTACTGCGGCGTACACAGCAGCGTACGCCTATAGTCTAGTCAATGTAGTGTTTGGTCGTTTGGTTGGATGCCTTATACCTTGCTGGTCACAATCTTGGCTGAGACTAAATGAAATGAACTTTGAAGGATATGTTATAAGACACGGCCTCGTGTAATCTGCACCAAAACAGCAAAGCGGTTAGAATTCTTACAAATTCGGGACTCTTAATCGAGTGCGAACAAGGGATCGCATGGCGCATATATGGGCCTGCGATAGTATACAGTGATGTGGAGATAACTGGGTACTATCAGAGAATTGGATGGTTAAAGCAGCGGTGTCGCTACTTCATGACCAGAGAAGATGCTTTCCGTTGCGTAACCAATAAGTGTGCCATCAGAAAAAAAAAAAACACAGTGCCGGTGGCATCTGTAATGAAAATAACCGTCCGGATCAGAGGAATTGGACTCAGGAGGCCGGGAGCCTTTTTATAGGCTGAGGGTTATTGGCGTCCCAAGGCTCAATATGCTAGAAAAATTCATGCCTCCGGACTGAAAGTGATAACTATACCTTTCGATGTATCTTCATTGCGTCCGTGCTGCCAACTGTAGCCAATTTCAGAACATAATTTCCCTGCTAAATTATCAGAATAGATATCTGCTTCGGTGCAGACCGATGTGTAAGGGCCCAAAACACAAGCATGAAATCTTAACATAAATGTTTGCGTGACTGTGTCCATAGTCTTCAGGGCTATCGCATTATTTCCGTATCATATACTTTAGTGCCCTTGGTTTTTCGTTTATGATACCGACTTATGTCTGCGATACTTGTATGTGCTGAGTAATGCTGTTGGAAACTTTTTTTTTTTTTTTCAGTGAAGCAGGGAAAGGATCAGGAAGCCACAAAATTCTTGGGTTCTCATTGACAATGTGTGCATTCGTTTTATTTTGTTTGCGTAACGCGTATTGCTCTAAATCGTTTCGCAATGCTCCCAGGAAAACAAAGGACTTTCAAAATTACACTCACTATAGCCGACGAATCGGTAGCCGGGGCACGTAAGCAATGGTTGGTTGGTTGGTTTGTGGGGTTTAACGTCCCAAAGCAACTCAGGCTATGAGAGACGCCGTAGTGGAGGACTTCGGAAATTTCGACCACCTGGGGTTCTTTAACGTGCACTGACATCGCACAGCACACGGGCGCCTTGCTTTTCACCTCCACCGAAAAGCTGCCGCCGAGGCCGGGATTCGATCCCGCATCCTTGGGAACAGTAGTCGAGCGCCGTAACCACTGCGCCACCCCGGCGGGGGCGTAAGCAATGGAAAAGTTACTTAACCCCACTGTATAGCTGTAGCGGCTATGAGATGAAGTAACTTCCATAAAGAAGATGAATGGTTTAGTTTCTTCGACAATGCTCTTAGACAACGCGCCGAATTGTTTTAACCTTTTTTTCTGGATATAACACCATCTATTCGCGAAAGACCGCTTATTGTAATTCCGCGCAAATAAACATTCCAGTGAACAATGTGAAACATTTCGGGCAGGCTTCACTCTGGCGGCCCCTCGCCGTAATGCGGTATTGCGTTGGAGCCCTGCTGACTGTGTGTCCGTAATAAACCACGAAGCTTGTCTGCCACCTTGCAATATATCATTACCTTAGCGAAAATGGACTTTTAAGCCAGGTCACGTCCCTCATAGCAACCCTGTTTAGATACATATCGATTTAATATACGGTGCTGTATATTACAGTCATTGTTTGCCTCACTACCCTTGGTTGGCGGCTCAGAGCACATGATGAAATATTTCGGTGCGAGACACTTTAATTATATCACTTGAAGAAACACCTTCTTCACAAACAGCTTCAGCTTCTGGACTGCAGAGAAAAATTTTTCTTGAACTTGGGCGTGATAAAGGTCTACGACTAGAACGTGATGCGTTACCACACAGTGTATGGTGAACTGGAGGCTTCGTGTCAAAGCCGATAATTTTTCTTCGTAGTATTTGATTTGGACAAGCTAAATGAAGACCATACAAAATAAATTTCTTTTTCTGTGAGGAAAACCGAGCGCATTTAGAGATAACATGACCAGACCTCTATATAGCTGCGCTGAAAATTATGCTCCCTATAGGTTGGACTGACACGCTAAGCACGCAGTTATGTAAAAATTGATGTGGTTATTGGTTTGAAGCGTAGCAATGATAACGAGTAATCACCACCGCGACACACCGTCAGAACAAATAGTGAACACCTCCATGGCTACATTTCAGCTCCGTACGAACCATTGTGCGACGCAATTCCATTAGGTTGTCTACGTCTGATACAACGTGCGAGCCGACTCCATGGCTACTGAAGAAGATAAATAGTTATTTTCGCATGTAATGTCGCAAAAAAAAGCTAAATATATCGCTGAAACTGTTCTTGTAGGAAAAAAAGTTTGGTCAGAAGGAAGGTTTTTATTTTCTGCTGTATTTGGCAACTATTATCGATTGCAAAATTATCATATTTGCTTTCTTGTTCAAATTGCACTGCTGTATGAGCGGACTGTTAATCCCTGACATATTTTGGGTCCATCTTAATGCAGAACTGAAAAGCATCACGTGGCTCCTAGTCAAAAAGAAGCAAGAGAAAACTGAACGGGGATGGAGTGAGACAGGAACAACAAACGAAGGTAGAGAGCTTGTTTGAACTAACACGGTGTAAATGCACCGCTGAGACATATATAATACATTATGCATAAATATTGCAAAAGGTATTGTCGACACAGTTATTACTGCCAGTAAGATATGTTGGGCTGCTTGCACATTACCTCTTTTTGTTTTGTTTTTTGGGTGTTCTCCCGCATGCCTATTTATGCATCCCAACTTTGCAAGCTTCAGATTAGACGTACATGCGAAAGTGAAAGTTGAAAGTACGACCGTAGGCTTCAGACATTATTTTACTTCCGTTAGGACTTCACTACAGAACGTATAGGGAAGGCAAACCAACGCGTAAAAAGATACAAATGAATACCGGGAGCACGTGCCAACAGCAATCAGGAAACAGCTCTCTGAAATACGGTTTGCCTCCGCACTCTGAAATGAGGAGGGCTTCACCAAACGTGCAGGCACTCGAAGTATGCTCGTCATCCGCTAGAGGCACCAAACTCGCCTGTCGCTGATATACCACCCACTTTGCTTGAGCAAACGCCGAGTTCGAGACGCGCTCGTTTCCAGACTCACATCATTGAAAGGAACGAGAAAACGGCTATCTCGACTTCCGCATCGCAAAAAGTAAACCCCTGATCCCGGATCCAAACACGCCTCTACCTTCCTCGACAGGGCAAACATTTCGAAGCCCCAAGCGTCGTACCCTTTGATCCCTAGAGAGAGCTTGTCCGTGCCCTCCCGGAGCACGCAGCATAACGCTTTTATCGCCAAATCCATTAATTCTAGGTGGCGGCGTGATGATGAGCAAAGAAACAAACAACCTTGTATTCTCATCAGGGAAGCAGGCCATAAAATGAAAAATAAACAAAAATATAATCAGGTCGCGTAATTAACTCGGCCCGTTTATAAGTTATCTCCAGCAGTCTGGAACCTCAGTTGGTGCGCGGCAGCATGTAGTTCCAAGCCTGTAATGAAAGAGAGGCTCTTTAGTGACAGGCGCTCCTTTTAAGAATACTTTGACGTTTTCAGCCCTGCAGGGGGTTCGTTTTGTGGTGTGAAAGTTTTACTGATCACTGATAACTCGACAGTTAAGTCTGTTTAGGTTATTAGTTATCTAGTTCTTATTAGTAGTTCCAGTGTCGGCTATCTCCTTAAGATAACCAGCATAAAGTAAACATGATGTTTTGGTTGTTTGTATGCAGGTAATAAAACCGTTACCAACGCGTGGAAAGTGCGATTAGAAAACAAAATTAAGGTGGTGATTAAGATTTACTTAGCGTGGTATGCACTAACATTATACATAAGGTGTTAGTAAATTTTCCATGACTGAGATTGAGACATAAAAGGGTTGTCATATAAACATGCGTTTATGTGTCTATGCGCTCTGGGATTAATTCCCTTTGAACCTAAGAGCGATCAAATTTATTAGTTTCGTTTTTCCTATATTTGAGCGTTTTTTGTACTTCCTCTCTACTACGAGAAGAAAGGCCAGTTTTATATCCCTCATTTTCGCACGCTGACAACCACTGCTGGTTCCAGGACGCTCTTCCGTATTTTAAACGTGGAGGTGGTAGACGTTTGTTGCAAC
This sequence comes from Amblyomma maculatum, assembly GCA_023969395.1. Classification (NCBI taxonomy): domain Eukaryota; kingdom Metazoa; phylum Arthropoda; class Arachnida; order Ixodida; family Ixodidae; genus Amblyomma; species Amblyomma maculatum. The sequence goes on along the minus strand of JAJIZL010017327.1, from coordinate 756,394 downwards.
CTGCCAGTCGGCCGCTTCCTCCTCCTTTTTTAGTGACGTCTCTTGCTTGTTTCTAGCGCATTAAAATGGTTCAATAAGAATTATTTCGCTGATTGTGGATTCGGAAACGAAGTGTTACGAATGCTTGCTGTCACCAACTGTACTGAGAAAATATAACACAATTTTCCCACATCAAGCCTGCATTGTTCTAATGTGATGCCCAGAAAGAGCTGAGCCATCGCAATCGCGCCCTTAATGACTTAGGTAACTGGTAACAAAGCCGCCTCGCTAACTATACTATACATCGGTTATAGTCTTAGCGGTGCACAGGTGGTAACGACGTATGCCGACAGATTTCTCATTGCTTCAGACAAGAGCAGAAACTTCACTGTCTTCTTGACATAACAGTGAGCTTCCAACTTAATTTGTAGCATTTCGTTTTCCAGAGGTTTTTGCGTGTGTTAAGGTCTTGATCATAGAAGAATGCCGACTACTGGGCGTAAAAAAAGTGAACTTAAATGCCCTTTCACCCCTCGTGTGTTTCATTGCCTTTGTTAGTAAAATTCTTCATTCTTTCAGTCATCTAAAACTTCGTGAAGGAAAGGTGGACATCCCCTTAATGTTTTTCATGATGATATCCAGACACCGCAGTTGTGAGCAAAAGCGGTCGGCATTTGCGTCTTATGTCATTTTCTTTATTATTGACAGTGGCCCCGATTTACGCCGTCTTGCTTAGTGAAAGAAGTGAAGCTTGAAAAGGTTCATTTCTATCGATGTATGAAGGTTTTAAGAAGTAATATGAAAATAGCAAGAGATTTCCAAGCAAAGGTGGTTCTTCTTCCCGTGAGAGGAGGAGAGGGGAGAGTAAGCATCGTTCATTGCACGGGGCTTAATGACCCCCAGATATTGAATTCACCGATGAAAATTGCCAGCCGGATTACCAAGAAATGTTGAAAAATGGCCGATATCGACCCAAATTTGCATAATCCTCGTTTTCGTGCATGGTGGCAATATGAATGCATTAGTCCCTCGCGACTTCCAAAATGAAAAGAAACAATAACCCGGGTTCCATAAAAAATTCCAATGATTTGGCGCAACTGTCTCGCTTACTTTAGAAATATTGCAAATATTTAAAAAAAATACAGCGATTGTTTATTTAGCTGCCGCGGGCATTTTCACGATGCACAAAAACCGCGTAGTAATTGATAAGACGGCAAGCCTTGTCTTCACCCTTTATGTTCCGCTTGTCTTTGTTCCACGCGTCAGACGCTGTGCTCCTTTCTTTTAAAAGGTTCTAAACATTGCCAACCTTTCTTTTTACCATAGTTGTGCAAAACACCCCCTTAAGAGGCCACGCCCACCTGCTTCAATTTTGCAAAAAATAATTCTGACGAGTCATTAGAGCGAAATACTGCATTACCATTTTTCTATTCTCTAAATATTTCATCTTTGGTAATAAATAATTCCACATTATGTGACGATTGAGCGTTCCCCGCTACTCGACGTTTCTAGAGTGTGTGATATTGTCGTGAATACCATAGTTTCGAATACTGCGTGAAAATCTAGGAAATTTTGGCCCTTAAGAATGCTAACGTGTGCAGTGTAAGACGTTTTCCAATACACGGTCTTCGCACGTATGCACAATTATTAAATAGTTCAATTTCTTCTTGAGTTTCGTAGATTGCATTCCTTATTTTCATCTTTCACTCAGTGTTAAATGAATGCAACACCGATTTAGTTCAGATGAAGATCATTACGGAAAACGTTCGAAGGCTACAATCGGTTCCCTTTTATTCCACCACTATTCTCCTGCGTCTACCTTCTGTTATCGATTTAAAAAAGTCTCATATAACACACATTTGGAACGCACTAGCGCATGTTTCTCTGAGATTTCATGAATGGAGGGGTACTTCGTATCTTTAATGACAACAAGACCAGGTAAGTTGGTAGTGATGGTGCCATTATGTATGTAGTTCCAACGCATACACGAGTCCGCTACTAAAACGCCATAAAAACTTTTAAGTTTCCTGATACAGCTCTAGGATAAAGTGGTCATCTGTTATCGTTATCTTAACACGCTCAGACATCAATCCGAGATAACAAGTTAACCAACGAAAAGAATACCTTAGCCATGCAGCTCTCCTGATAAATTATGTGAAAGAAGAAGGACGGATAGCTCAAAATATAAATATACAGCAAGAAAAGAAGAACAATCCTGACAACTAGCGAACATTTCTAATATTTTGCGATAGTTTGCTCCAGTTAGAAGATTAACAGCGTCGCACGGCGCGGGCTGTTATAAAGGGAAAAAATGCCCAAGTGACCTTCTTTCGTGTAGTTCTTCGTGTAGTTAATAAAAATACCAGTGGGCCAAGCGTCCCCACTTAAGCCATGTAAGCTGTCATGCGCACTTCATTACTCATGCTGGCATGACATACACTGCGAGAGTGCTGGTGTTAATGGACAAAAACTGCTGAAACCAGGAGTTACGAGGAGCGCTTTTGTGTAATATGTTTTATACCATGGAAACGTTTTGCTAGAAAAAAAAATACCGCACATTTATGAAAAAGCAAAATAAAATATTACAGAAGCGTTGCAATCCCTTTCCCAGCTTCATAGTTTGCATGTTACGGCTTGCATCAAAAGCAGTTTTCTTTGTTGTCGTCAACCTTACGTCGTCCTCACCGCAGTGGAGAGCAGAGCGGTGCGGAAGGAGTGAAGTAGTTTTGTTTTTTTCTCAAGCATCTCACCGAATGCCGACGGGTGTCACCGCTAGGGCGGCGTCCTAGTCTCCGGTGAAGAATGGTCTGTTAATCAGCTTAATGGAAAAGCCCGTCCGGTACCTCATATAGAGGGCCCGCTTCCGCTTGGAGCTTGGCCACATTTTCCCCCATTCTCACCCTGTAGAAGCAGGAGGATCAGAACCGCCGTCAACGGAGCGCGCAGGCAAAAAGAAGGTATAAATAAATAACAAAGATTAGGTAGAGAGCACCCGGCCGTTCAGTCATGTCTTTGCAGCGTTGTTGGTGCAACAGCTTCTCGCATTTTTCTTACCGCTGACGTAAGGGATTGCCTAGTCTTTGCGGTTTTTATATGCTTTTTGTCACTTTACATTTTTTTGGCCAAGCAGCCTGTCGTCGTTGACGGCTAGAAATGTTCAGCACCGGCACTCAATTTTGACAGGTTACCAGACGGCAATAGGAACTCTGCTTGACTCTAGGCACGCACTTGTTTGCTGTCGCTTGAATTTTTTCCCTTCGAACTGGTCCAGAGGAACATATGGTTACTTAAGACTATTTTAACGAACTTTATGAAAAGATGTGCGCTGCTCTCCTTTTGCACTTTCCAAACTAATCTAAGCATACGCTCCCAAATCGACATGGGTCTGTAGGTTGTAACTCCTCCCCTTTTGTCATTAGAGATGGCCACCTGTGATATTGTAGTTAATGCGAGAAGCTAATATTGTAAGCAGGTTGTAGTACTGAAACGAAACATTGGCGAAAAGTACTTAATATATGAAATACCGATCGATTCAGTGACGCCATGAGCTGGAGTCGAATGAAGAGAATAAAATTGTCTATTTATAAATACAATTTTAAAAGCAATAAATGTGCCTAGACTATCGATAAGCAACAACATAAGCACAAATCCACCTATCAATCCTTACTGGGAATAAAAATACTGGTCAGAATTGCCTTTATTCTTTCAACTGCTTTTTAGATAGCCAACAACCCTTTAACGACCGGGATGTATTGTCCTACCTAAGCACATCAAAGTTGGTTAGAGTTAAGAGCCTACCATCTATTGCTCTAACCATCTAACGACAAGTGACGTTTTATTGCTGTTATAGGCTGTGTAAAAATACGAACTCTGTTGCCAAGGTTACTACAGAACGCACATGCCAAGGCATAATGCTGGCAGGGTTGAAGTAACCAATGCAGCTCGAAGCATAAGCACAGTATTGTGGTGTGCTGACAATACACTGATTCACTCTTGGACAGCACGTTGCCAACGCTCTACCAATATTGGGACCATGGTTCGTGCTACCTGGCAAACTGATCTTTGAATGTCTATGGCTATTGGCCCAACGTTTTTTGCAATTTGTATATTTATTGAAATAAATGATTGATTGATTGATTGATTGATTGATTGATTGATTGATTGATTGATTGATTGATTGATTGATTGATTGATTGATTGATTGATTGATTGATTGACGCGGGCTGACTGCGAGAATGTAAACAGGCCACAGACTTACACTGTTATGTGCAGTGTCATGTGGTCTAATTTCAATTTTGCACTCGTAAACAGGGAGAAATTTGCAGCTTATCAGTTTTTTCAGTGTCTTGTATTTACGTTTCTCTTCGTTTACGTCGTTTTACTTCCCCAAAGATGCAGTAGTGTCATCAAGTGACTAGCGCTTCAATATCTCTCGCTTTTGATGTTTTTGATGATTTTCTACATACACCTCTGTAGCTTCTCTTGCAGAGTTATTCAAAACATGCTCGACCTTACTAACCAGCCAACACCTGCATGTGTCTTAAAAAGAAACGCGTAAGCGAAGGTTTCCCGGTGTTACAGAATTATCGCCCGTGGTTGTTGACATGTCGCGTTGGTTATTACCTAGAATTTCGCTGAAGGCCGCGCATAAAAGTCACACAGTGTGGCCGGGAGTCTTTCGTGCGTATAGCCTGCGCGTACAGAGGCGCTGGCTTCAAGCGCCATTCCCCCCGTCGCACACGGTTACATTCGCTCGCTAGTATCGTATTCACGGTACTTTAATATGCAGCACGTGGCGTCTATATATCCCGCTCGAAGCTGGCAACATGGTCGGCGTAACGTTAGGGCTTTTTCATTGCTCCCCCCACCCCCCTCTTCTAATCTCCGCACGCTTTTTTCCCTTAATGTCGGAGTAAAAGGCCAGTCTGGTACAGGGCTCCATTTAGCTCAGGTATAAACGATTGATGTGCCGGATTATTCTATATTTAATAGCACGATAAGCTTATTGAACTCCGTGCTTGATCGCCGCCAGCACTTCGGATTTCATCCTGTATCTTGTTATTTTAATGCCTGATTATTGCGTGCAAGCATAGCTATTCACTTTTTTTAATTCACGGTCACGAACCTGGAGCTTATTGCGGCTGAGAGCCGTGGGCAATCAGCCGTTTCTATTTCATTGAACCAGGGGCAGATCTTGCTTCACGAGATTATAAGCACAATATTATTCTCAGTGCACCGATTTGTTTGGTGGACTTTAGTAAAGATTTTGTCGAAGACCTTTCTTTATTTTTTCAATAACTTATTGCTTTGTTTTAACGTTTATTGTAATTCAATGTGGATTCGAGACGAACAATGTGAAATTAGGAAACAAACTAACAAGAACTGCTCATGAATGCCAGATATTTTACGTTATTCGAATTCATGCTTGCTCTCCTTCTCCAGTGGATATAGGCGCTCGTTCAATAAGCTCACAGATTTTATGTTTTTTTTTTTGTATTTGAATAATAAGATTTTGGTTAACGATGAGTGAAGTAATGAAGCGGGAGAATTTGCACTCGCAAGATACTGTTGCAAAACATGCTCTACAGTTACTCCAAAACAGAGATTTTAAACTGGTTCATTCACTATAGTGGAGCTTCATAATGCTTAAGTACTTATACGTTGGGAGCACTGCTTTCTGTGATATCGACCGACTAATAAGCATCTCCTGTGTTACTTTAGATAGTTGCTTAAAGAGAAGTAGATCGTTTCTCTAGCTAACTTACGGCATTAATTTGTATGTACACCCCTGTGCAAAATTGGAAAGACCACGCAAACCGTAGCAATTATTATGTTTCTGTATAAATCCAACAGAATAATTTGCTTGGGCAAGATGGCAAGCGTATTAGTGCGGCTACCCTATGCATAACTTAGAAATAACCGCTTCACCGTCAGGAAAAGCTGGCAAGCAATTTTGTTCAGAACGCGTGGTCTCTCTCATTTTCGCAATGCTGTACATCTATGTCACGTATTCTTAAATATGTGACACACGCATAGTGAAAGAGGTAGACGAAGGGTGAATGGAAATGGCGTTGTCATAGTATCGCTTCGTCTCTACGTCGCACGTATTCGCCTCGAGATTATCTATTGCACCAAAAACGCCCTAAAACGCTGTCTGCTCACCCTCGTTGGCCAAACATGATTTGACGTATACTGTACATATGATGAAGCCGGTGCACGTG